>NC_061165.1:8564330-8734330 GCF_022113875.1 Hydra vulgaris
GGGAGGAAGAGGGGAAATAAAAGGAGGGGGAGGTAGGAATTTTAGTCTAGATCTAATAAACAGGAGGAGGGGGGGATGGAGAAGGGGGGTAATAAAAGGGGGAGTGGAAATTTTGTTATGATACAATATAAGTATTTTTTATAAAACAGTTTAGTTCATAAATCCAAACTAATATTTTTTACAAAATACTCTTAAAATTATTAAAAATTATTAAAAATACTCTTAAAATTATTAAAATTCTAGCGTGGCTTGCAGTCAAATGCGAATTTTTGAACAGTTGTTTTAGCATAATTTTAATAGAATTTAATATGCTGAATTGAGATTTACCAGGTCAGCAATTTTTAAAGCCTGATTACACTGAAAGTTTTTGTTTTTATCAATGACTGAAAGAATTACGATGACAAAGTCATGCATATTTATTAAGCAATGCTTACTGTGAGGTAATATTATTGATACCAATTTTAATTAATTTAAACTCACCTTCTATCAAATTACAAACTGAGAAGCAACTCCTTGGTATCATCTCGAACATGTTTAAAATAAAATAAATTTTTTTTGATATTTTAATAGAATAATTTGATATGATATGAAATAAATGTGAAATAATGTGAATTTGATTTTAATGTGGATGGAAATGGAATTGAATGGATTTAATGGAATTAGTTTAGTTATTAATAGATAAAAGTTTCTATTGGTGGAAAGCATTAAAGAATAATACAGAAAAGGATTTAAAAAAAAAAAATTCAAAAACTCATCATCCTATTGTCCAACTTGTAATATTTAATGACTGACTGTAATTGCTATTAATAGACAAATATTCTCATACAATCTGACATTTTCATCATGCCTTTGAATTAAATTTTGTTCAAAAAAAAACAAAAACATAAATTAGCTAATATAGAAAAATTAAAAAAAAATGTAAAAAAAATTTTTATTATATATCTTTGATTTTCATTTAAGTTATATATAACATACCAGTAACTTGAAGATTTTATGATGCTAAAAAATATAACAAGAAGTTCTAGCATTTTTAAGACACTAGGTTACTTTATGTTCAAAAAATGTCTGTTATTTCATCTAATTTTATTCTAATGTAAAGGTTTTTATACTTTAAAGTTTTGATTGCATTTGCTTATAATAATCTGCTATCTTGCAGTTAACAAAAAGTATATGTTATTTTTTTAAATTTATTAAAAGATTCTTTTTAGCATTTTTATTTATTTTCATTTATCAACATAACAAAAATTTTTCTGAAAAGATATTTTATTATAAAATGTTAGAGTTTATGTTATGTAAAAAACATCTTATACTTTTACAGCTGATTTTGGTTTTGCACGGTTTTTACATGGAGAAATGATGGCAGCAACACTATGCGGATCTCCTATGTATATGGTAAATATTTTATTTTCTATTAAATAATGTATGATATACATTTTTTAAAAGATTTTAATTTTTTTTTTGTATTTAATAGGCTCCAGAAGTGATCATGTCGAAAGCATATGATGCTAAAGCAGATCTATGGAGTGTTGGAGCAATTGTTTATCAGTGTTTGACTGGAAAAGGACCTTTTATGGTAATTAGTTACCTTTACCTTACTTATTATGGTAAATAGTTACCTGGATACCTGGTTTGGACCCAGGGACCCTGTAATTTGGCTGTTTTCCCAGGTATCTGGAATCAGCCATTTTGTTGCAGTACTCGACACTGGGTAACTTAAAAGAAATTTTTAATAAACATCAACTTTAAGTGCTGTAACTATTTGTTTAAGTGGTACTTTGTGTCAAAATATTGTTAACTTGACTGCTTTTAGTTTAATCTTCTTGATATAAGTCTAAGATTGTCAATAACCACAGAGGAAATGGAGTCAAGTCCAATTTACTCACTATAGACATGTCTCACTTGAAATATTTTTTTATTTTATTTACACTATAGTCGAAAAGGTCTACTTTTTTTTTTTAATTTGCAAAACAAAAACTAGTTAGCCAGAAAAGTATTTTTCGAAGTAGATGGAGTTAATTTTAATTTTAAAGCTCTTGATGTTTTTGTTATTGACAATGTCATACGACAAGTTATTCCAAATTCTAACAACCCTGAGGGATAAAGAATAACTATGTACATCAAGTTTACGCTTTATTTGCATAATTTGAAGTTGTGACCTCGAGTGTAAATTTAGCCATTTTTAAAAAAATGTTATATTTAGATACAAACTTATCTTGGACTCAGACCCAGTATTTCCTTCTTGTCCTTAAAGAATCTATATTAAAGCAATATACAACAACACAAAGTGAAACATCAGTTTCCTTAAATGAGTTTTTGCTAGTTTTTCAAGTTCATTCTTAATAATTAATAATTAGTAAATCATGCAGATTTTCAAATATTTTTAATAATTTAATTCTTAATTAAAATAATTTAATTCTGATAATAATAATGCGGTAATGGTAGAGTGTTTGCTTGATAAGCAAGAAGTTCCAGTTTGATCTCCATTTTGTCCCTGGTAGTACCTCAACTTGTTTTTACGCACAGCGGCCTTGTTTATCAAGGTTTGTGTTTCAAAGTGTGAGCTTGGTGAATTTCATAAACTTACAGATTAAAAGTTAATCTACATGTTTACGAAAATTTTACATATTCCTACAATTGCACGTTTTTTTTTTAAATTTCCTACAACACGTTAAACTTACCCAAATAATTTACTTTTTTTGTTTGAAAAAAAAATTTAAATCATTTAATATTTTTGAATATAAAGTTGAGTTAAACTGCTTTTTTTTTTTCAAAAAAAAAATTGTTGTTAGTTTGACTGGAAAAAAACACTTGAACCTCTAGTGCCATCTAGTTAAGTTAACCTTCCACCTTTTGTTTTTTAATTTACTACTTATGAAATAGAGTGCTCATAATTAAAAATAAGTTTATGCAAATATTTATTCAGCTATATTTATTCATATATACTAGCTGTTCAGACCCGTAAAATATCTTGGTCTGTTCCATACTGTCCCTCCATTTCTATAATTATTTTACTTTTACTAAAATAATAAAATGCCAAATCAAAGTATATATATATATTTATTTACAATTAATAAAACATTAATTAGAAAAAGAAACAAAATGTATGACTTTTTAACAATGAAAAAAGCATAAGTTGTTAAAAAAATGGAACAAAATATATCTTTTCAACAAAATTTATATACAAACAAAACAATAAAAATTTTATTTATTAAATAGAACAAAAAATATTTTTTTAAAACTAAACATCATTAAACTAAAAAAAGTTTTATTATTTACAACTACTATTTTTTTATAAATAACAAAACAAAATATATAAAGACAAGTAAATATTTACAAAAAAAAAAAAAAACTAAATCGGCATCATCAATTAACAATTGGTAGATTACCCAACTACAAAAATATTAATTTTAAATGTAGTGTATTATTTTCATATCTCTTCATATTTTACTTTCTGCAGGATCCATGCTCCCTATAAAAAAAGGTGTCAAGGAAGGGAGCTTTTGCCCTAAATTTGAGCCCACGCCTTAAGTGTCTTCTGAATTGTGGACCCTCTATTTGTTCTGCATGGCTGAAAAAGCGTTGTAAGATACATCTAAAATGAAAAAAAAATTATGATATAATAAAAGAAAAATGTTACAAACCAATTTAACTGTTGCTGATGTTTTTTCTATAGCATTGTTAAAAATAGTCATAATCTGAAAAATTGCATTTATTGCAAAGACAGTTAATGACTACGCTGACACTCACGCACACGTTCAATCGGAAGCTCCAGCTGTTTTACAAAATAAAATAAATATAATAGCTATTGGTGCAAACAAATTTTGTAATTTGACCAGAAAATAAAATTATTCTTACTTTGATTGCAACAAACTAATTTCTTTTGAAACTATTAGTTAATGATCAACATAGTAAATTTTAAATAGTTAAATTTTACTAATTTAAAACCATATTTTAACAGTAGACAAAGTAAACATATGTTGGTAGAGCTCCAAAGTAGAACTAAAGAAATGAAATAAAAACTAAATTTAAAATGTTTGTAATACATATTATTTGCAGTTAAACATGAGATAATAAAAGTAAAATTAGAAAAAAAAAAATAGTAATAATAATAAAAAATAAATTAAATATATAAAAAAATGTAGTTTAAAAAAATATATATTAAAATATTTATTTTTATAAAAAATTTGATCCTTTCAATTAAAGACAATGTTTTTTTGAACAGATAAGACAAATCCATAAAAAACATACACAATGAAAAATTGATTTTTAATTTCTTTTACATTGTAAGTACTTATTAGATACCCCTAATTTAGTGATAATTGTTGATTATTATGAAAATTATTAACTGCAATTTAAAGTATTCATAACTTTTTAACTAATAATATAATATTATTTTTACATGGAGAATCATAAACACTGTCACAGCGCGCTCAAATCATTTAAATATTTTTGTTTTGCTTAAATTTTGATGGCGTATAGTGTATAAACAAAATGTATATTTTTTCAACAAAATTTTTTTATAAACATAAATTAATATTAAAAAAAAGAAACAAAATTGGTATTTTTTAACAAATTTAATTTTTTACAAACAAAATTTATTAAAAAAGATCAAAATACATATTAAACTAAAAACATTCAACTACATCTTATAATTCAGGCTTTCACAGGAAGGCGTGCGATTTCACCTCTTTATATGACCACGCAAAAAATAATATGTTTTAACAATTTGACCATGGCTTTTAACATATTTTCAAAATTAAAAAATGCGCTACAAAAACTTAGCAAAAAAAAAAAATTGTAAAAAGAAAAAAATCTTAACAAAAAAGAAAATAAAAAAAATACTTAGTTAAAGCAAAAACACAAAAAAATAAATATATATATAATGCAATATATATATATATATATATATAATGCAACTTAAACAAAACTCATCAAACTAAAATGCTTAGTCTATTTAATTTACACATTAAAAAACCATTTCAATCTTTGTTTTCAACATTTGTATAAATTTGTTATTTATTTAATATGTTTTAAACAAAATTTTGTTTATCTTTTGAAATTAACTTTAATTATTCTTATATTTTAATTCGTTAAAAAGACTTTCGCAGTTTTAGAATGTCATCGTTTATAAAAACAAAACAATTTTTTATTTTTTAATAACGTTTAATATAAAAATGAACACTTAAACAATTTATATGTTATAAATTAAAAAAATATATACAACTGTCAATTTAAAAAAAAAAACATTTTCAGTTAGTTGTTACTTTATTTAAAAATTTCGCTAATATAAAAATATTTGTTTAGAAGTTTTGATGTAATTCATTTCACTTTTTTAGAATATTTTTCATTTAGCGCATTTTTAAAACGTTTTTTGAATTAACCGCGGTCAAACCGTCATAGCAAAATGTAATTTGCGTGGTCATATAAAAACGTGAAATTGCACGCCTTCCTATGAAAGCCTGTAATTGTAGCTATAGTTAAGTATTTTCCCCTGCCCACTATAGTAACTCCCACTTCATTTTCGGTAAGGGTAATACCTTCCTTCTTTAATGAATTGAAGACAAATCTTTTTTTCTATTCTGCGCCCACACCTTGTGTGCATAATATAGGATGTGGGCCCTTATTAATATCTCAATAGCCTGCAAAGGCTTCATGATATAAGCCTAAAAACAAAGAAAGTAAGAATTGAAATAACTGAATGTTATTTTAGTTTTATAATTAACAATAAAACCTATAAATCATTTATTTACCAGTTACAGATATGGGTGGTATAACAGCTACTGTTGCTGGCATTCCTACAACTTTATTGGCTGAAATAAATATCAAAAAAATACAGGTAATCAAATTGATTACCAATTTAAAGCAACAAACCAATAGTAAAATATCTCATAAAATAGAATAAACCAATCATATTAGAAAATATTAAATTTTTAAAATCTGAAAAGAAAGTCATAGATATTTTAGGTAATAATGTAAAATAAAAAAAACAATGTTAGTAAATAAAAATTACAAAACTTTTAATTTTAATGTTAAAAATGTTAATAATAACATTACACTTAAATTTCACAATGAAACTTAACTTGATGTTGTAGATATTTATCTATTTAAATATTCTAGACTATTATCTGTAAGTCTTTGTTCTAATAAAGAGAATATGTATGAATCTAAATAATTAGAAAATATAAAAATAAAATTATTGAGAACGACAAATATAAAACATGATTGAATATCTAACAAATAAAAACAAATAAAAAAAAACTAACAGCGTGCACATCAAAAATGCCTCATGGTTTATTAGTTAATAATGTTCGAGTTGACTATTCTAATATTATATGGAGTATAATACTATTTTGATAGTATTCTAAATTCTGTAATTATTTCGCACTCGGTTTAGAATGTTTAACAGGGGCATCATAAAACAGCTGTAAATTTCTTTATTACCTTGATATTAGGTAACTTGAACTTTTTATTATTTTTAAGTAAAATAAATTTAATAAAATATTTTATTTTAAATGTAAAATTAATATTTTTAATTATGTCCTTTTAAAAAAGTAAAGGTTGCCACGTGGCAAGTTCAAATCTAAAGTATGCTTTTTTTTTTAAATTTTTGTTATTTAAAGTACAAAACAAAACAATTTTATAGTTAACTTTATAGTTTATTGTATTATATATGTACATATTACATACCCCTTCTCTTTAAGCAAACTTATTTGTAGAAAACTTGAAAAGTACAATTGTAAACCTAAAAGAAACTTTACTTTTTCTATAACTTAAAATTTACATGATTTGGATATTTGCATAGATTTTTGTTCAAGTTTTCTTAAAAAAAAGTGCCAAGCCACTCTTTCTCGCTATTATCTCGGATTTAATGGCTGCCGCAAGTTTCGTGCAAGCACACATGAACGAGCATTGATACTATTAAGTTCAGCAATAATATATAGTGATTAGGGATGCCCTAAACATCCCTAATATATATGTACATATATATGATAAAAAGTATCAAAAACATAAATAAAATTAAATTGTCAAGTTATAATATATGAAAACTAATTTTATTTTCTGGTCTGTTTTTATTAGGTTCATAAATGTTGCCACCTGTACTACTTTTAGAAGACTTTTTTTTGAAGACATTGTTTTATGCTTCTACAAGATTAAAAGTTAATACTGAATTTTAAAGATGTTAAGTTTAACCAAAAATAAAATAAGACCCTTTAAATATAATTTTAAAAAAAAACATTTTAAAACATAAGAAAGAAAATTATGTGACATGTTACTAACATATTATGTTATTAGATCTTATACATTTAATGTTATACATTAAATTTTGTTACCTAATTTTTATATTTAATGTTATACATTAAATTTTGTTACCTAATTTTTATATTTAATGTTATACATTAAATTTTGTTACCTAATTTTTATATTTGTAGATTATAGTATAAGCTACAAATAAGTTAATGATAATATTGTAAAAGTAAAAATAGTATACGTTATACTTATTAAAAAATATGTTTTTATTTTTTCCAATAAAAAATCCTTAACATTTATACTTCTTTACTAGGTTTGAGCTTTTACCGGGTTTTAAATTTACCGGTAAATTGGTAAAAATAAAGGATTTTACCAGTAAATGGTAAAAAATTGTAAACTTAAAAAATAGAAATCCTTATGAAATTTTTGACTCCTGAACATAATTAAGACATAGCTATGAATAAAACACAAAAACTGCAATTTTTAGGATTTATTTTTCAACAAAAAATGGGCTTTTTAAGTCATCACTCATTCTGGATCGAATTTTTATGACAAATAGTCCAGCAGCAGAAAACTCTCTCTCGATTCAATACTTGTGGGAGTTTCCAGAGCATTGAATGACAGCTCAAGATTTGCAGTTCTTTTACTGGTGGCTTCAAAGACCATCATTTCTTTTGATATGGCCTTAAATTCATCATTGGAGTTTTCTCTGCTTTTTGGCTGAATATTCGATAGCCTCTTACAAATCTTCCTGGAGAGAAAGTTGTTCTTCAGCTTCTTTTTGTCCTTTGCCTCTTTCTATTTGATCCAGAATTTCAATATCTTTTGTGGGGAAAAGCCTTGAAAGCAATGACTTTGCAGTTCTCTAAAGAACAGTCTAAAAAGGCATGTTGAAAATTTCATGCTCTTCAATTTTGTGAAGGCAGTCTGGGTTTGACAAATATTTGTACAAGTTGCTTTGTCTCCTCTCTGTAATTGCTTTAAGACAGCATCTTTCATTCTGATGCAAAGACTAGATTTTTTTTGATTCAATTTATTGATTAGAAACTTGAAGATTCCCTCTGCTGTTAACAAGGTGGCATTTTTCCTGCAAAAAGCTTCAGCTGCCAATTTTACTGGTTCAAGGGCATCAATAATGTCGGTCAAGATGTCTAATTCTTGCTCTTTGCAAATGAGACTTGAAGAAATGTCTGCAAGAACAACTCCAATTTGTTCATTGATTTTGAGAAACTGTTGAATCATTGCTAAGAGGCTGTTCCATCTTGTTCGACAGTGCAAAATGAGAGTAACTTCTCGGCTGTGGTATTTTTTAACTTCTTCTTAGAGCACATCATATTTGACTGGAGACTTCCTGAGCAACTTGACAATCTTTCTAACTTTGATGATGACAGACTGGAAATAAACTTTGACCTTTGGGAGAGAAATGATTTCGTTGGTTTTGTCATCAATGAATCTGGAATTTTCTTTGTCGTCCAAATCTGAATCTTCCTCCTTGTCATTGTCGCTCTCTACTTTTTTCTCGTCCAAATTGTTGCTTTGATTTTTTTCGTACAAAACTTCCTGAATGGCTAGATGAACCCCGTGAGTGTAGCAAGTTTGATGATTGGTAGGAACAATTTTCTCAAACTTGACCATCGTTGAAGCCCCATCAGTGACAGAACAAACAATGCAATCAGCCAAGTTCAGTCCAAATTTTTTCACTCTCTCTCTCTCTGAAACAACTTCTGCTGCTTTTTCTGCAGGGAACAATCCGGAAGATCTGAAAAAATGTTGAGATTTTGGGGGCTGTTTTGGCTGCAGGTTTTCTTGTTTTTTTCTTGTGCTGGGGCTTTTTTATCCCATGTTTTTGACCAAGATGGTACCACATTCCTGTTGTAGATCCTGTGAACTGAGTTTTGTTCCCACATATCTTGCAAACACTTTCAGAATGATCTTTTTCATAATGTTTCCAGACTCCAGATATTTTTTTATGAAAACTGTAATTATTTTATGTGTGTCAGTTGACTGACTAAAGTACTACTTGACTAAATAAATAATAATATTGATTAAAAATGATTGAATAAAATTGAATAAAAAAAGAATAAAAAAAATAAACACTTACACTTTCTTTTAATTCATAAGATGCATCAAGTGGCATCAGACGCCATTTGTAATAGAAAAATTAATTAAAAATTTCAAAATTTGTTTATTTTAATATGAATATTTAATTAAAATGGCAGAAAAAGCTTAAAACGGTTTTTTCTTAACTTTTACCATTTACTGTCAAAATTTACCGGTAAATTGGTAAAAAAAAAATTACCGGTAAAATGGTAAAAGCTCAACCCTATTTTTTGCACCACACACATTTATTAATTAACTCAACTAAAACAATAAATTTTTTATTAACCTTCTCCAAAGCCAAGGGAACCGTTACAGTCAAAGAGGCTGCTTTTGTTTTCAAAAATTTTTTGGTTATAACCCACTCTCAACTCTTTAACTTTGAAACATAAACCTCGAAAAACCAACTCTCTGCCCTGAAAAACAAGTTAACCACGGTTCTACAAAAGATATGGTAGGTATCAAACTTGGAACTTATCGCTTACAAGCAAGAACTCTGCTAATACCACATAATCATATCCATTTAATACTTTTCATAGCTATATAAATAGTTAAGAATTTGTTAAATAATTCTTAGGCTAGCAATCCTCAACATCTACGAAGATTGTATGAGAGTAACAAAAACTTAAAACCTACGTAAGTATTGAAAATTTTTAATAGTATTTTATTACTATGGTTTTTTCATTAAAACTGAATTTATCATGCTATGTAACTCTGTTTAAATTACAGAATTCCTGCCGACTGCTCTCAAGCTATGAAAGACCTGCTATATGCTTTGTTAAAACGTAATCCTAAAGAAAGAATTTCATTTGGTTAGTGGTTTATTTGTTGTTGTTTGGATTTTATTTTAAATAACGTAAGCTTTTTTTTAATAATAGTAAAAGACATACAAATGACTGGAATTGAGAATAAAGTTAGTTGTATTTAAAATAAATTTGCAATTTGAAAAAGTAGATGTGTTGAAAATGTAGTTTTATTCACCACTTGAAAACACCCATTGCTAATACTTGACCAATATTAATATTAATTATATACTTTCTTATATTAAATTTAATCAAATATTATTTAATAATTGATTAAATTTAATATAAGAAAGTCAGATCTGCATAAAGATTGACACATTCTGTAACTATATTTTACTTTATAGGAGTTGTATATATGAGAATATATAAAAATAATTAAGAATCATAAAAATAAATTTAAACTTATTGCAAGGTTAAATTTAACCTTGAAAGGAAATAGTTGCACTAAATTATTTAATAAATATGTTTCATGAAAATCTAATTATGAAACGGCTCAATAAATTCTTTTTTCTTTTTCTAATAATTTCACTTTATTTTTTAATTCTATTTTCATCTAATTTGATCATCTTCAAATCATTCAAATTTAGATGACAAATCTTTTATTAGTCAAAGTTACAATGGTTGTTAAAAAATATCCATATCACCTCATTTTCCATAACCTCTCTATTTTGAAATCACCAATTCTGCACATGTTTGTCCTAGGTCAAAATTAGGTGGCAGCCACTTGTGATTGCCACCTAATTTTGGTCTTACCAAATTAGGCGAGGTAGAACTTACCATTGTAGTTGAGCCAGAATTTCCTGCATGATCCTTGTTGTTTGTGGTCTGGCATTGTCCTGATAGAAGACTTTTGTTGTTTTCCAATACAAATGTATGCGTTTCATTACTCTCATTGAATGATAAAGCAAGAACTTGGCATGTTTGACTTGAATCCTTATTAATTTCCAGCTGGGTTTTGTCATTGTTGATCATTGATGGTCTAAGAGCAAGGAATATAATTCAAAGTAGACAATAAAAACTGTATGAACTTTATTGGTTGCCTGATAAAAAATTCTTCATATTTACACTGACCATTAAAACATTGCGCTGGTCACTTTCTACATAAACACTATTATTCACTGAATATTCATTGGCATTAATTAACTGATTATGATTTTTAAATGGAATTAAAAAAATAACATTTGTGATAAAAGCTTTAGCAACACTTTGTATTAAATTAATTAAAAGCAAGAAATTGTAAATGTTTTTTTCTATATATATATTTAAATTATTTATTCATTCTTTAGATATGTTTTTTAACCATCCTTTTCTGATTGGAGAGTCATTATCATTTTCCTGTAAGTTTACCAGTATTTTTTTAATTTATTCAACATTTAATAATTTACAACAAAAAAAAATGTGCTGATTATGATTGTGAAAATATATTTGCTGATTCTTAGAAGGACTTTTTTCTTGCAAGGACTTATTTAAAATTTGCATATACCAATTTTTACACATATTTTTTTTTTAGTTTTGTGTATTGCAGTATTATGTCTTATAAAATTTTTGGTTTTAAGAAAAAAGTTTTTTGTTAAACAAGTTTATGAGTGCATTTATAGCTACACCTGTTGCTGTTCCTTCAAGAAGAAGAGGTTTTTCTGAGTGTTCCAGAGGTGTTCGGTCACCAATTGAATCACTGTCATCTCCTCGTTACACCGATTACCTACAGCAAGCTGCTGTGACTCCTCCAGATGATATTAAACTGAGTTCTGATCCTGGTAAATATTAAACAAATTATTCCAAAATTTTACTAAACAGGGGGTACCATTATAAAATTTCTTGTAAAATTGCTACCTTTTTTATTTTCATCTTTTTTTTTTCTTTCAAAATCCTTTTTTTTTGAATGCAAATCTTTGAGATGTGCTTATATCATTCATTAACTATTTGCTGATAAATTTTTAGCAGCTAGCTGATTTATTATTTATGATCTACAGCTGCCACCCTGATTTAAATTCTTAGTTGTCATCCCCATGCCTCTTCATTTTTAAATTAAGCTGTTTTAAAGTTTCTTCAATGATAAGTTTAAATATAATTAAAATGAATGTCCTTTTGCATAATTTTACCAGTTTTTATAACTGTCTTCACAATATTATGTAATATTTCTTTTATATGCATATTTTATCATTTTATTTGCATATTTATTTTTATTTGCATATTTAATCTCATAATTGTTAGATTATAGTTGTTTTTTTTCATAAGTAAAAAAAAAAACAACAGTTTTAAAATTAGAGACAATTATAAGATAGTAAAATATAGCTTAACCAGTAAAATATTAAAATATTTTTTCTGTTGAAACTTGTCTTAAAATGTCTTACTCTTAAGGTCTCATGTTATCTTATGTCTTATGTTATCTTAATGTCTCATGTTAACTTATGTCTTATGTTATCTTAAAGTTTCATGTTATCTTATGACTTATGTTATCTTAAGGTCTCATATTATCTTATGTCTTATGTTATCTTAAGGTCTCATGTTATCTTATGTCTTATGTTATCTTAAGGTCTCATGTTATCTTATGTCTTGGAAATTTCATATCAAGTTTATTGAATTTAAATTTGAAACTGGTTATTGACTTGTTTTTCTTTGTCATATTAAAAAAACCTTTTCATCATATTGAAAAAACATTGAATTACTAAAATTTATGTTATTTGTTTTTTCTTGTTATACTTTTTTGACATTTTTATCTATACTTTTAAATAAAATGGTTAAAATAAAAATTTGCATTAAGTTTGTTCTGACTTTTTAAAGCCTAAAAAAATAAATGAAAAGTTGTTCTGGTTTCAAATGATTTTACTATTAACTAAGATACATTTTAATGTAACTTTCAAACTTTTTCATCATTGTCATAAGTTTTTTATTACTACTTAGGGCATCTGGAAAGTTCGTGAAACTTATTAAAAAACTTGTGTATTTAAACAAATTTTATGTCATTATTATATATCATTTTAAAGAACATTTCTCTACATTTTAGTTACATTTTTATTATATATTGCTTATATAATAAAAAAATTATTTCAATTTTAGTAAAAGTACTTTAAAAAAAAACTTTATAAAATGAATAATAGAGCATATATAAATTGAAAATAGAGCATATATAAAAACTCAAGCTCTGCTTGGAATTCCATCAACTGAGATATCCAACGAACTTGAAAAAGTTTATGGGGACCAAGCACCAAAATGTAGAACGTTGCCAAATGGGCCGCTTTATTCGATGGTGGAAGAGAGAGTTTAGAAGATGACCCATGCTCTGGACGCCTAATTACTGTGCATACATCTGCAAATATTGAGTAAGTTTGGCAAATAATTGAAGATGATCCTCATTCAACTTTTGACAATATTATGCAATCATCTATAAACTGATATATGTTAGGAGAAATCATACATGACTCTCTAGGACTGAGAAAAGTATCATCGCATTGGATACCCCACCAATTAACAGAAAAAAATCGAAAGGAGTGGGTTGAAGCTTGTCATGAAAATTTAGCAAAATTCGAAGAAGGTAAAGGGCTATTGTGTGATGTTATTACTTGTGATGAATCGTGGTTTACCTTGAGACAGGTTGGACACAAGTCATCTATTGCCAGCTGGGTAGCCAAAGGTGAATCTCCTAGAACAGTAGTACAACAGGCCCATTTTTAAACAAAAAACATGTATTCTATCTTTGTTAAGACAACAGGTGTTGTTCATATTGAATATTTGGAAAAAGGTAAGATTATAACAACTAATTATTACATTGAAAATTGCTTGAAGCCAATTAAAGAAGAAATAACATGAAATTTCTTCATGGCAATGCTAGACCTCATGTCACAAAAGCAGTGAAAACTTTCCTACATCAAGCTGAATTCAATATAGTTTGCCACCCACCTTACTCGCCAGACTTAGCTCCATCAGATTTTTGGCTATTTGACCACATCAAAACTCATCTTGAAGATCATACAGATGTTGAAAATCAAAAAAAAAAAAATTACAAAGATTTAGGCATACCTATTGATTGTAGAAAAACATTTGAGATGTGGTTGGAAAGGATGCAACTATGCATAAATAATAATGGCGAATATTTTGAACATATAATTAAATAAAAATTACATTTCTTTTTTAATATTTTTTTGGGGGTTGCACGAACTTTCCTGATGCCCTAAGTACTTGTTCTAAACATAATTTAATTCTGCGTTATTGATTTTAAATTTAGTTGCAGAATTGGTTGTATGCAATACCAAGCCCTACAGTTCTTCAGTTCCAGATGACTTTGTTGTAGTAACTCAACATGGGTTTTCTTCAAAGCAAGTTTTATTGCCACAAAGGTTTATTTCTTATTAGTAGTTTTTTTAATAACTTTTTTTTTGAAATTTATATTTAATTTTTATTCTGTGATTTATAACAAAGGAATGCATGTAAAATATATTTTTATGTCTATTATGATTAAAGCTCTTCAGGAAAGTCTGGGTCTAAAGCACATTTTATTATTGGTTCTCCAGATAACAATTCATATGACTCAGTACTCAATGATCAACCAAATAAAGTTTTACTTGAATCGCCTGATTCTACATTACATAATGTTAAAACATTTGTAAGAAAGACAAAATCACATTCACCATCTCCAACAAATATTTCTCGTACTCCTTCTCCATTGGCTAAAGATAAATCTGCTCCTGTACTATGCCGGAAAACCTCGTGGAAAGTTTCAACTCCTCCTTCATTATATCCTGTAGCAGATTTTGGAGAAAATCAAAATAAGGAAAATCTTGATCAGAACCAATCAATAATTCAAAAAGTTGACAGAGCTCGTAGATCAACTATCTCCTATAATGAGAGGCCAAAAAAAGAAGTTACAAAAAACTATAGTCCTCAAGAAGACTCTAAAAAAAAGTTATTACCTGACTTGCCTGCCTCTAATAATGCTGTAATTCATAAAAGTAAATCTTCACCCGCATTAATATCTCAAGCTGTAAAATTAATGCCTGTTCAAAAAACACATGAAGAAATGAAACAAAATTTAGCAGCTTTGTTGAAACAGCTAAATTTTGAGAACCGACAACATAATATTCTTGCAAATCTTCCATCGCCTGTATTTAAACTTTCTGATTCTCCTGAATCACAAAAACTATCTTTAGGAGAAAATACTCCACCCCCAGGTGTATTTTTAGCGGCTTCACCATCAAGTTGGAATGATAAACTTAGCTTAATTCGACAAGAACAGAACAAAAGATCTAGCCTCAGCAACAGTTTTAAAACAGACAATGAAAACAATGTAAAGCAAATGTCACAGTTTAAAAGTGAATCTCCAAGTAATCTTACTACAAGGTATCAAAATGATGCTTTTTTATCACGAGAACATTTACTGGCAATGGAGGAGATTGAGTTTTTGTATTCTTTTGCTGAAAATTTGTTAATTGTTGTAACAGACATAAATATTTCAAACTATGTTTCAGATATTTTATATGACAATAGTAAAATAAGCATTGACATAAAACCAACCGTTGATGGCTGCAAGCATAGTAAAATGCTTTTGGTACTTGAAGCGTTGCGGGTGGCAACCTATGCACTGAGATTTGCACAGTCTCATCAGGCCAAAGGAACTTTGAAAGTTACTTCTATGTTTAAAGCAGGTAAAATATTTTTCTGTTTCGAGTTCAATAAAATTATTCAAGTTTGAAGATTTACTTTTGTATTTGTTAATTTTTTTATTTGTTTTTATTTTATATTTGTTAAATTTATTCCACAAAATGCATTGTCATACAAATTGAATTGTCATACAAATTGAATTGTCATACAATTTTCTACATAATACAGTTTTATTTGTTTTTATTTTATATTTTTTTAATTTATTCCACAAATTGCATTGTCATACAAATTGAATTGTAGGCCAAACTAAAAATCCACGCATGAAAAGTTAAAAGCAAATTAAATGATGATTTAGCTTTATATAAATATTTTTTTTAAATTATTTTTTTTTTTTTTTTTAGTAATAACAAAGTTATCTTCATTATGCGATGATTGCATTCAAAGAGTTGCAACTTTTATAATTTATCCTTCAATTGAAAATATAAAAACTCATAAGGTTAGGTTTTTTGTAAACTTTTTTTATTGAATTGGTCTATTAAGTTAAATTTTTGTTTTTTCTTGTTGTATTCTCAATCAATTTTTTTTTAAAGGTGGATACTGCTAAACTTCTTTATATTTATGGAGTTGGAGTGGTAAGCAGTTTTAATCAAAAAATTTTGAGATTTAGTCTTTTAATTATTACAGGTATGATAATGGGATGGGTTTCCGTAATGATTTTCTTGTTTACATATGACATTATGGAAGAACTGTGGTATGTGGTAGTGATGTGGTAGCAAACACTAACTTTATAATTGAGAGGTACAGAAAAATGTATATTGGTAGAGGAGGTTCATGTAAAAAAAGTTTTTTTTGTTAGAAAAAGACATTTTTATAAAAGCAACTAATGAGAAGGAAAACATAACAATCCCATCTTAGTATGAAAAAGGGTAGATAAGCTTTTGATGTAATTCTCATACTATGTATACTATTGCGTCACCTTTTATGTGGGTTATCATAGGTCTTGCATGTGGGTTATCATATTTACCACAGGTGAGTTATTGTTCAAATATTTAATCGTTGTTATTGAAACAAATCTTTTATCGTTGGTCAGTTAAATTAATTTTGTAGGGTTTTAATAGCTTTGACAAACTCATAGTTATTGAGGATAAAAATCTGTTAGTAGTTGTTGTTGTTGTTTTTTTGTGTGTGTAGGGGGGGGGGGGGCTGTGACTGGATTAGTAAATTAGAGCTATGAAAACATCAAGAGCAAAAGTAAGATGTATGTGAAATATAGAGAACTATTCTTGTTTCTAAAAATAAGAGATAGGTGGATGGGGAAGTTAAAGTTCAGTTTGAAGAGGAGAGTTGATTGGTATGGGAAATTATATTATATTTAACAATAATATAAAGTATTTAATCCTATATTTTCTAACATTTACGCTTTGGTTTTTTAATAGTGTCAGTATGCTGCTTATTCTGAGTTGACATTAAATTATATACAAGCTGGACGATGTTATAGAATTTCAAAAATTTTATTTGATGGATTAATTCAACAGTCTCGATCATCTGCTGACAAAAAGCTTCTTACCAGTTGTTAGTTATTTTACTTTTTGCTTGTTACTGATTTTTTTTAAATATTTAAATATTTAGTAACATGTAGATTGAATACCAAGAAAACTAGTGTGTCTTCAAGACAGTGGTATAGCTAGGATTTTTGGGACCTAATACAATATGATTGCAAAGTTTTTATTTTAGGTCTCAAACTATTGTTCCCTAGAAATTGTATAGTTTTTATTGTAAAATTAAAAAAAAAAAAAAATTTATATTTTTTATTTACAAAGTTTTATTAACAAAGTTTAACTTATTAGTTTAGTTCTGTAATTTATTCAGCTTTTGTGTTCACCTTTTAGTATTACTTTTATTATTACTTAAAGATCTTTCATTTTGTTTGCTACAGTTACTAGTAAACTTCTTTGGAGTCCTTCTTCCAAACTAGAAATTTTCTCTTGGTCATTAATACCCATTTTTTGTGAATTTTTGCATATTTCGATAATATTTTATCCACTCTAATAATATAGTTTTTAAAAGCACAGGACTCCCTGGTATTCACTATTTTTCTAAGCAAATACAATTCTTCATTTTCCTGATAACACATTATTTTTCCTTAGCATTTCATATGAAAATTTGATCCCATAAGACAACAAAAGTTATCATAAATACTTTTAAATTGTTTTGATCTACTGCTAATCAAATATTGATAATGTCGTAGAAGTTACTTATTAGTTGGAAGCTGATTCTGAGGTAAAAATGAAATGGGAGATTTAAGAAGATAGAGTGCAACTTTTGAAAGTACTAGGAGGCCCCTCTATCTTGTTAAATATACCGCATAAAGTATTGAAAAGAAGGCAAAATATGTTGGACTTCAGATGTCTAACATGTGTCGCCTTCGTTACAATACTTGATTGGATTTTTGTGTCTATATGTTAGCAATTACATAAATAATATTTGATGTTTATTTTTTAGTTATATATATATATATATATATATATATATATATATATATATATATATATATTATATATATATATATATATATATATATATATATATATATATATATATATAAAGCAAATCATTGAATTTAATTGATGTCATTACTAAATAATACAATAAATAATACTTCTAATAAACCTTTCCTGAAACTATGTTTACTATTTATGCAATTTTTTATAAACTATGTTTACTATTTATGCAATTATATATTTAAGAGTTTAAAGTTGTTTAAAATATTTTAAACAACTTTAAACTCTTAACAAAATAACGAATAAAAAATCCAAAAAATAAAATTGAATAAAAAATTGTTTTTTCAAAATGATTTCGATGAAGTAAAAAAGTATTGAAGATAATCAAAAAAAATTTTTAAATAATGGTTAATTGTGAAATCATCCGATTTCTACATTTAACGCTAATACTTGTCCTTAAAACATAAAACTACTAATAATACTAAAATAATACTAAAACATTTCTAAATATCAGTTAACGTTCTAATAGCAGTTCACTTAGCGGTGTAGAAAAGAATAAAATGTAGCGTTTTTTTTTTTTAAAGATACTTTTAGTATTCTATTGTATTCTGAGTGGAGGACCTCCGCTCTTATGGTTTTTATGTTGCAGAAAATCTTATACAAAAATTTTGCTTTGTTAGTAAGTTTTTTCGTTTGATAGAAAGAAAAAATCTTTTTTTTTTTTTTTTAGAATTTGAGTTTTTATCTCTTTTGCCAAGAATAGTTAGAGAAAAATCTTTATGTTATTTTAAATGTGGCTTTTTTTTATTATTATTTTTTCTCTTTTTGCATTTATATTTTAGTCTCGAAAAATATTGGTGAGCGAATACGGATTTTAGGTGTCGGCGAACGCCAAATAGCAGAAGCGAAGACTAGGTAGAAGCAAAAAAAAAAGTTATATATATTTTTTTTTGCATCGCCCAATTTTATATAAAGTCTTTAAGTTATTAGTTGTTTTCTTTTAAAATGAAGAAAATGTATTTATAGTTTTTGGTATTATAGCCAACAGTCTTAAGACTAAACAAGTTTCGTTTTGTGAGACGTTTTTGATAAAGACGAATTTTTATCGTTTTGATATTTAGTTGTTTTTAATTTTAAAAAAAACGAAAAGCTTATTTTGCTACAATTTTATTTTTTAAAAATGTCGTCTATAATAGAGTTCAGACACTTTACATGCTTATATGTAAACATGTTTGCATAAGTAAACAAAAATACTCAATATTTAATATACTCAAAACTTTAATTCTTAACAAGTTCTTTAAATATTGAATTATTTGTGCCAATTTTATACGAGTATTTGTTTATTATAATCTTAAAAAGTTTGTCAATATCTTTTATGTTGTAAATATTGTAGCAAAAAATAAATTTTAGAAAAAGAAAAAATTGTCAATTTTATACGTAAAGATAGTCAAACAAAACTATTCAAAAAATTTTTTATTATTATTTCTTTATTATAACATTTTATTATTATTTATAGTTTTATATATATAACCTAACGGTCTTGTCACAGAGCACTGCGGAAAGGCATTTATCTAAGAAGTCTCACGGTTCCTTCCTTACCGATGGCGCGAAATTTGCCCAGAGCTCGCCTCGAACCCTGGATCTTTCGCCACAGCCGCTTATATCGTTAATAGTTTAATGTTAACTATTAATTTTATTAATTACCACCTGGGATACTTAATAATTGGCATTTATATAATAATAAAACTTTGAATAATTGATAATCTCACCTTGCATAGTTAATATTCTCACTTTCCAATGAGCACAAAACGTCTTTAAAAAGTTAGTAAGTTTTTAGACGTGTTTTGAACACGACTTGTGCCACTCGGTTTGTATACTCAACAATTTCACCTTATAAACATAATAACTTCATTTTGGGGGTTATTAAGTTTACAAGAAGCGTAATAGTCTACCATTTATTACTCACCTTGTACGCTTAACACTCTCGCCTTGTATTCATTAGCTTCAAAAAAATGTTTGAAAAGCATTATGATGAAGCCAAAAATTGTGCAAATAAATAAAACAAATATAAAACGAAATGATAGCTTTTCTCATGAAATTCGCCACTAAACTTTTTAAGTTACCTAGTTTCTGAAATAAAATGAAGTTCATTGCAAAAGTATAAGGCCTAATTTATAAAAATCATTATCACATATGACGGTTTGCGTGAAAATGAATGAAATAAATGCCTCGTATAATAGTGGGGAATTGCAAGTTGAGGGAGCAACTCAGCCTAAAAATAAAAAGTTTAAAAACTTTCAGAAGTATATATTTTTTAAGTTTCAAGTGGCACTTAGTAAAACCATCCATTAGATAACCCACTAAATTAAACTTTTTAAATTGATGTTATTTTTTTCCAAATAAAAATACTGGCGCGTATTCTTTTTAGAACAAA
The DNA here is from genome assembly GCF_022113875.1 of Hydra vulgaris. NCBI lineage: Eukaryota > Metazoa > Cnidaria > Hydrozoa > Anthoathecata > Hydridae > Hydra > Hydra vulgaris. The sequence goes on from NC_061165.1 coordinate 8,585,012, forward strand.
TTAAAGTCTAGTCACTGTATGCTACAGTTTGATATTTGAAATCCAGATATACTCTCTAATACTTGTTAAATACTTCCGTATCAATCTCCTCTAATGGTAACTTTATTAGGAAAAGCACGCCCACGTTTTTCTTATGTACTATCATGAAAATCTAAATATTTGCAATGTAAAGACTCGCCAGCTAATGTTCTCAACCAACTTTAAGAAGAAAAAAACGTTTACATTAAACCTTTCTCTTTTTTTTTATCCATTTTTATTTAGTGCGAAAAATAGTTATTAAGAGAATTTTATTGTACCACATTGTTCTTAAATATTTGATAAGACCTCTATTATTAAGAAATCAAAACTGAAAAGTTCTACATTTTTAAATTAATTGTTTTCTTGGTAATTCAACGTAATAATTTTTTATTCAAATAATTTGGTTCATACCTCAAACCGATGTTAGACTCAAAACACTCCATATATATTTAAATTGTTGGTTTAGAAATATATAAAAATTTAGGACTAAATCAATCAAATCAAATCATAAAGTTATATTTCATACACCAAGATAACAAACAGTTTTAGCAATAGCGCAGCCATAGTTTAGTGGTTAGAGTTCTGGCTTCAGAATTGAAGGTCTGTGGTTCGAAGCCGGCACTGTCTATATATGTACCATAAGTAAAGAAAGAGCCGTCAATTTCCCGGTTAAATGCTATTTTGTGGTGCTCTGTAATAAAACCGCAAAGTCTTCTTGGAGCACCTAAATAGCTCAAAAAAATAATTAAAAGAAACAGCATTTTAGTGGGTTAGATTCCTTGTGCTGACTGCTCTCCCAATTAAGTATGTCAGATTCCTACGTTAGGTCTGTTAGATTTTTTCCTTTTTTTTTTCCAACATATATTTCGCTATTCATACAATTAAAAGATAAAATAAATACAAGGAAACTTTTTCATTAAACTAAAAAAAAAGTTATATAAACAGACAGAAACGCAAAAAAAAATATGGATGATCATCCACATCTTCTTTGTTTTGTGTATTCTTTGTATATATATATATATATATATATATATATATATATATATATATATATATATATATATATATATATATATATATATATATATATATATATATATATATATATTTATATATATATATATATATATATAAATATATATATATATATATATATATATATATATATATATATATATATATATATATATATATATATATATATATATATATATATATATATATATATATATATATATATATATATATATATATATATATATATATATATATATATATATATATATATATATGATGGCGCAGAAGTTTGTAAGTTAGTTGGAATATTTATCTTGTTTCAATTATTGCAATATTACAATAAAGATGAATTCGGGTTGTATAGAGATGATGGTCTAGCAGTGTTAAAGAGCCGGAGCGGTCAACAGATGGAAAAAATTAAAAAGCACTTTGTGAAGGTTTTTAAAAATAATGATCTTCATATATCCATCAGCTGTAATTTTATAGTTGTTAATTATCTGGACTTAACGTTAAATCTGAAGGACAGTTCTTTCCAGCCTTACTGCAAACCTGGTAATTCGATCAGTTATATAAATGCTGACACTAACCATCCTCTTAGTATACTAAAAAGCCTTCCTCAAACTATCGAACTAAGATTGTCAAGCAATTCTTCTAACCAAAATATTTTTAAACAATCCATTCCTCTTTATCAAGATGCATTATCTAAATCAGGTTTTATCTGCAAAATCGCTTACCATTCAAATAAAAAGCCGATCCAATTCAAAAATCACAAGCGAAACATAATCTGGTACAACCCAACTTTCAGTGCCAATGTTGCAACAAAAATAGGCAGTTATTTTTTGAACTTGGTAGACCTACATTTTCCGGTTGGTCACAAACTTCGTAAGATATTTAATCGAGATACCATTAAAATAAGCTACTCATGTATGCCAAATATCAAGTCCACCATTATTTCGCACAACCGCAGGATATTATACAGCCAAGACAAAGATGAGGGAAAAACATGCAATTGTATCAACAAATCCATCTGTCCCATGAGCAATCAGTGCTTGACAAAAAACATCATTTATCAAGCCACTGTGTCGTCAAATAAAACTGACTACAAAGAAAAAGTATACTTTGGCTTATGTGAAACTCCATTCAAATCTCGGTATGCGAACCACCTAAAATCTTTTAACATAAACAATATATATATATATATATATATATATATATATATATATATATATATATATATATATATATATATATATATATATATATATATATATATATATATATATATACATATATATATATATATATATATATATATATATATATATATATATATATATATATATATATATATATATATATATATATATATATATATATATATGTAATACATACCCTATTTATATATATATAAATATATATATATATATATATATATATATATATATATATATATATATATATATATATATATATATATATATATATATATATACATATATATGTAATACATACCCTATTTATAATTGTAAATCTTACTTTACCAGTTATTTAAATTTTTTTTAAACTATTAAACAGAAAACCTGTAGGATACGATATTATTATTATTTATTATTTTTTTTTTTATAGTTTTGTTGGTATTTAGAAATTCTATTGCAATACTATAGCACTCATTTGAAAATGTTAAAATGTTTTACTTGTCTAAAACTTTTGGGTATCTAGCGTTGCATATGCATCATTAAATTTTTTGTTCACAATATCACTATAAATTCATAAAACAACAACAAGAGATTAAAAAAATATATTTTAAATATCTTGTTGTTTCTGAAGAAAAAAAGAGTTTCTGCATTAAATCATGCATGAGCTAACGTTAGTTTTACAAACTCGTCTTTGTTTTTTAGGCGTTTTTAAGCGGTAGAAAATTTAAAACTAAATTTTGTACTAATAATCGATTCTAAAGTATTTGAAAGCTTTGATGTTTTTATCAGTTATTAAAAACTATTCTTTATCCGCTTTTTAAAATATTTTTTTTTACCGGTTGAAAAAGGTTTTATGATTGTGTGTGTATATATATGTGTGTGTGTGTGTGTGTGTGTGTGTGTGTGTGTGTGTGTGTGTGTGTGTGTGTGTGTGTGTGTGTGTGTGTGTGTGTGTGTGTAAGATATTCTATTATTAAATTTAATTCTGAGTATGCTATTTTAAAACTAATATGAGGATAAATTAATTAATTAATAATTTTTTTTTCGAAATATGAGGATAACGATAAAGCATAAATTATATAAGTTATAAAAATATGTAACTATAAAGCATAAATTATATAAATTAATTACTTTATTTCATTTTTAATATCGATTTTTAAAAGTTTTAAATCAAGTCGTAATATAGATTTTTATATAAAAATTTACATCAAAAATTAGGCAGTTTAAATTTTTATAAAATAACAAAACAAATTATGAATTACGAACTGAAAGCTTTCCAAAACAATAAAGGAAAAGAAAAGATTACCAAAACCAATGAGTCATAAAAAAGGATTAGTTTTAAAAACAGCATACTCAGAAGTAAATTTAATAATAGAAAAAAGAATTCAAAAAATTAAATTCAAAGAAACAACGTTTTAAATCCAAACTATTTTTTAAAATTTCTTTTTATCTGTTTTCTTTTCGTAACTTCTTTTTAGATTATTTTTTTATAATACTTTATTAATGAGTTAACAATTCAAAACAAAAAGATTTCATTGAAGCATTTAAAATTATGACTTCATATTATTGAAGTATCGTAAAAGTATTCGCGTATCTTTATCGACTCATATCACTAAAGTATCAAGTACTCCGCGTGTATTTATCGATTCCGAGTAGATAAAAATTTTTTTTTTCGAAATATGAAGATAAATAAATAAATTTTTTGAGCGTGATCGAACACTGCAAAATTAGTTTATTTAGTTTTTATTGAAAAATAATTTTTTTAAATCTGTTACGAATCTGGTACTTTTGCTTTAATTTTTATTCTGTAACTGTCATTCTGTATTTCTACTAGTTGTTATTTATGTGAGTTTTTAAGGCTTCATTTAAAATAATTAGTTAAATCTTATTTTTATGTGGTATTAAGAAAAAGGGTAACGCTTATTTACAGCCTGTATCGTGTCGTCGCTCACAGTTATTTGTCAAAAGCTAAAAAAAGAGAGGCGAAAGCATTGCGTTTATTGACTCTAGTTTTGTATGCTATGTTTTGCCATTCAGTGGGGGGTGGACATATTCTTGGGAATTTTGTTTACTTACAAAAGTATCAGATAGTAAGCCCGCTGCTTGTTTTCACATTAATTAATCCGCAACCACGTACTTGTATTTCACTTCAATCTTGCGATGAAAAACGGATGTTTACCCAACTGCGCATTGAAAGCTCTGATCGGTTTCCGTTTGTTTTCTTTCCCTGTCAATATGTCCGCTATACGAAATGTTGTAAACTCTTTTATGTGTTTTTCTACGCATTAATTTGTATCAGGACGCAGCATGCTGGCACAATGTTTTTTTTTTTTGAATATATATATATATATGTATATATTTGGTAACTTGATTTACAAATTGTACAAAGAGCAAATTATAACAGAGCTTGATTTAAATTTTGATGTTTTGAAACTTTATAATAATAAAAAAAAAAGATTAAATAATACCTTTGCCTGGAAATAATTAGATCCTCGAGTATTGGATTTAAAAACGAAATGAGATCCAACATTGGATCAAAATAATGATTCTTTAAGCTTATATGAAAATTGTGATTATTAAAAACAAAAAACGAAAATTAAATTATTTAAAAATAAAAAAAAAAACATCACACCATTTTAAGAATGAAAAATAATTGCTTGGAGAATGACCCACCAAAAGAATGCTTATTAGAAAACATATTAGCAAGACAAAAATTGAAGTAATTAAAATGAAAATATTAATTGTAAATTAAATAATTTATAAAAAAAGAAATTGTTCGTTATAAATCTACAAGTTGTTTGATTATATATGAAAATACTCAAACAAAATGTTTTTAAAAAACTAAAAATAACTTTTTTTTTGAATAGCCGCATTGTTTATCAAATGGTAACCGACATAATGTATGACGTATGGTCAAAATGCTTAACGTACACGGTATATTCTAGCTCAAATTCAATATTTACAATATTACATTTTTCTTTTTTGTATTTGTTTATTTTTATCATACCCTTAACATTTAGGATACGCATTCTTAAAAAAAGATATCAATTTTGGAAAATATTTCAAGTTAATGCACTTAAACCGTATCCGACAACTTTATTGCTATCTCCTCTGGCAAAGTATTGCAAAGTTTTTTTAAAAATAACTGTTAAAATTTTTATTGAAAAAAAATTTCTATAGTATACAAGATCGGTGGTGCATGAATTTCTATAGAATACTTGATCGATGGTATGTAAATTTTGGGTTGTACATTTTTTGTTATCGCAATTGATTTAAATCATAAAGTAAAACCAAAAATAAATGCAAAATATAATAAAATTATTGTTCATGTCATTTGAATGGGAAGTTCAAAACTATAGAAGAAGAATATTGTTATATATGCTTTTTTATTTTTATTTTTTTAATTTTACTTACCTTTCGTTTCTTTTTGTAACAGGGTGTTACATTTTACCAGAATCATTAGACTAATTAGTTTAAATTGGCTGAATCAACTTGATAAAGAATCGAATAAAATTTATACAATGTATATACATGTATGTGTAAATGTATACGTATGTAATTATATATATATATATATATATATATATATATATATATATATATATATATATATATATATATATATATATACACACACACGCATAAGTAGTATTTAACTTATAAGTTTTGTATTGGTTTATGATATCAAGTAAATTGTTCTTTAAAATGATCTCCCTTAGACAACTTTAAAAAATACGCTTTTTCTCTTTATTGCATAGTTTCAAATACCTTCAAATAAATTTTGATTAAAAAAATAAAAACAAAAGACGCACGTGTTTTTTTCGTTTTTTTATTGTTTCTGCTTTTTTGTTTTTGTTTGGTTGGTTTGGCATAGCGATGGAGTGCTCAATAAATTATTCAGTAGGAAGTGTGCAAGCGCAAAGGAAAAGTGTGCGCTCAACATGAGATTATTAAAGTCATAAAAGACTGCGAAAGAAAATCATTTCATTCAATAACACAGTTTCTTTTCTCGTAGCTGGCAGCTCCCAAAGGTATGGTAGCCGTGGCTAAAGACGAAGACAATGATATAATATCAATCATGGCAGCAGATCCAAAGTTGAAAAATACAAGTGGACAGGTATGAATTTACTATGTCGTGGGTATGAATTTTTCACCTCGAGGAAATATATAACTGAGATTTATTTTTCTGTTATTTTTGAATTTTAAACGTAATGTTAAAACGGTTGTCACTTACGTTGAAGTAACAACCGTTTGGCGAACACAAGTTTTTCTTGATAAGAGATTTATTAAAAAGTGAAAAACAAAATTACATTTTATGTAAAGTTAAATCGTTGCACATATGAGTTAAGATTTATAACTATTTTTGACCAAAAGATATCAAAAATCAATTACTTTGTGTTTCTAAAAATGTTTTTTATTTTTTTATTTTATATATAAATTTGATGCAGTGAAATTTTTTTCAACGCGGGTATTAAAACCAAGAACAAACAAATAGCAGAACTTTTTTGTAACAAACTAAATAACCCTAAAAAATATGAATAAATTTGTTTAAAAATCTGCTGTTTGCAGTTATAATATATACTTCTTGAAGACATTAACAACACTGAAACTTTTGTAACGTCATGAAAAGTTCAAACGCAGCAATGCTTGATTGCTGTTTATTGCGTGTTTCGTATTTTTTTAGTTTATTACAGTATTTGTCGATAAAAAAAAAAAAAAATCTTAAATAAACATTGTTAATGAAAGCAATTTACTTCGGAATACATTGATGCCATTTTTTCAAAACAAACTATTGGTTTTTTTTTAATAAGAATTTTTCAGTTTTATTTATTGACCGATGTCGCATTTTTCACACACAAAATATTTCTTTCATCTTGTTGGCAGTCTTGTCGTTTCTACGTATTGTTTTTACCTAAAGTTGCGGTTCTTTGTATAAGACTGACTTACAAAGGAAAACAGACTTGCCGAGTAAATACTTCTGCCAACAAAACGCAAATTAGCACAAAACGTTTAACAAAAGAATGCAGTTTTCATTTTGACGTAGAATAACGAAGTGGCAATCCTTTGAAATGCTTTACTAAGCAAAATAAAAAGAAAATTTCGAAATTTGAAAGAAAGAAAATAGTTTTAATGAATATAACAAAATGAAAGTGAGATTTCTCTTTTTAAATCAGGAATTTCATTTTGTTTTATTTTCGTCAATTTTACATAATCCTTTCGAACGTTTTAAATTTTTTTATTATCTTTAAGTTTAAAAATGTTGTTGTGCTAAACACCATACTTCTAAACACCAATTGTTTTTTCAACGAATTTTGTTAAGAATCTTTGTAAACCAAAGGTATTTATAAGTCGCACTTTTTAACGTCTTTTTTTAAGTGCACTGTTTAGCCATATCAGTTTTCATGTGCAATGCGCAGCACGTTGTTTAACATTTTTCTCATTAGTTCTATTTTATGTCCTTTTAAATTTCTAATAATAATTATGCAAGAAACATATAACATGATATAGTAACAATTTTTAAAAAAACTTTTTAAATTTTTAGATTTTTTCTTTAAATCTTTATATTTATAATTAAGACAATTTATTTCTATTAAATTCAATTTTGAATAAAGTTAAAAGATGTATTACTTATTTGCATTATATTGGTTTCACTTAACATAAGTGCTTAGTGATTTATCTTTTTATTTTATTTATCATAAATTTATCTTTTGAGCACTTGTTGAATAAATCCACTCACAGATTTATTGATTTCGATTAAATAGATTTGATTTTTGAAAATTCTCCCGCTATAAAAATTTGTTTTTACACCTCCCCCTCCCATAATCTGACTGTGTTTCTCCTCTATATACAAATTGTGAATTCACAGAGGAATTAGTTACAGACATGTATTCACTATAAACAATAAAAAAATTAATATGTTTGTTCAAAACACATCAGCTCAAAAACACGTACGCGTAAGACACAAGAGAATAGCAAGGTAACGTGGTATATTTGTCCCGTCAACAACAACTTAGCAATTGATTGACAAAAATAAAAACCATTTGATTGTTGACTCACAGGTATTTAGAAGCACATCATAATGTTTATTCAGCAGTTTTTGTATCCAACAAAAGCTCTTCGAACTAGCCGATATTGTTTGAATTGTGAATTATGGTAATTGGTATTTATATGACAGGATAAAAAGGTATGATTGTTTTAACAATCAAAAAACAAATAATGAAATAAAAACTAATCTGTGACGAAATCGAAAAAGAAAAGTTCACTTGAATAAAATGAATAAAATCAAGAATCAACATTTAAAAAAGGTTTTAGCGCTCTCAAAAATAAAAAAAAAGTTACAGTAAAAAAAGCAATTGTTTTATAAGATGCGCATTGTAAAAAACTTAAGTTTTTTTAATCTTTTAATAACGTAAATCTATTTGCATTTATATATTTTTTTATATGCATGAAAAATATTTTTTATATATATATTATACATGTTCATATATTCTTGGGTCATATACTGACTATTCATTTATTCTGTAACTCTGAAACATATTTATTCCGAAATATATTAGGGATCGTCCATAAAGTACGTACGCTCGGAGAGGAAGAGGAGGTATTCAAATGGCGTTTCTGAGATAAGGGGGCAGCAGATCAATTATAAAATTATGGAGACACTAAATTAAAAAATATATCATAAAATGTTGGGTTAGTAGGTTAAAAGCGTAGGTACTTTTAGGGAGGAAGAGAGTACTCAAAAAAGCGTACGTCAAATTTCGGGGGGGGGGGGGAGGATGGCATAAAAAAGCATACGTACTTTACGGACGACCCCTCACTAAATATGCTCTGTAATGAGATACATCCCTTTATAAATAAAAAGATAAATTGAAAAAATGCATCCTATATTCTGTAAAAATACAAGTTTATTACAAATCTGTTGCATTTAAACATATTTATAAAACGGTTCTATTTTGCCCTAAGGGTGGATCCAGAATTTTTTGTGTTAGTGATGGTAGTGGTTAGAGCGCTTGCTTTAGGTGCAAGATATCCAGGGTTCGAAGCGAGTTCTGGACATATTTGGCACCATCGGTAAAAAAGGAAGCGTGAACTTCTTAGTTAAATGGTTTTCCGCGGTGCCTTGTGACAAGACCGCCAGGTTTTCTTGAGGCACTTAAAACAAAACTTAAAAAAAAAAAAAAATAACCTCTAGACATGGAGCTGAATACAAACTTTTTTATGTTTTTATGTGCTTTGGAAAAAATTGCGATGATTGGAGCCTGAGAACAAAAAAATATAAAAATTTTTGCTCCCTTTTCCTAAAACGTGAGAGCAACAACTAAATTAATATTCATTGTAAAATTTTAAATTTTATAAAATGATCTTTCAGAATTCAAAAATAATGACCATTTAACTGGTTAATGACCATTTAATTGATTAATGACAGGTTATTTTGGTTAATAGCAAATTATAATTAAAAATATAAATATAGTTAAAAAATAAGCTAAAATTGAAATTATATAAATATTTATTTAAAAATTTTTGATAATTACTTTTTAATTTTAAATTGTACAGTATTCAGAAGGAAAAAAAAATGTAGCACTTTTTATTTAAAAGTATTTAATATTACTTTACAGAGTAATTTTTTTTTATATGGTAGTTTAATATTTGTTTAATATGTAATTGATAGAACGGAGCTTGATGATAAGAGTTTTGCCTGCCCCCATCTTAACTAAAAAAAAAGTAAATAATTTATTATAAAGATGACGAAAATACAAAATAATAATAATAATAATAAAACTTGTAGGTAAAAATCTAGGCAGTTCACATTTTTCAAGGCAAATAAGCTATAAATAGAAGTAACAATATTATTAGCGTGTTGATAATAGGCTCAGGCTCAGTTTTTTTTCTACATTTAATAATGAAATTAAATCTTAGTTACGTAAAAAACTATAAAAAATGCAAAACATTTTACCTTTTTTTTCTACTAGGTCATGATATACGAATCAGGATCCGTGGTAATGAAGGTAGAGGTTGGTACAACATTAGAAGTTTTGAAACTGCTGTACGAATCCGAGCAAAGTCAACCTTGTGATAAAATAATTGGAGTAAGACCACGAAAATCAAATGGAATACCTTGTATCATAACATTGCAAGAGTCAAAATTAGAAGAAAACTCTTACGACATCATTTTTCGGGGTGAGCGGCTTCATTTGTTGTATAATTGAAATTTTCAAACTATGAGTAAATATGATGCTGCACCAAAAATGCGGTCTAAGGTACTTTAAGTCAAATTTACAATGATGCTCAAGAGAAATCCTAATTCAATGGATATGTTTTTTATAATATTTTTTCCCCTCATACTTTTTGCTTTAATTTGCTCATACTTTTTTTGTGTTTTTTGATAAGACAATCAAAGGATTGTTGTTGATCAAAATTACTTATAGAAAAAAAAATTACTTTCAGACAAGAAGCAAAACAAACCAAAAGAACTTGTTACAAATGATCTTGCAGGAGGAGAGAAACAAGATACTACACGCTGCGTAGATTGTTCGCGAGAAGCTTGGAAATCAAAAAGATACACAAGCATTGGAATGAACACAGAAATTAGCATCAACCCACTTTCTGAAATAGATTCTGTTCGCTCGCATTTGTTGTCATCATCTAAGCACCAAACAAATATAGAAGCGTCATACCATAATCGTTCAAGAGCCAGACCTCCAATTCATAGACCTACGCCGTTGGAACCGAATCATTATAGTTTGCATAAAACAGAGTATATAGTTTCGACTTTACCTCCTATACCAGCAAATGTGTCCGTTCCTGATTTTATAAAATATCATCCCCGCTCTCCTAGAAGATCTCCAGTATACGGAAACGGTCATACACAAATTTGTTTCCCATCTCAAAACGCAATAAAAAGACCTGATCTTGATTCGATATCATTTGATCCAATAGTTCATTATAGAGTACCAAGGTCGCATTCTCCTCATGTTGTTAATAGAAGTGGTACAGTATCTCCTCGTCCAAGAAGTCGTTCGCCTCTTGATAATAAAAGGGAGCTGCAAGACGAAACCAAACTAGAGGAGCAAAGGAGTCTCTTCGAAAGCATATATATGCGAAAAACTGACCATTATCCACATTATGAGCAAAAACAACATACAAATTTAGGAACAACTTCCTCTAACCAATCTGATGAAACAGTTGAAAGAGAACCACCAGTGTTTGTTTTACCAAATGATTTTGATTCTAATCTTGACCGTATTGACGAACATGTAATTAATTATCAAGCACCTAAAAGCTTTACTTTAGTAGAATCTGAAAAAGAAGACTCCAAAGCTAGCGTTGGTTGCACTTCTCCTGTAACATCAATTGGAAGCGATTCCGGACATTCTATTATAGATGAGCAATTGCCATCAACTCGTAATCTTTCTTGCAAAATATGTAAGAAAGTTTTTCCAACAAAAAGTACATTGTATAAGCATTTACGGGGTCACCCCTCCGATGAAAAACCTTTTAAATGTAGTGAATGCGGTCAAGGTTTTACTCTAAGCAGCAACTTACGCCAACATCGTATTATTCATAGAGGATATAAACCTTTTCAATGTGAATATTGTGGTAAAAAATTTATGCGCTCAAACGTCTATAAACAACATAGAAGGATACATACGGGTGAGCAAATGCACAAATGTTCTTTATGTCCAAGTGAATTTTTACAGCGATACGCTTTAGTAAAACACATGAAAAAATCTCATAACATAGAAAGCATAGAAACATAAATTGTTATTGTCTGCTATCAAACCTATACATAATAGTGGATTAAAGAATGTAAGCAAACCTTCAACACCTGCTTTCTTTAGTTAACTTATTTGCGCTGACTTTTATGATAACAAATTTGCTTATTTTTTAAATATATTTATATTATTAAGTATATAACGTTTTATATTGCAGCAGGCATGTTGCACACACACACACACGTACGCACAAGTGTGTATATATATATATATATATATATATATATATATATTATATATATATATATATATATATATATATATATATATATATATATATATATATATATATATATATATATATACATATATATATATATATACATATATATATATATATATATATATATATATATATATATATATATATATATATATATATATATATATATATATATATATATATATATATATATATATATATATATATATATATATATATATACACAGCAGAGATGTATGATTTGATAGCCAGCACGTAGCAATGTAATTTGACAAAATTTGAGATCAGCTGGTTTTATTTCTATGACTTTAGTTTAAACTTTTTTTAAAGAATATTTTTATTTATATGTGTAATTTGTTATTTAATTTATTATAGATATAGAACAACTTTACAACTGCAGTTAAATATTTTTATTTGTTTTGATGTTTGGAGTTATTAATATTAGTTACAGTAGTAAAACTTGTGTAAAGTTGTGTTAAAGCCTGGGGTAACTTTGAAAGTTTTGACAGCGCTTTATAAATATTATAAGAATCTTGTGTCACCATAATAAAATAAATAACAAATGATTCCTAAAACGATTTTGAGTCTTACATCTTATTCACTAGTGACACAATTATCAGAAATCTAAAATGATATAGCTCTCGCTATCTAATGTATTTATTAAAGCCTTTTTTACCCTAGTCAAAGTATCAAAAACATCTTATAGAGTTTTCCAACAAAAAAGTTTGAATTTGATAAAAAGGATTTTCTCTGATTTAAATTGAAAAACTCAAACATATTTTCAACCACAAAAAAACGCTACAGATCACTCTATAAGTGTTACAAAATTGTTATTTACATTATACCAGTTAATTTACATCCAGTTTAAATTTCAACTAATTTTGTATTAATAACTTATACTAATGACACATGCTACTACAGTATGCATACACATATACTCTACATTAAATATATACATATGTACAGCTATAAGAAATTAAAACATTTTACAACTATCACCAACCCTCATTATAAACTGCAACAAATCGCTTACTGTTACACCCATGTCAATTTAAGCTATATGTTAATAAAAGTGTTATAAAAACGTTTTCTTAAATTTAACTTATGATTGTTGGTTAATTATGTATGCTGGTCATTAAATTTATGCGGAATTTTAAAAACCATAAAAAAAATAAAAATAAAAACGATGAAAATAGCTAAGATATAATGGAGTATTAAAACTGTTCCATTACATCTAAGTTATGTTCATATATTATATTACTTTTATGCTATATGTAATAATAAATTTAATATCAGCAATTTCAAAACGTATCCTTGTTTAACTTTTTATACCGGTCAAGCATCATTTTTCAAAATTTTGTTTGCTATATTTAAAAATAAAGATGTAAATCAACAATTCAAATAAAAAAATAAAAGAGAAAATTTTTTTTGTTAAAAGTACGATAAAAGCATATGAAAAAAAAATTGCAGTAGAATCAAAACAAATAAGAAAATCATAATAAATTTTTGACCTTACATTAAAATTAGATTAATTTGTTTATTCATAGTTTCATCTTATATTTTTTGCTTGTAATTATTAGAATTATTTTTATTCGCTTTTTATTTTTAATATTACTTTTTTTATTATTACTATTATTTTTTATTTATTAATTTTTTAATATCACTTTTTAGTATTTTGTTAAACATATTGTAATTTAAATATAATATACATAATATATCATAATGTAATATACATAATAGCAAGAGATCCAGGGTTTGAAGGAAGAGATTCAGGGTTCGAAGTGAACTCTGCTCTGGGCATATATTGCGCTATCTATAAGTAAGGAGGCGTGATTTTCCTGGTTAAATCCTCTTCCATGGTGCTCTATGACAAGACCTTAGGGTGTCTTAAATAAAAGTTAAAGAAAAAAATGAATAAAAAAAAATCACAATTCGTTTTGCGAATAAAATTATTTGTTCAACAAATAGTACAATTCGTTTAAAGAAAAGTATTATTCGCCTAATGAATATTACTATTCGCCTAACGAATATTACTATTCGTTTAACGAAGTTTAACTAACAGTAATAGTCGTTTAACGAAGAGCAATAAATATTTTTTAAGTAGTAAGAAATGTACGACTTCATTAGTTTTTAATTAAGAAATTTCGTTAGTATGTTGTAATTTACTTGCTGTCCGATTTCACCCCATACCTATTACATTTTACTCCAAAAGCACGGTTCTTTCAAAATCAAATTACTAATATATTAACGTTATTTTAACTATTTGCTGTTCGATATTCGTTTAATGAAGACATTATTTGCTGGTGCTAATATTTATTTATTAGCACAATTTATCTTATTATAAATATTAATTTACAGTCAAAAAAAAAAATTTACAGTTAGAAAAACATTTTTCAATCACTCATTTGAATCGGCCCTTTGTGCCGATTCAATTGAGTGATTGAAAAAAGTGAACAACTGAGGTTTTCAGCATAATTTAAAATATTGTTTTTAAAAGTTACGTTCTAAATGTCTTTTAAACGTCTTCTAAACATTCTTACGTAAAGAACGTTTAAAAGACGTTTAAAAAACGTTTAAAAGACATTTAGATTGTAACTTTTAAAAACAAATGCCCGTTGGGTTAGATAGTGTAGTTCATTTTTGAATAACAGAAAAAAAGGAGTAGTTGTAAATAAATATTTATCATAATAAAAAGTTGTGGAAAGAGGAGTACCACAATGATCAGTTCCAATTACTTTATGTAAATTTCATTATCTCAGAATTTGAATAACAGATCAAAATTATAGGCAAGTTACACAAAATTAATAGCAGTAAATAAAAACAATAATGCAAAGATATTGCAAGATAATGCAAGATAATGCAAGTTTTAAGTTTGAAACAAAACATTTTTAACGCAATGCTGCAAAACTACGATTTACTAAGGAAGTAGCGTAGTAAAGGGTTGCAGGGCACACAGAGTTATTACGAGTCTAAGCCAACCTTATCAAAAAAAAAGTTTAAAAAGTTGTCACTCTGAAAAAATAATATGCACGCAAATAAACATAGCATCATTACCAATTTATGCGATTATTTATATGTATATTATATAGTTAAGAGCTACAAACTCCTCAAACTATTTTTTTTTAATTTAAATAATAATATTGACTAATACTTCTAATTTTCAGATATAAAAAAAATTAACTTTTTATTTATATACTTCTAAAAAATTAAAACAATCTGTTAAAACTCATAAATAATAAAATAATTTATTATTTTATTAAGTAGCAAGTATGATTTTGTAACGTTTAAAAGCAAAGTAAAATATTAAAAGTGTTGTATTAAAACATTACTAACGTACTTAATTCTCATGAAGTTAATCAGTTTTATAAAAGTCTTCTCCAACAAGTTTAGGTATCTGTTAAATTTAACAATAAACATGTTGATTGGAAGAATATTGAATTAGCATAAAAGAAAAATAACATTCCGATACCACGATCGACATAACCAGTAAATAGCGCCAATATGGCTATAACGAACTAAATAACAATTATGTGGCGACTATTTGAACGATTGTGTTTTTTTGTTATTGAACGAAGTTTTTGAATAAATAGAGTTTTGTTGTTGTTGTTGTTTTTCAGATACAAAAATATAAAGATTTTAAGTAATATAGTTAATGTAAAAACGGTTAAGATCTTTAAAATATAAGTTACAATACATATTCGGTATTATTTGTGATCGCCATCGGATCATAATTGGTAGCAGAGGGTAGTTTCTTCAATACGGAAGAATGGTAAAAATAAAAAATAAAAAATCAAATAACCAAATGGAAGATCAGTTGACCGTTCAAAATGAAGTATCTGCATTGGTCATGAAGAAAATACTTCTAAAGTCTTCGTTTACGCGAACTAAACATCAAATTATTCAGCAAATTGGAGACGATGAACTCACTTGTAAAAACAAGATACGCGAATTGAGTAATTAAGAATCAAAACGAAGCTCTCGAGATAATGGTTGAATTATCAAAGAAATACGAACTTCTGGAATTAAAAGAAAATGTAGGAAAAATCAATAAAGAAAATGAAAAATTAAACGACGAATTTGCGGAAATTATGGAACATGTAAACGAATGGATATTGCGCAATGGAAGTATAAAAATCAAGTTTAAAACATCAAAGGATAGAAAAAGAACTTAAAATGGAAACAAAAAAGCAATATTATCAATGGTTAAGTACTCAAAAAAGTAATGGCCAGTGTAAAGATAATAAAGAAGAAAATGGCAGTAGCGAAATTGAACCAATCAAATTAACGAATATTATGCGTAAAATGGAAAATGAAATAATTGGTTTGAATCCAATTATTTCATTTTCCATTTTTCCAAAGACTGCAAAAATTGGACATGTTTAATGACGATAAAAAGAACTATGAAAATCAAAAAGCTTCATTCTACGCATGTATTGATGAAGCCCCAGCAACATCTGGGTATAAATTACTTCAGCTACGTAAATATTAATGTGGAGACGCATTAAAAGCAATTGAAGGACTTGGGCATTCGTCATTCGCTTATGAAGTTGCAAAAGAAAGACTTGAAAGAAAATATTGTGGAACAAGGAGAAAAGTCCTTATGTATTTGGATGAATTGAACAACTTTAAACCTATGAGTGAAAATAATCCCAAAGACGTTGAAAGGTTTGCGGATTTTTTAGATGTGGCAGTAACAAACTTAAAAGAACCAAATCGAACAGAAGAACTTGGCGATGGGACATTGTACCATCAACTGCAAAAAAAAGTTCCTGAAATAATGTTAATTAGATACAAACGATGGGTGTATGAAAACAAATTAAACGAAAATGTTGAAACTCTAAAAAAGTTTATTGTTGAAGAAGCAGGTTTTCAAATTGAAGCAACGGAAACTCTACATGGTTTAAAAAAAACTTTTAGTAGCAAAGCACACGAAGTAAATTCTTACTTTGGTAACAGTGATCAAAAAAAGAAAATAAATTAGATACAGAAATGTTCTGTTCCCAAAAACGATCATAAAATATGAGAGTGTCCAACGTTTCAAAACCAAAATATTAAAGAAAGATGAGAAACACCTAAGAAAAATAAACTCTGCTTTAGATGTTTGAATTCTAACCATTCGTCAAAAGAATGCAGGAACACAAGAATTTGTGAAATTGACGGCTGTACAGACACCCATAATCGTTTGCTTCACAAAAAAGACATCAAAATAAAACATTTTCTGAAGACATCAAAGAAAAAGACACGTTTATAGAAAATTCTCACATGTCGAACATCCAATTTCATTCAAATCACGTCATTTTTTTTTTTTTTTTTTTTTTTTTTTTTTATAATTTAGCCGTACAAATATTTACAAGTTCCGTAATTTAAAATATTTAAAAATGGCAAGGACGAGAAGAAGACGGGGTTGTCTTATCACCAAGTCCCTTGTTTGTCTAGACATTTATATAAATACATGGTAACTAAAATGAAAATTAAAAAATTAAGAAAAAAGCAAAATATTACAAAGAAGTTTATATAAAATGCCAAATAGTTTAATAGTTCAAAGTTTTGAAAGATATTTTTTCGATTTTATTTTTTGAAAGAAAAATTTAAAAGTTCATTCAGAAAAACAAAAATATCAAAAAACTAAAAAACATGAAAAAAGTAAACGTAAAATTTAATTTACAATCTGTTCTTATAAAGTGTAATATATTAATTCCTCAAAAACAAATTACAAAATAATAATATAAAAAATTAAAACTCAAAAAAGATTACTTTTTTTATTTTTCCTCTCTCTCTCTTATTTAGGAAAGCTAATAAATTTATTTAAACTAATGAAATCTAAAAATGCTAAAAATCTTTATAAGTACTTTTTTTATAATATAACAGACTGTAATACCTATATAAAATTAAAGAATTTAGAACTTCCAGACAAATAAAGTATGCATTAGTAGATAGTTTTAAAATATAATATTTTTATAGATAGATTTAAAAATAATTATCTGTTTGTTCATTATTTAAAAGTAATAGTTTTAGTTTTTGTTTAAACTGATCAAGAGTTTTAAGTGTTTTAATATCATTACGTCGTATATAGTTTTGGGTTGAACAAAGTTGTTGTTAGAATATTTAGTTACGTATTTGTGTTGAATTTTATTAAATAATGGTTTGAAGATATTTGGTATTGAATTGTTATTAATTTTATACATAAAAATCAGAAGATGATATATATTTATTTGGTACACATTTAGTATTTTTAGATTGTTAAACAATGGTCTTGAATGTGAGAGGCGGTGTGCATTTGATAATAATCTAATTGCATGTTTTTGTTTGCTAAATAGCTTTTTTATCTTTGTTTTATTGGTGCTACACCAAGCAATGTTTGCATAATTAAGATAAGAATGTATAAATGAGTAATATATGTATTTCAAGCAGGATTGATCTAAGAATGGTTTTGCTTTATAGAGTCATGAACTACTTATCTCTTATAACGGTGCCAGTTATTTTTCGTAATGGATTTAAAAAAGTTGTGGTAAATGCATTTCTTGACAACGGAAGTACCAAGACATATTTGAACTCTGATGTAGCGGCTGAGTTGTCACTGCAAGGTAAAGCCGAAAAGGTAACTGTAAACATCATAAATGGAAAAATTGATTCTTTCGAAAAGATGCCTGTAGTATTTCAGTTGGAATTGTTGAATGGAGAAATAAACATTGCAGTGGAAGCTTTTACAGTTAATAATGTAACTGGAAACTTAAAAGCATTTAATTGGGCAAATTTATCAAAAAGTTGGAAACATCTAAGAAAAATTGAATTCCCAAATATTGGACCAAAACCAAAAATTGACATTCTAATCGGTGTGGATTACGCTGAGCTGCACTGTGCAATTAAGGAAGTAAAAGAAGGATTTAATGAACCAGTGGCTTGAATCACGCCGCTTAGATAGACATGTGTTGGTGGTGCTGGTGGATCCCTTCAAACCCATTTTACGAAAATAACATCTAGTACAAAGGAAATAGAAGATGCAAACAACACCATTAAAAAATTATGGGAAATTGAAGGCGACGAAGAGATGCAATTCAGAAAAACAACGACAAATCCAGAAGACTCTACCGCCCTTAATATAGTAACTACTTCGCTAAGAACAAAGAATGGAAGATATGAGCTAAAATTACCATGGAAAAGTAATAGACATTTGGACAATAATTATACAATGGCGTTAAACAGACTACAAAACACGGAAAAACGCCCAATGAAAAACAAAAGTCTTGGAGAAGGGTACAATAATATTATTAAGCAGTATCAATAAAAGGAATCTTGGAGATAGTTTGGTACTTACCAAATTTTCCAATTCTTCGTCCTGATAAATCAACTACAAAAGTTAGAATTGTGTTTGATGGATCTGCAAAGTGTAATGGTAAATCAATTAATGATGTTATTCATCAAGGTCTAAAACTTCAACAAGACCTTGTGACTGTTTTGCTGAGATTTCAAAAATAACCAGTGGCTTTAGCTTGTGATAAAGCAGAAATGTATTTAAAAATTGGAATACATAAAGATGACCAAAGGTACCAACAAATTTTATGGAGAAACCTAGATCCAACTGCCGAGCCTGAGGTATTTCAGTTTAATCGACTGGTATTTCGAATCAACTCAGCGCCTTTTATGGCTCAATTTGTAACGCAAGAACACGCAAGAAAGTATGCACGAAAATTTCCTTTGGCTTCTGAAGCTGTTTTTAAACCAACTTACATGGACAAAACAATAACTTCTGTAGTTGATGAAAAAGTAGGAATTCAATTATACAAGGAACTCACGCTACTATGGGGCTCAGCAGGAATGTTTGCACGAAAGTGGCTTTCAAACTCGGTCAAAGTTCTTAAAATAACCCCACAAAATGATCGTGCAGAACATATAAATTTAAATTCTGGAAAATTGCTTGCTATGAAAACACTTGGAGTTATCTGGAAAGCAAAACCTGATTTATTTAGTTTTCATTTTGTTGCAACCGAAGATAATGCGGTATATAGAAAACGAATTTTGCTTAAATAAATGGAAACGTTGTTCGATCTATTGGGGTTTTTAGCACCATATATTATTCGAATCAAAATAATTATGCAAAAATTGTGGATTGATAGAATTGATTGGGATGATGCAATTCCGGATAGAATTGCAAATAATGTTGATCAATGGTTTCAAGTTGAAAGTTGAAACCATTTGTTGCCTTTCTTCAGAAGAAAAATGGCCACAGAATCACATTGAAGTCACACGAGGCTTCAATTGAAGTAAAGAAAAATCCAGTATTAATGAATTTTGCATTATCCACTGAAGTAACAAAGTAATTGTTTGATATAAACAAGTTCTCATGTTGGAAAAAACTTGTCAGGATAAACGGCATGATCCATCGGTTTATAGAAAATTGTCGATTTGAAACGGACTTTCGTAAAAAGGGTGATATAGCAGCTGATAAATATCATGAAAGTAAAAAATAAATCATAGCTAAAGCTCAAAAAGAAAGCTTTAAAGAAAAATACAGCAACATTGAAAAAGGAAAACTGATACCGATATCAAGTAAAATCATTTCTTTAAATCCGAAAATTGACGAAGACGGATTATAGCGATCTTGTTGTCAATTGCAAAATGCCCATTACTTACCCTACGATGTGAAGCATCCAATCATTTTGCCGAGAGGACATACAATAACAAAATTGATTGTTAAACATTACTATGGCGAAGCCAATCATGTGATGGGAACAAATCAATTATTAACAAAACTTTTAGAACGATATTGGGTAATACGAGGACGAGAAGAAATCCGAGATGCAGAAGCAAAATGCAACAAATGTAAATTAAGAAGATATAAACCTGCTCAACAGCTGATGGCCTCTTTACCAGCAATGCGCTTTAAAGAACCACTACGCGCGTTTGCTAGAATTGGTATCGATTTTGCTTGTCCATTTCTTTCGACGCAAGGTAGAGGAAAGAAACGACAAAAGAGATACTTGTGTTTGTTTACCTGTTTACTAACACGAGCAGTACATCTTGAGATGGTTTATAATTTAGATACAAATTCATTCCTCAATGCCTTTTATCGAATGGTGAATAGAAGAGGATTACCATTAGAAATTTTAACAGACAATGAAACAAATTTTGTTGGAGGATGTCGATGACTAAACGAAATTGTCAACGACTAAGATAAGATTAAAATTACTAACTCTACAGCTGATAAAGAAATCAAGTGGCAATTTAACGCTCCGCTAGGGCCTCATCTTCGCGGTGTGTTTGAAATAATGGTCAAAGCTGTCAAACGTGCAGTGACTGGGATACTCGAAAAAGCCGATATTATAGATGAAGAACTCTGTACGGCATTTACAGTTTATTGAATTCTCGCCCACCAACGTATCAGAGTGCCAATAAAAAAGATGATATTCCATTAACTCCAAATCATTTGATTGGGCAAGTTGGTCGACAATTTGCACTTGACTCAGTTCAATCTAAAGGCTATCATCCTAAAAAGCGCTGGCGTCGAGAGCAAGAACTACTACGTCATTTTTGGAAACGGTGGATGCGAGAATGGCTTCCATCTTTATCTAAATGAAATCAAGAAAAATGCGAAATAAAAAATGATGACATTGTGTTAGTTATTTCTCTAGATACACCAAGAGGACATTGGCTGCTTGGTAGAATTACGGAAGTCTTTGAAGGTAAAGATGGACGTGTAAAAGTTGTGAAAGTCAAAATTTGCGAAAAAGAATTTATACGACCAATTACGAGATTGTGTCTTCTTGAGTTTAAAAAATAAGAATTTGATAGACTGGAGTCTATCAAAGAGGGGGAGAATGATTGGAAGAAAATTGAATTAGCATAAAAGAAAAACAACATTCTGATACCACGATCGATATAACCAGTAAATAGCGCCAATATGGCTATAACGAACTAAATAACAATTATATGGCGACAATTTGAACAAAAGTGTTTTTTTGTTATTGAACGAAATTTTTGTATAAACAGAGTTTTGTTGTTGCTGTTTTTCAGATACAAAAATATAAAGAATATAAGTAATGTAGCAGTTGGTCCTGATGATGTCAACGGAAATATTATTATAAGCTGTTTTGACGTCTTAAAAGACATACTTTTCCAAATTTTTAAATGCTCTATTAATCAGGGAGTTTTTCCTGATGATTTAAAAATAGCAAAGTTATTCCTATATTTAAAGAAGGAGAAAAAACTAATGTAAAACACTATCGTCCAATTTCCATCCTCTCTGTTTTTTCTAAAATTTTAGAAAGAATTTTGTACAACAGAATATACAATCACCTTTTAACAAACAAATTATTATATAACATGCAATATGGATTCAAAAAAAAATAATTCAATATACAAATATATATATATAAATATAAAAATATACAAATTAAAAAAGTAACAGTAACTAATTTTCTAGGCGTTTGTTTAGATGGAAAAATCTTACATGGAAAAATCACATTAAAATCTTATCAAGTAAAATTTCAAAAAGTATAGGAATATTGTACAAAGCGAGAAATGTCTTAAATAAAAAAACTTTAGTACAATTATATCACTTATTTATTCATTGTCACATAAACTATGCAAACATTGCTTGGGGTAGTACAAATAAAAACAAACTTAAACCTCTTTATTGTCAGCAGAAGCATGTAGTACGTCTTATATATTTTAAAGACCGTTATACTCATGCCAAGCCCCTTTTTTTTTTCTTTTTTTTTTCTTTTATTTGCATTCACTCCCAACAAGGCTTCAAGCAACCACTATTAAGTTGGGAGTTACTAGGAAAAAAAAAGAACAGAGTTATAGAGCAAGGAAACGGTTGACAGAAGACTTGAAAAGTTGAAGGTTGTATGAGTCAGGAAAACATGAAGATGGGAGAGAGTTTCAAAGGATTGAAGTGCGAGGAAAAAAACTAGATGAATAAAAGTTTTTAGAGCATGCAGGGACAGATACAGTAAACGAATGAGACTTAGCTGAATGACGAGTAAAACGAGAATGAATTTTAGTTGATGGAACTAGAGATGATAACTCCTTTGAGCAGTGACCATGATAGTACTTGTAGAAAAGAGAAAGAGATGCAACTTTACGACGATGGGAAAGAAGTTCAAGCTTAGCAGATAGTCCAGGTCCAACAACATTTACAATGCAATTTTGGACCTTGTCAAGAAGAGAAAGTGAATCGTTAGAAGAACCAGCCCAAATATGACAACAGTATTCCATACAGGGACGAATAAGAGATTTGTAGAGGTAGAGAATGGAATCAGAAGTAAGAAAATGGCGAGCACGATAAAGAGAAGCAACCTTAGCAGAAGCTGATTTAGCAATCGATTGTATATATGGTTTCCATGAAAGGTCAGTAGTAAGCGATAATCCAAGAAGACGTAAAGAGGAGGACTCAGTAAGAGGATTGCCATTCATTAATATAGGAATGTTGACCATATTACGGTAGTTGTTTGCAGTAAGCAACTGGGTTTTTTTAGAGTTGAAATTCACAAGCCACTGTGAACCCCAATCTATTACTGAAGTGAGATCAGATTCAAGATCAGCTGCTTGTTCTAGGCGATCGAAAAGAGAAGACTTTTTGTCAAGACAGGAGTATAAAGTTGAGTCATCAGCAAAAAGAGCTACTTTAGATGAAAGGTTGTCAGGAAGATCGTTTATGTAGATAAGAAACAAAACAGGGCCCAGGATGGAACCTTGGGGAACCCCAGAAGTTACTGGAAATAAAGAAGAGTGTTGGCCTTCATGACTTTAATAAACCGGTTAGAAAGAAATGATTTGATAATCTCAAAAACTTTCCCAGAAACACCATATGAAGCAAGCTTATGGAGAAGACCAGCATGCCAAACTTTGTCGAAAGCTTTAGATATGTCGAGAGCAATAGCCCTAGCCTCACCGCCTCCATCTAATGCACGATAAAATTTTTCAGTTACAGCAGTTAGCAAGTCGGCCGTAGAGCGAGAGGATCGAAAACCGTATTGATTGTCTGACAGCAGTTTATTTGACTCAAGATGAGATGTGAGGAATTTGTTGATCAAAGACTCAAAGACCTTGCTAATAACAGAAAGAAGACTGATTGGACGATAATTGAAGAGGTCAGAATTTTCTCCAGGTTTTTGAATATTGGAACCACAGATGCCATTTTCCAACAAGCAGGAAAACAAGACTCAGTCAAACACTTGTTAAATAGTTTAGAGAGAATTGAAGAAAGTTCTGGAGAACAGTTCTGCAAGACTATGACAGGAATGTTGTCTGGACCACAAGCTGTAGACGAGTTTAATTGAGATATGACTTTAGCAACAGAAGCCGGAGTGATTTGAATGTCTAACAATGGGTCAACCTGTTTGGCTGGAATGGAAGGAAGAGAATGTCCATAAAATTCAAGAGTGGAATTAGAAGAAAAGTTCTTTGCAAACAGTTCTGCCTTATCCCTGGGAGAGGTAACAAGATCAGTCCCATGAATGAGAGATGGAATGTTAGATCTACCCTTGTTAACAATGCTGTTGAAGATTTTCCAAAAGTCTTTAGAGCCTATCTTCTGCGATAAGATGCGAGATTTAGTGAACTGAGAATAATGGAGTTTAGCATCAGAAAGCACCTTTTTACATCGATTTCTTGCAATAATAAATAGCCGTTTGTTCTCAAGAAAGTTGTTCTTTTGAAAAAGATAAAAAAAATGATTACGGTTGGATATAGCAGCCGCACAAGAAGGAGAAAACCATGAAGTAGAATGAGGCTTGACTTGCAACCAACGCGAAGGAATAAAAGCTTCCATTCCAGCCTGAATCCAGGAGGTTACGTAGAAGGCGCATTTGTCAGCTGAGAGAGAAAAAACATCAGCCCAAGGACCATCACAAAGAAAATCACAAAAGGAATCCCAGTCAGCTTTAGGGTAGTAGTAGGTGGTGCGATGATAAGGTGAGCCCAAAAAAGAAGTACGAGAAGAAAGATTTACAGAGATCATTGCGTGGTCAGAACCACCTAAGGGAGAAAAGGGAGAAACTGAACATAAGCTAGGGTCAGAGACAAGACATAAGTCAAGGAGTGAAGGTAAATGATTAGGGTTGTCAGAAAAACGAGTCACAAAGTTAACTATCTGAGTAAGAGATTGAGAAACGCAGAAGTTAAAGGCTTTAGTGCCAGCAGGATCAGTGGTGTTAGAGCCAAGCCATTCAGTGTGATGGGCATTAAAATCACCAACAACAACAATATTGGCAGAGGGGTAAAGAGAGAGGGCATGGTCAATTTGATCAGAGATAACATCTAAAAGAGTGCAATCATGGGAAGAAGGAGAACGATAAAGAACAAAGAGAAAGGTGATAGAGTGAAGAGGTGCTAGGCGAAAGCACATAAAAGAATGGTCGAAGGATTCGAACCTGATTTCACGACAAATAGGGGAATTAATGCGTATGTATACCCCTAAACCTAGCATGTGACTATTGGAGTCTTTACGAATCAAAGAATAGTACCCATCAACACTGACATCTGAAGAAGGAATTGCAGAACTTAAATTTGTTTCACTGAGTGCAAACAAGTCTGGTGAATTTTGCAGGAGGTAAGACTCAACTGATGGAAAGTTGCTTCGTAGACCGCGAATATTTGTAAAAGATACTTTTATTTGAAATGAAAGTTTTTAATATATGAGATTATTATTTTTAATATTCTTTGTTTTATGTTTAAATGTAAAATCAATTTATCCCCGATTTCTTTCCATAATTTGTATTCATCAAAAGATAAAAATAAATACATTTTACGCAATAATAATTTTATTAAGCAGCCCATTTTTCAAACAAATCTTTTTAAATTTTGTATTGATTATCGCGGACCATTCTTATGGAATAAAATAGTTTTAAAAAATTTTACTGAGGATTTTATTAATCAAAGCAACTACTTTTCTTTTAAACAAAAGCTTAAAGAACTCATTTTTACAATCGATGATTTAACTTTTAATATTTTTTGTGATCTTTATTTTTATCATTTATTTAAACATGAACTTATAAAAAGTATATGTGTATCATTAACAACTATAATTTACATATAGAATAGATATAACGCATCTTGTATTTATTATGGAGTATTTTAAGTTTCTTACTTTTGTTAACTTATTTTTTTTTTTAAATTTTGTAATTATCTTTTAAATTTTAACACGAACATATCTTAGCGGTACTCGACGACAAGACCATATGGTCTTTTACGAGTCCCCACGTTCTTTTATTTTCTAATAACGACCATTATATTTATATATAAAATTATTATTATATATTTGTATTTGAAATATTGTAACGAAATGCTTATTTTAAATGTAATAAAAAGAACGAAAAAAAAAAGAAAAAAAAAAAGGAAGTTAATGTAAAAACGGTAAAGATCTTGAAAATATAAGTTATAACACATATTCGGTATTACTTGTGATCGCCATCGGATCACATATACTTATTTGGTGTATATATATCGGTTGAACACAATAAAATTCAGCTTATTTTGTTAATTACGCAAAAACTACTTGACAGATTTTTGTAATTTTTTGACACAATGAAGCTAATTGAATTATTTATTTATTTCAGTAATTTTTTACATTTTATATCGGACGCTTAGATAGAAACCAAAAATCTTTGCGAGTACTTGACATCATCTGGTGGATCTTTTTTTGAGTTTTTGTATTTTTGTGGTCAGTATAGTTTGTGGGTTCTGTTTTACATTATCGTGTACCTATAAGTGTTCCCCATCCCAAACCCTCAGTCGATGTAGCAGCACTCCACTGCAAGTCAGGCTATTTGTCAGTCGATGTATGTACTGAAGCCCCCAGCAGCAGGCTATTTCAGTATAGGCTATTTGTGTGTGTATATATATATATATATATATATATATATATATATATATATAATATATATATATATATATATATATATATGTATATATATATACATATATATATATATATATATATATATATATATATATATATATATATATATATATATATATATATATATATATATATATATATATATATTTATATATACACACACACTAAGACACATATATATACATAAACACACACATATATATACACAAACACACATATACACACACACATTTATATATATATATATATATATATATATATATATATATATATATATATATATATATATATATATATATATATATATATATGATATATATATATATGTGTGTGTAAATCGGGTTGCAAATACTTGGAATGTTCTGGCGGATGATGTTGTCAACGCCTCTACTATTGACAGTTTCAAAAAAAAAACTAGACCAGCAACTCACATAGTTACCACAGTTTATCATTTTCTGTCGCTGTATTATTGCAACTATACGAGCTAGCTTGCTAGCTAATGATGAACTTACGGTTCATATCTGTACTGTGTAACTTTAATTGTAATTGTAAATAATATAACAAATACAATTTATCACTAATACTAAATATATATATATTTATTACCTTTATTTATTACATTATTTATTACGTTATATATATATATATATATATATATATATATATATATATATATATATATATATATATATATATATATATATATATATATATTACTTTAATTCATATTATGATATGAAAAATAAGGTAGGATATGAGGACAACGATTAAAGAATAAATTTACTTATGGAAATTTAGATGTTTGTTGATTGGTTTCAAAATATTATAATATTTGTGACGAAAAAGTAAAGATACTATTGCACCAAGTGTCTATTGCACTTAATGTGTACATTATTGTAAAGTAGGTTCTTACATGTTTTTTTTAATTTTTATATTTAATGTCTTTTCTTAATTAAGCTTTTTTCTCAAATTAGATTCTCATGAACGGATTCAAGCTCTTGTCAAATTATCCATAATACATTATTTATCGTAAGTAATAAATTGAGAACTAATTATGTGTGAAATAAAGTCCAAGTTGAAGTCATTAATGACTTCAATTTGGCTCTTAATTAAAACTGCTCTTAACTAATAAGGCTTTTAATTACGATTGTTCTCCTTATTATTTTAATCTATAATAACCAAATAATTTGATTGGTTGATTTAGGTTATTATTGATATTTGTTTTTATTAAAATTTATTTATAGTTATATTTGTATATGTATATATATAATTTTTAGGAAATGCTTGAAGAAAGTAGTTTTTCTTAATATGGTTTACCTTAACATTGAGCTTGCAAAGGCGATTTACTTTATTAATTGAATCAACAAAAGGCGTGTAAATCACAAAAGAACAAATAATATTTTTCACATTTATTTTTAATGTATTTATTAATAGCTATTATATAAATATAAATTCATTTTGCAACACGTTTTTTGATTTTGTAGAATTTTGTTATAATACTTTATGGTAAATCCCACATTTGTGGAGAACATCGCATATATTTGATCCTAAATAGCATGAAGTAGCTAATACCAGATAAACTTAAGCCTCTCTGAAAGCTTCCATGATTAATTTCGATGTTTCATTTATATAGTATTCGCTACTTTTATTGCATTTGAATTAAAATATGTGGTATTTAAGATCTATAAAACATGTGGTATTTTCAACCTATAACCCGTGTGGGATTTACCATATATAACCCAGATACGCTGACCGTCAAGTCAAGTTATTCTGCTACTGGTAACATGTAATCTAATACAATTTGCTGCATGTTAACGTCAGGAAGGGCGTACGGTTGTAAAAGATTGCTTTAACTCTTTCATAACGTTTTATAACTAACATAATTTATATGTCGCTATCGAGAACAATCCAAACCACACAAGTGTAGAAACATGAATGTAAAAACTACAACAAAAAAACAAAACACATTGGACAAAATAATAATCCCCACATGGGTTACATATGGAAAAAACCCACGCGTATCCCATTTGCGCTTTTTCACTGGGGCAATTAAAAAAAAACTTCTTTACTTTTATTTTTGATAAATTAATCGATTAATAATAGGTTGATCGTTTTTTCACCAATTAATCGTTAATTAAAAACTTTTCAAAATGATTAATCACAACAGTTCCACTTAGTTATTTTTGTTTCAGATATTATTAAGGAACTTAGCAATCTAAACCCCTATAAATCTTTTTTCCAATTACAAAAATCTCTCATAAATCCAATAATTTCGAAATAGCACTCTCTGGAAATTAGCGAATATTATTTCGGTCTATAAAAAAAAGATTAATTACTTGATAAAAATTTTAGACCTATTTCACTTATCACTGTTACATAATCTTCGATATACTTACTACAATATACTAGGAATACACGACAAGCAAAATAAAAAGGTATAAATTGATCCTTTGGAAGCTCTACTAATGAGCGTGATTTAGGAGTCATTTTTTCATCTAACGTCAAGTGTAGCAAACATATTCAAACAGTTGTCCTTACAAATTCTTGGTAAGTTGTAACAAATTCTTCGTAAGAATTTGCTAAAGTACGTTCACTTTCATTGATGAAAGTATGGCTCAATCTATAAAAGTATGGCTTAAGTTATAAAAGTGTAGCTCAAGTTATAAAAGTATGGCTCAGGTTATGCAAAGACTAAAAAGATTGAATCTATTATCACTTGAGTTTCACAACGAATCCAAAATACTTAATAGTATACATCTACAAATCATATAAAAGATCAGCAAATTCTGGAACGAGCTATCTGAGCATATAACTTTCTATTCTACTGTATTTTCTTTAAAAGTTAACTAAACTTCTGATTGTGAAAAAAATTTAAGGCAAACTTTTATAACTGAGCAGGGAAAGCACACTCAGAGTGGTGTGTTTTCTCTACTCGCTGTATGTATACATTATATGTCCAATTTACGGTTACAACAATAATAAAATTTTTTTATTATAGTTGTAACCGGTCTTTTTTGGTCTAAATAAATAAAGCATTTTATCTATCTGAATTAAAAACGGAAACAGTAAACTATGGGGTTGAATGAAAAACACTTTTAATGTGGAAATGTATGTGGGGCTTTTGTTAATTAACTATAAAATAACAATGTCTATATTTTATCCAATAAATCTTTATATTTTTTTTTACAAATTTTAAATTAATTATCATCAAATTTATTTTAATATAAAATATGCTTCTAAAAACCTGCAAGCAAAGAAAAACAAGAATTAACCATACATCGAAGTCTTGTTTGCAATAGCCAAAGTGCACTGCGGCAAACCTTTATTCAATTAACCATTTAGCATAATTATAGCAACTTTTGTTTTGAAAGTGTGTCAACAGCCTAAGTAAAAATTGGTAGTGGTTCCAACATTAGAATGCCGCAACAACTTGAACCAATTATGGTAGATACGCTAATCATATTAACCGATTGGAGTTCACAATGACAACATCAGTCTAGAAACTGACTATTTGTAACACCAAGGTCAATCTTATCTGTTTATCAACGGTATATTATGAAGATATATTGATATATTTTCATTAACCGGTAAAGGCATAAGTTGAGCATTAGCACCGTTGGCATTGTTTGATCAATCAGCGAACACTTCTTGTTTACACAAATTAGTAGCAAAGCCTTACAAAGTAAATTTAACAAAGCAAATATTACCAAAAACATTTTATGTAATTTGTTCAATTTTAGTGAAAATGTCTTCTATGGTGATCAAGGCAAGCAACACAGTTTGCAGGCGTGGTGCTAAATGACTATTGAAGTGTGTTAGCAACGATGAAAAAATTAATTAAAAAGTTAAAAGTTGCATCAATACTGCTGATAATTATTTTTCACCATTTTAAATCAAAAAAGGTTAGTGCTTAAGTGATCCAGACAATAGCATATACGTCATATAATGTCATATATGCAACATCTTCATGTGAATGAAAGAAAGATAATCAGTTTTTGTAGTGATTTCCTGACATGTACGTTCCCATCATGAAAGTCAATTAGTTTAATATTTAACTTTGCTTATTATTTAGTTTCTTTAGCTTTGCCAGCTTAGCTTAGCTTAGCATAGCTCAGTTAAATAAATCTAATAATACTCATTGAGTATTCTCATTTATCATAGTAGTACAGGACACTTGTAACCTATTTGGTTGTACTTAATATCATTGAAAATAATACCTTGTTCGCTTACCAATTTATTCGTTACGCAATATGCAACCATTAGATACTGGTATTTATTGGGCTACCAAAAATGGTAAGCAGCACATAAATTAAGCAACAACACCGACTCCAACAATAACAAATCCGACTCTAACAACAATAACAGAAGCGGCAAACCAAGTTAAGTGTAAAAATATTTGTAAAATTTTAAGTGAAGAACATGTTTTCAACATGTTAAAATTGTAAATAGCATGAGTGCGAATCTTTAAAACACTTTTTTCTCCAAAGTACATACCCAGTGGGCATTTCGACGTCGAACGAACATCTTGACGTCGGATCGACGTTGAGTTTACGTTGGAAATGGAAATGTTATTTGACGTCGGATAAGCTGACATCGCGCGACGTCGGCATTCCGATGTAAATCCAACGTGTTTTTTGAAAACTAAAAAACGTTGCCTTTAGCAGGAATCGAACCAGGGTCTATTACAAACTAAATTATACGCGCTTACCACTACACCACAGGGACACCTATGTCACTAGGTTTATTTAGTAATTTATACTTGTAGCTATTTGGGAATTATTACTTCAATAAGAAATAATTTTTTTTAAATATTATGTAAATATTAAAACGAATAGTTATATATTATAAAAAATGTATACTCGAAAATGTTAATAGTTAAAAAACTATGCTAGTGCATCATACAAAACCTCATGATGTTTTATCAACCATTATTCAAACTTCTTTCCATTAATAAAAAACACGATTGCACACATATTGTTGGGTTTGGACTAAATTTTCATTAGCGATGTCTTACGACGTTGTTCCGACGTCGTTTTAAGGACGTTGGATTGACGTCGGAAGACGTCAAAAGACATCGGAGTACGTTAATATTATGACTTTGCCCGACGTCTTTTTATCGACGTTGGATCGATGTCAGTACTGCGACGTTTTTTGGACGTCTTTTATAAGATGTCGGAACAACGTCAAAATACATCGAAACGACGTCAGGGGATGTTAAGATAAAGACATCGCCCGACGTCATTTTACTGACATCGGAACAACGTCGGAATAGGTCTTTTGACATCGCTGATGAAAATCGTACGTAAATCCGACGTCGGATTGACGTCGTGTGCCCACTGGGTACCAAAGCTATGTAAAAAAAAACACCAATTACTGTATCAAAGAATTTCGCAACATGTAAATTAACAGACTTATAAAATCAGACTACATAAAAAATTAAAATACATACACTAATACATACACCGATTACTGTATCAAAAAAACCACTAACTACTGCATCAAAAAATTTTACAACATGTAACTTAACAGACTTATAAATTCAAAATCTAAATAAGAAATGAAAATACATACTCTGATGGCAAATCTTAATGATTTTATTGCCAGTATCTTTTTATCAAATATATATATATATATATATATATATATATATATATATATATATATATATATATATATATATATATATATATATATATATATATATATATATATATATATATATATATATATATATATATATATATATACTAAAATAAAAGCAAAATAAAGTAAGAAATATTTTTTGTATAAATAATACACATCAGGGTAAACAATATTTTATATAGGTTTTTAAATTAAATAAATATTTAAATTAATTAATTAAAAATTGAGATTTTCATTTCCGTAAACTGAATTTAAGTATTTAAAAACTGATCGACAATACTAATTAAACAGACAACGTTTGTATCTGTGTGCGTGCGTGGGTGCATATGTTTATTTATGTGTGGGTGTGTATATATATATATATATATATATATATATATATATATATATATATATATAATTTTTACTAATAGAAGTTTCATGCGTTTTGCAATCATCAGGTAAAAAGTACATTGTTTTTTTCGTTTAAAAAAATATACTTTCAATACACATCCTTGACATTCAAAAACAATTATAAAACTGTTACTATTTGCAAGCATGGTTTAGTTTTTTAATCTTTGAACTGAAAATTAATGACATTAATCTTAGAGTAATCTAAGCTGAACGTTCCAAGAACCCTCCTAATAACTCAATAGTTTCCTTTAAAAACCATTGAACTATTAGGAGATTCATTGAAGTTATTTAATTATTAGGAGATGTACCACTATTTCAATTTTACCAATCTGGAGCCTTCGTTAACAGTTAATTAATATTATCAATCGCTTTTTTTTTTGGGGGGGGGGGGAGGTTGGAGCATATTTCAGAGTTTTTAAAAAATATTATTAATATTAATAATAGTTCATTCTTATAATGCTAGGCAAATACTTCATACCTGTTTGCCTATAAAATGACTTAGAATGTATCCTAGGTGATGAATCAGGAAGAGAAAAAGATGATAAAAATGGCACATTTAAATTTGTCTGAGCATTTTCATATGGGGAAACCAAAGCTACCAGTTATTAGAAAGTCAACGGAGCTTACTGAGCGGGGTTTCTATAGGTTGTGATTTATTCTTATAGGAGCTTACTAGCTGATAAGAGCTTAAATCTATTTCAGGATTTGAATAAGTTAAATAAAATTTTTTACTCCACTTTAATGCAAAAATAAAGCCATTAGCAATATCCTCTAATGTTAAGCAATTTTTTTGTTAAAAGCTTTGAGCCTACAATAGAACTGAGTAAAAGAATTCTTTATAAAGATGAATTAAGTTGGATGACATCTGAATTTTTGTTAAATCCATTCATTCCACGAATACAAGAGAACAGTAACTCAAGATGATCTTGTGAAAATTTGTATGTTAAGCAAAATTTAAAAGGATGAACGTTTAAAGTCAAAAGTTCACAGGCTAATACAAAGGTTTTTTTCCTATGTTTTAATAATCGAATAATTTGTCAATGACCCTTATAAAATTTATAGTTCCTTCAACATGCTTGAAATTTGGATATTTAGATAACATAAGAAATTCAATTGCATCTGCAACTGAACGACTAAGAGTTTGTGCAGCAAACTTAACATTAATTTTGTGACGCTGGAAATAAATGTCTTTTTGAGATTTTATTTGCAAATTTTAATCCTTCCTCTTCTTGTATTTCATATAGACCTTTTATATAACTCCATTTAATGTATTTTCCATCACAATCCTAAAGTACTTGTAAATCATATAACGCATTTCTAGGTAATTTTAGCATAGACTTGGGTCAGGGATACAAGTAGTGATTATAGTCTTCAAAACTAAATCTTCCATTATTTTTTTCTATTCTTTTCCCATATGTACACCCTACTGATGCAACAGAATTAAATTTGGCATTTACACCATCAAATGTAATGCTACGTACATTAATTTTTTTTATCAGAAGAAATTGTTAATGCTTTTTTAATAAGACATGAAAAGTTTCCTGCTGTTATTTTACTACACAGTATATAGCCAAAAGGTGTTTTCCAATGACCTCGTAATCCTACCAGCATTAATATTAATGCTTCTGTAGCTGGTGTATGTGGTTCAATTGCAACAATATCTTTTCCATAATCTGTAAAGCCAATGAATTGACCAGTCTTTTTATCGTTTAGAACTGGTGTTTTCGCCATGGTATCTATAATTAACGCACAATCTTTATAATTAATGTCAGTCTCTGCTTTTATACTAAAAAAACATCTTCAAAAAAACCAGGTTAACAATCTATAGAAAAAGTCCAGTTGGGTAAAGAGCTTGAAGCAGGTAAATGGAGTATAGACCATAAAAAATTGCTTCAGACGAATAAAAAAGCAGAGTTATTGCAAATTTTTTAATTTCATCAGTGTACCTATGCCCTTTTGGAAGTAAAGTATTATTTTTAAAATGATTTTTTATAATACCAAAAGTTAACCCACTAAAAGAATATCTAAAGCCACATCTTCAGAAACAATTTTTTTTTTTGCTAAGATTTTTTAGCATAACTTTTAAGGAATTTATTTTTTCTTTTCGTTGCAACTTTTGTTTAAGAATTTTTAATTAATATTTTAATTTTAATTTTGCTTTTTATTTGTCGATAGTGTACTTTTGGAAATAATAGTACCATTAATAATTTTGTTACTACTTTTAACAACATTATTTTTTTTATTTTTTTTTTTTACATTATATTTTGCCGTTGAATAATTATTACAGTTTACATAAATTTACAATATTATTATTATATTATTATTATAATATTATATATATATATATATATATATATATATATATATATATATATATATATATATATATATATATATATATATATATATATATATATATATATATATATATATATATATATATATATTTATATATATATATTTATATATATATATATACAGTACCTGGCCACAATATTATGATCACTTCAGTTTTTCCACTTATTTTGTTTTCAAAGTTATTTTAAAGTAATTTTAAGGTGAGTATATTATTATTACTAACTTATTATACAATACTGACATCTATCAAATAAAATAGAAAAGATGAATTTATTTATAGTCATGACCAATGTGAAGTAAGGTGTGTTTTAAGTCAGCAATGTGAATTTTTGTTAATTTAAAAAAAAATGTGGTTGATCTGTCACATACATTTTTTTTTACATTTTAACAGTTTTTTTTGAGTGAAAAGTGTTTTATTATTTTTAATACATTTTATAAAGTTACTATAAATAGCAAGAATTAATATATAGTACCATTTTATTAACATTTTTAGTGTAACAGGTTGTAATTTAAAATTTCAATAAAAAATAAACATGGGTAAAGGTAAGGATATAAGTCCAAGCAAAATTTCAGAAGTAAAAGCACTTTTACAACATTCAGAACATTCACAACGGGAAACTGCAAAAATGTGTAAAGTTTCGCAACCTTTTGTCAATAAAATCAAACACAAAATGAAAAACGACATCACTCTTTCTACAAAAAGGAAAGGACGGAGTGGGTCAAAACGTAAAACCACTTCCAGGACAGACAGAATTATAAGAGATATATGTCTGGAAAATAGAAAAAAATCATCCCTCTTGCTGTCAAAACTTGTTCAGGAGTATGGAATACAAATTTTGGAGCGCACAATGAGGAGACGTCTGGCTGAAGTTGGTTCAAAATCACACAAACCGGTTAAAAAACCAAGGCTAACTCCAGCAATGATAAAAAAGAGATTGCAATGGGCAAAAAATCATAAGTATATGACTATTAAAGATTGGGAACATGTAAATTTATCAATTTTGAATGAAATATTGTTAAAAAAGTGTTTAAATGTTGACATAAACTTATTTACAACCTCACTATGATGATTTTTTCAGGTGTGTTTTTCAGACGAATCAATTTTTGAGATCTTGTTGGAAAAAACCACCTTCGTCCAAAGAAGACCAAACGAAAAATATCATCCAGATTGCATTGTACATCCAACTAAAGTTATGGTGTGGTCAGTTATCAGTGGTAAAGGCACAGGAAGACTATATATTGTCAATGGGATGATGAACCAATATATATATATATATATAAATATATATATATATATATATATATATATATATATATATATATATATATATATATATATGTATATATACATATATATATATATATATATATATATATATATATATATATATATATATATATATATATATATATATATATATATATATATAAATATATATATATATATATATATATATAATATATATATATATATATATATATATATATATATATATATATATATATATATATATATATATATATATATATATATATATATATATATATATATATATATACCCATATATAAATACACACAAAAAATAAAAAGCGAGAAAATATGATTTGTGATAACTGTTATTGTCAATAAATTTTTAACCTTTTTTTAATGATTACAAGGAATATTTAGTTAGCTTGTTTTTAGTTTTTAATTGATATATCTGATCTATTTTAAAAGAAAAACTTATAACAAAATAAATTAAAATCTGTGTTTAACAAAAGCTGTTTTGAATCAGTTTTGAACTGATGTTGAGAAGTTTTCTTTTCGGAAAAATTGTTTGGAAATCTTTTCAACAAAAGTGGTTTGCGGAAAATCTTGGTAAAATCAAGGTAAAATTAGGACGTCCTAGAGACGTCCTAATTTTACATTGATATTCTTTTAAAAGTTATAAAAATGATTTACAATACACACCTTGGATTTGATTTAATCTAGACAAATTGCCTAATTAAATTGCTGTTAAGAAAGTTCAATACAAAATTATTCAAAATTTTTTAAGGAAGCATGTTGGTCTTATACATCATTAGAAAACTTAGAATGTACACTTTGCAACGTTTGTTATTTGTAAAGAAATATTTTTGCTTAATTTTTTAATATTTTTAGTGAAATAGAGAAAATTTTGATTTGATTTTGATTTTTTATTTCAATTGGAATTTTCCTTATTGTCGAAAGCTGTCGGTGTCGAGTTAATCACTCTATTTTAGAATTTATCTAGTCAGTAATATAAGAATTAAAAAAAAACTTGCGCAATTTTTGCGCCAGACTTTATTCAGAAGCAATAATGTCTATTGCAGGTAAATAAAAAAATCACCAAAAACTACTGTTCTTCTTTTTTACACAACATTTAACTAAAAGTAAGTTAATAATATCAGAACAACACGAATTTGTTAAATCAAAAAATTGTGCGACAAATCTTCTTGAGACTTTAGATATAGTAACAGAAGCAATTTATAGTAGAAAATTTATTGTTGCTTTTTTGAATTTTTTTAAGGCATTTGGTTCAGTTCCGCTTTCCAAGCTGCTCTTGAAACTGAAACCATTTGGTATTGTTGGAAAACTGTTGCTATGGTGTAAAGTCTTTTTAACAAATCAAAAAATAGAGAGTTGTTTTGGGAGTATTTGAATCAGAATGGGAATCGGTTTCTTGTGGGGTACTAGGTTAAAAATGAGGCACTTAGTTCATAAACCCAACTTGAGAAAATGCTTGCAGATCATAAAAAAGTAAAAGAGACCTAAGTAGTTATTTAAAAAGTTTCTTTAAAAAAATTAGTCATAAATCATCTAATTACATAATTTATATACAGCTTAATACACGGGTTTATAGTCTCAGTTCTGTTCCGCAAATTATCACAAAATCGTTAAGTAAGATAAATATTTCGAAGTGATAAATTTGGTTAGGAAAGATATTTAGCGTTAAAAAAAATTTATATCAAAGATTTTATATCAAAGTAATATCAAAATGTCATACTCTGTTTCTCAAATTTTTTCTCAAATCTTCTCAAATTCTAGAAATATTTACTTTTCTAAACAGTTTTGAGATATTTTGCGGAACAGAACTGAGACTATAAATCCATGTATTACATAATTTACATAGATAGTTGGAGTTTAACTTAAAACTGGTATGTAAAATTAATAGTTGAATTTATGTATACCCTTGTAAGACTTTAGCTGACTGATAGTCCAGTAGGGATGCTTTGTCCGTCGGACGTCCTTCGGACTTCTTGCGGACGTTTGGACGTCCTTAGAACGTTGCTTACCCGTTGGCCGACTTTCATACGTCTTAAACTTCTGCGCAATACTTTAGAACGATAGAAATAAATTGTTGGATTTGTTAGTGATTTTAGCATTGTTAGCATACTACTCCATAAATATAAGGTATGCGTCCAACTCCATAGGTAAGAGTTTTTTTTCAAATGCCACAAATACAATAGTGTCAAAATAGGAAAATACGCAAAACATGTTGATAAATACACCATCATCGTTAAACTGTTTATTTTTGCATCGCTTGTGACTTTTTTTTCTGCTATTTTAATTTCATTAATCTGATGCGCATTTTTTATTTCATTTGATGTATATTCGTTTGGATTGTGGGCTGATATTTGACGTCTAACCAGTTTCGCTCTATTATGCAATTGAGTATGAATGTATAAAACTAATGGTATAAGTATGGGAGAGATAGATAAGATAAATAACTCACATAAAACTCTGTTTTGAGTTAAAAAACTAAATCCTGTAACAAGCATTACAACTGTAGCAATAATGATATTCCACTTTATGTAGAAACGTGGGTTTCCATCTACATGCTTTTGATAGAAAAAAGGTTGAAAAACTGCAAAGTAACGATCAAATGATGTCATACTAACTGTTAAAAAAGATAAAAATCCAAATGCATAAAAAGTAAAAATTGTAAATAAAAATAAAACACAGTTATGGCTCATTGAAACTGACATTATTAAAACTACTGCCATTGAAACATTTGCAAACATTCCAACGAGTAAATCCCAAAATGATGTAATAGCTAACAAAACATTAAAAGGAGAATGCATTTTCCGATAGTAATAGGTTACTCCAATAATTCCAATATTCATAAAAACAATCGGGCCGGATGAAAACAAAAATAAACAAATAATAGCATATATACTTCCATTGGTATGTACCTGCAATGGAACGATAAGGATAGTATTAGAACAATTGATAAAAAATAACGAAACATTCGTGCTTATCATTTTTTATTTTAATACTTTTTATTTCTTTTTAGCTTTTTAAACAAACTAATATATTAAACTTTAACTAAATTGATTTAATAATTATAGAAAATTCAACAATGCGTTAATAAAAATATCAGCTTTTAAGAGAATCGCTTCAAAATAGCACTCTATTCGCAGATGTTTTTTCGATAATTGTTTCTTTATGGCGGCTAGTTCTTATAAATGTCTCAATTGCAATCAATTACTTGTTAGTGTTTTGGTAAAATGGCAAAACGGTTATTGGTTTGTATAAAAAGTATTAATCAAGGGGATTCCGAAAAGTTTTCAATGTGTCAAAATTAGCCTGTTAAAAAATTTCCTAAAATTATAATTTCAAAATGTTCCAAAACATCATATCAACTAAATTGATTGTATAACATTCGATTATTATACAACCAATCTTTGTATTATCTATTATGTGTTGTGTATAAATACTATTAACCGAAAAAGTAGACCTTATTGCAAGGCTCTTATAACCATTTTTCTCTTTTAGAAAAGCAATTTTATATTTAAATTATTTATTAACTAATCTTTTGTCTCTAATTAAATACAATTGGTTAAAAAATTTTTTTTTTCAGTTTAACGTCAACTGGAAATCTAATATCTGGAAAATATAACTACTATCAATTTTTTAATGATTCATTTTGTAAAACAAAATCATTAAAATTTGTTTATTTACACATTGGAACAAAAACTAGTAAAAATTATTTGAACTTTTCATATAATCGAATAAGATTTAAAATTTTTAAAACTTTTAAAAAATGTTTATTTAAAAAAATTACAATACATTTAAAATGTAACATACTTGACGACTTATTCTCATCATTATTTTCATATTTTGATAGAAAAAAAAACTTTTTAACGTCTTAGCTCATAATCAAATTTTTTTTTTCAAAATACTGCATAAGTAAATCTGTAACTTTATAACAATCATTTTTTTTTATTAGCTATTTAGGTGCTCCAAGAAGTCTTAACAGTTTTATCACAGAGCACGGTGGATTAGCATTTAACCAGAAAGTTCACGCCTTCTTCCTTACCAATGATGCATATATGGCCAGATCCGGCTTCGAACCTCGGTCGTTCAGTTCTGAAGCCAGAACTCTAACCACTACACAACAATTTCTCTCAAACTTCCTGAGATTAGGACAAATACAAAACATTAAACGGCTGTAGCACCATACAAAACATTAAACGGCTGTAGCACCATATTTATTAAAATATATTTATTTCTTATGAATATGGTGGCGCTATATGTGTAAATACAGAGTTTAATTTTAAATTAAAGATTGATTATTTGTTTTAAATTCAATTGTTCAACAATTCATAAAATGATTGGTGCAAATAATTGGCGAATAACCCTTTCATTTCACGCAAGCTTGATTTTTCCAACTTTTTGAAGGTGTCTCCTCTGACCCATTTTTTTAAACTAATAAACGAAGTAAACCCAATTTAATTTCTCCAGTAACATACAACAACGAATACTCAAAAACTTTGTAAATGTGCAATGAATATTCAATAGATCGATTTCAAGTAAATGTTTTTGAAAAGTCTTGAACTTTTTAATGTTATTAATAGATCTGACAATAAACATAAGCAAAGCTTAAATAGCGAATAACAGTGGCGGACTGGCTAACTATATTTTACTGGTCAGGTAAATAATAAGGGGCCCTCCTAACATTCATAAGTTACTAAGACGGCCTGGTCCGCAACTTTGGAAAAAATAGTTTATAACATTTCAAGTGGTCGTTCTTTTTAACATTCCAAGTGAACTGTAATTCACAATCTCATCATGAATAATTTTAAATTTATATATATATATATATATATATATATATATATATATATATATATATATATATATATATATATATATATATATATATATATATATATATATATATATATATATATATATATATATATATTGTATAATATATAATAAATTGTAAATAGATACGTGGCAGAAAAAATTTAAATTAATTAAATACTATAATGTCAAATATCATTAAAAAAACCATTTATTACAGTATTTTATAGGTAAAAAATATCGAAATTGAACAATTCTACAACTCTTTGTAGTTACATAAACGATCAAACAAAACGAACAATTCTTTGTAGATACATAGTCTAAATTCTTATTCAATCTGAAATCCTAACTGCCCATCCAAGATCCGTTATTAAATTATTTTACACCTTGGCAGTGTCCATATTAACTTGCGATATGCTATTTTGAAGAAAACAATGACGTGATCATGAAAAAACTAGACAGAATTGGAAAGAGTTTGTTAAAATTGCTTTTAAACTATTCGAAATTTTGAAAAAATTAATTTAAACTCGTCATTTAAAACTCAAAAAAAAAATTATTACTAAACAGAAAACAAACATTCTTATTGCTTATTTGATTTTTTTTGTTAAGATGTCAAGTAAAAAAAATTTATCTAGAAAAGTTAAAAGCAAAAATGGAGTGGATGTCATCCGAATAAAAATTATTCTCTTGTTCAGCTTCATGAAAATAAAGTTCATGCAAAAAGCATTTTATATTAAACTTTTCCATTTTACTAGCTTTCATGATAATGATTATCGATAATTTTGCCCTAAAAATACAACTAAAACATGGTGTAAGCACTGGAAAAAGCAAGGTGTAAGCAAGAAAAATACAAATTCATCTATGTCAATTTCACCACGAATAAAGAAATTAATTCTTCCTATTATTCAAGACCTACAGGCTGATGAGTTACTCAAAAAATTTCTGCATGGTGAAACTCGGAATGGTAATGAAGGAGTAAACTCTTTGGTATGGTCTCGTGTACGCAAAAACAATTTTGTAGGGAAAAAAGTTCTTAAAATGGGTGTCCATTCATCCAGTGATCCATTACAATAATGGTGCAAATGGTGTATTAAAT
Source organism: Hydra vulgaris (assembly GCF_022113875.1). NCBI lineage: Eukaryota > Metazoa > Cnidaria > Hydrozoa > Anthoathecata > Hydridae > Hydra > Hydra vulgaris. The sequence continues at coordinate 8,627,683 of NC_061165.1, forward strand.
GTACTAAAGTATTGTGGATTAATTGGTTCAGTAACTTGAAAAAATCAATTTTAGTAAATATTGCTCGTGTTAAATGAATGAATTTAAAATCGAATAATGAAGTAAAAAATAAGAGAAAATCTTTAAGATGAATTACAAGGTTTCCTATGAATAGGATATTAAATAGGATAAGAAAAAGAATTTTATGTAGCTGGTTCTTAGCAATTTTAACACTTCAAAATGATTTATTCTTTTTTTATTTCTTGTATTTTTTGGATAAATGTCTTATTTAGGGTTTTTTAAAATTCAAAACATGATAACTTAAGTAAAGTTTATCTTTATGAGCTGAAATTTTCAGGAAATGTTTATTTAATATTAATGCTCCGGTTAATCCATGGGTTTTTCTTGGATTTGGTTAGATAAAAAGTGCTAAATTATATTATATATATCATTATTATTCGTTTAACAAACTCTTTTTTTTCTTCTTTCTTATTTATATATATATATATATACATTTTTTTTTTGTTTTTTTTTTTTGTTTTTGCTTTTCGTTTCTTCTTTTTTTTTTTGATGTTTTTATGAGTTTTATGTTTTTTAGGTGTCACTCCATTGACTAGTTTGTAACTATATAAATGATACCTAACCAAATTCTATTAATTTACGATAAGATTTGTAAATTTTTACTGATATGGTTGAATAAAAAAAAAAAAAAAAAAAAAAAATCAATAGAGGAATTCAAAAATTTTCAATTTTTTTAGTAAATTCGTGATAAAAAGAGTAACTTTAAAAAAATTTAAAAAATCATGATCTAAACGGTGTATAATAAGTTGTTTTATAACTGTACCGATTTTCAATCCATAATCTTTTTACTAAATCAAGATATTATGTTTTCAAATACAGGATTTGTTGTTCTTTCTTTCCGCCATTATGGGTTTTTAATAAGTTTCAAAATTTATCTTTTTAAATAAAAATAATTATAACGATTTATTAAAAGAAGTTTTCATCAAAAAGACACATTTTGTATAATATTTCACAGTTTCATTTTTTCCCTGGTGTACCACCTTCAACGGCTTTGTATGTAAAATATACTTTATCATACTTATATTATCATACCAATATCACACCTACAGTTCTATAAAGTATGTAGTTAAAATGCAGTCTACTCCTTTGTCAACACAAACAAAACAAAAAAATAAATAAAAAAAAAAAGATTTTCGAAATCTTTACTAAATCAAAAAAAGAAAAACTAAAACAAAACGTCTCAACTGTTTATAGGTAAAATGAAATAAAATTACTTGTTACTAATTAAAAGTCAGTGAGGTTGTGATTTTTAAATACGTGGTTTTTTAGAAAGGGTCTATATTGCATAAACTACGTCTTATAAATAAATGACGTAAGACCATAGTAGAGTGAACGTTAGTTTTAAGATATAGTATGATTCAATTTTTTTTCTAAGTTTGTTTGTTCGCTAATTTTCAAGTTAAATACTCGAATATCAAAAAAAAAAAAAAAAAAAAAAGGCAAAGACAATAATTTTTTAAAAATTATATTTTGCAGTTTTTTTATTTTTCTTTGTGTATTTTATGTTTGTTAGCTGAGAAAAATATTTATGAAACTTTCAAGAATACAGATTCAGTATTTTGGAGTTTGATACTTACTGACGACGAAGTTAGAGATAGCGAATATAACGCATGCGATTTGAAAAACATTCATAAAAAGTATTTTATTAAAGAAAACAAATAAATTATTTATAAAAATCATGATAGCTGTAGTTACGTAAATGAGACACGCGTATGACGTTATTAACTCATGATAAACGGTAGAAATTTGCTAATTTATAGTGAAAAAGTTATATTGTAAAAATGGTGCTTATAAAAATCAACTAGTAAAATTCGTTATCTAAATCCTAATTCTGGTGAAGTAGTCTCAATAGATGAAAAATACCATACTCAACAAAATACAACAATTTGGTTTTAGAATATGCTGAAAAATCCTTAAAAATTGATTTGATTTTTAGTTTCTTAGTTGCGAAAACAATAAAACGGAAACTCATTTAAGGGAAAGCGGGGCAACATGGCGAACGTTTTGAAAGCCCTGAGTTATTGCAAAACTATCAGTCGTGAAGCAATAATTCTTTCTCAGTATGTTTATGTTATTAAAATTCTTCATTGCCTGCATGGATTTTCAGTTTGTAAATATAACAACTTGAAATAAATATAAGTTCATAAATTTGTCATTTGGTCACGTGACCGGGGCAAGATGACTTATTATGCAATTTTTACCTCCAATTTTATAAAGTTTTGAAAACTGCCTATAACTCTAACTACTTCTAAAGAAGTTAAACTTGAAGGACACCATCCATTATGAGAAACCGAAAGTGAGGAATTTTTTTTAAGCGCAAAAAGTAAACTTATGCGTATAAAATTGCGTTAATAATATTTCAAAAAACCAATTGATGTTTTAAAATACAAGATGCAAATGCAGTTTCGTTTTCACCCAATTTTAAGATTTTTTGTTGAGTTGTTATATGAAAACCCATCTTGCCCCATTCGCCATGTTGCCCCGCTTTCCCCTACTTATACTTGAAAATAATATATTTGAAAACGCTTTATTGAACACCAACCAAAAACAAAAAATAAATATCTATCTTATTATGCTTGACTCAATTTCTGGTCCTCTTTTTTACAGATCGTTACAAAAAACTTTAAAGGCAATAAACAAGTTAAACTTGGAAAGTGATTCAGAAGTTCTTGACTTTGAAATGTTTCAAGCTGTTCATCGCCGCACCTTGGAAAATAGTAGAGGACTCCTTACAGGAGCACCTTTTTTAACAAACATTTCTGGAAAAATGAAGCTGAATACCGGTGGTGGTATTAAAACATTTACGATTCACTTTAAAAAACGCGAATACCTAACGCTGTATCAAGATGATAAGCGCTTGAAATCGTTTTAGGGAATACGAATGGATTTAAGAAAACCTTAAAATGATTGAATTAATAAAAAAAATCCACAAATCAAATACACAGGTAAAAGTTTAAAATCACAGGCGCAAAAAATGGGAAGTTTATTACTTGTGAAGTGTTTTTAAAAAATGAAATGTCAAATAATTATATATTACACATTAATTTAACAATTGATAGAATTATAGTAGAAATTATACAGAAATTTATAGATTTATAAATTAAATTGATAGATTTATAAGTTAAATTTAAAAATTCCTCAAAGCCTAAATTTAAAAAGTCCTCAAAGCATAAAACCTATTAAAGTGTGTTAAATGCGAATTAACCGACTACGTTCTTGAAAAAAACCGACTTTAAGTTGACTTTGAGGAGGAGGGGGTGGCGGATGTAGTAAAAGTTGTAAAATTGCCTCTGTAGACTATATTTAATTAAAGTTTATTTACACGTTTATTTAAAAGGAAAAACTCTTCCAAATTAATGAAAAATGAAATAAGTAAGATTTAGTATAATTTTTTAATGTAAAAGTTATCCAGCGCAGAGGAGCGAACATTTATCAACTGACTATTTTAGGATAGGCGCATTGTAGAGTATATATACAGACTGACTAACTTGGGATAGGCGCAGTGGAGCGTAAATACATTGACGAGGTTTTGGCTGGGGTAGGCAATCTTTTAATTAAAAATTAAATAAAAAATAATAAATTAATTCTTAAAGCTTACACAATGTAACAAAAAAATTATTTTTCTTTTTTTATCGAAATTTTTTGATGTTTCTTATTTAACTTCAGCATGCTAAGTCTTAACTTAGCATGCTCAATGAAATTGTTTTTTTTATTGCATCAACCGTTTAACCATAAAACCAAAAATTCAATTAAACATATAATTAATGTTAATCATATTGCATGAGATACAACTTTAGTCAATATATAACATTTACTAGTTCAAAAATGTTATGTTATGTTACAAAACGTCATGTTACATCACGTTACATACATATATTACATAATGTTACATTATGCTCTAATAAAATTAAAGTCTCCACATACATCCCACTTGTAACTGTCGTAGTTGACTTTCTCAAGCAACAACTTCACGTTCTTGTAGTCTTCCTTTAAATGGATGAAATGAGCTACTGGAATTGAAGGAAATCAGTTTCCGTTATGGAGGAAAACTGCCTTAAGACTTCTTGTTGAACTGTCAATGAATAACCTCCACTCTTCAAGATTGTGAACAATGCTAATGTCATCGAAAAAACCACGAACGTCATGATAGTAGCACAGTGATTCTAATACTACATAAAATGATCTTTATGTGTGTGTTATTTGTGTTTTATGTCTTTTTCTGTATTTTGAGGTTCTGCTGCTTGGATCTAATAAATTCCATTCTTTCAAACGTGATGTTAGAAGTTCTGCATTTGATTTAGTGAGACCTAAATCTCGTACTAAGTCATCAAGTTCTTGTTGGTTTGGGAAACGAGGTGAATCATTCGGTTCCCTGAAATCATAGTCATCACGAAGTTCACCCGGCGTGTCTACATCAGAATGATTTGCAGCTGCTTCATTGGATTGAGGTGGGTTAGGAACAGGCAATTCATCACTGTGTGGAACTAGTTCAATAGAAGAGGGTATACTTGGATAAACTAGAGCTAGCCTATTCTTTGGCTTTTTATACTTCGAAATGTCAACCATGCAGAAATAACCGTCATCATCATGGTTTGTCGGTTCTCTCTATATTCTCGGAATCACAAAAGGCATTGACTTTCGGATTCCGCGAAGCCATCCTTCCAGAGTTGATCTGCAGCTGCCACAACTGTATTGCGGTGCCCACGATTCGTCCTGATCTTCCATAGCCATGCCAAAATAAGCATGATATGCAGTAAAGAATTTTGTACCACTAACAATCTTATGTTTTGTTTGTGTTAGACTAATATAGTAACCACAAACATAACATAATGAGTCAGGACGAAGTTTGCAGGATCTACTAGACAAAATTATACACAAGTATACAAAGTCACTGACAGTGGCTCGTCGGAGAGAAAAACAAATCCACGAGCCACTGTCTGTGACTCAGCGAAGAGAGAAAAAAAATGTACGTTAAAGAGTGTAAAGAATTTGATTTGATTTTAAGATTTACAATACAAAAGTGATTACTGTTGAAAAATCAAAAACCTTTTTTAATACATTTTTAATAATATACTACTTTGTTTAAAATAATATGTAAAAACAAAATTTACTATGATTTCAAAATAAATTTATCTTTTTCCTTTAATCGGTATCTGTTACAGAAATTTAAATTCACTCATATTCAGACAACTCTGATACTAATTCATTATTACTTAACTGACCTTTGTGAGGCAGGTCGTTAAAAAACTGCTGGGCCTCTGGCATGCAAAATTATTTTAAAACTTGAAGGTCCGCATACTTGGCACAGCTGATCGGCAATCTCTCGTGGTACAAACGTGTGAGAGGTTTTTGCAATAACTGCTTCTTTTTTCCTATAGCTTTTGTTATAACAACTCTTTCAAAAGGTCCATTCCAATTAAATCTGTATTGTAACATAGTAGGAAAATCTTGTGAGAAAATTATTTCACGTATAGGACGTGTTGGTATTGGACATTTAACTTTGTAAAATTGTTTGAAAAGAATATTTTCAGTTTCATCTTGAAAATTTTAAATGATAAAGGTTTCTCACGACAGGTATGAAATTCTTCCATCAAATTTACTGGTAGCTCTGCTTGAACCTTCTGATTAACTAACACCATATTTCAGTCACACTCCATGTAGCTGTGGCTACTTATTGGGAAAGAAATCTTCATTTTGTGTAGCCGTTTTTTATTCACAACATTGAAGTGCAAAAAACGAATAACAGTCCAGTTCTTATTTTGCCCAGCACAGGAATCACAAAAAAGCTGCAAATGAGATACATCTTTTGGTAAAATGTTTTCAAAATAGTATTCCAGCATACTCGCTACATTGTCCACAACTTTCTGCCCATAAGTTTCATCGTAACAAAACAAGTGAACACTGTTTGACTCGAAGCAGTGTATATTAAATGTGTACATAGAGAGCTGTCTATGATAGTAAAGATCATTTGTAGATATGTTAGGACAACTCATATTCTTCGCTAAATCAAAAGCAAGAGCTAGATGACCAGTTTTTGAATTACTACGTGCTTCTGTCTTTCTGGTATAAAACATTTCTGTTTTTCGCAAATGAAGTTCTTTTTCGTGACTAGCTTTGATGATCTGAGCTGCACCAGTGTCTTGATTTTCAAGTATAATATTGAGCTTGTCGCATGTTGAGCATGTATATTTACGAGGATAACCAAAGCTGGTGTTAAATTTTTCTGCAAATATTTTCCTGATAAGAAAAGTAGACAATTAGATAATATCAAATCATACTCTTATAAATAAGCAATTAAATATTATCAAAGTACCTGTAGCTTTCACAACAAACTTTATTTTGTGGGAAATGCTCTTTGTACATATTATACATTTTCGATAAATTAAGATCCTCTGGCAAATACAACTTTCTAGTTTCATGCAAAGCATAATGACTTTGACGTCCTTTAAAAGATTTGATATGACCAATGATTTAAAGGAGGAACTTAAAAGTCAAATATACAAGCTTAATATGTTTATATGTTTTAACTTGATTAAATCAAATTATTTTATAATTTATAGGGGTTTAAATTCAGACAAAAACTTTTCTTTTATAAAAGATAAATTGTGTGTGCATTATTTATTCAAATGAATAATTAGTACTTAAGTATTAGTACTTAATAATGCAAAATGTTTATTTATTTTTACTAAAATGGAACTCTTACGATATTATTATCTCGTGCCACTTTGATATAATAAGAGAATGAATGACACGAAAAAACCTTTTTTATTCTTTTTTCCGAGGTCTTCTTCGTTTAATACTTAAAGCCTCAATCATTGAAGCAAGAAAACTGTCATTTTGATTTTTATTTTGCATTTTATTAAAGTACAACAGTAAAAACTCCCTTTCTTGAAGAAAAGAATTTCTTCAAGAAATTCTTCCACTGTCATTTCTTCAAAACACTTATACCGTTTGCAATGACACGGAAAACCAAAAAAGATAAAAAAAAACATGGTCGAAAGTGGGAAAGAAATAGAAATGAACGAACATCATCACATGTTATTACATGTGATGATATTCGTTCATTTCTATTTCTTTCCCACTTTCGACCATGTTTTTTTTTATCTTTTTTGGAATTTCTGGTATATCAGGATACTGACATTTGTCCACCATTTCGGCAAATAAAAGAGTATCATGTTTTTGGCGAAAACAAATCCGATTGGCTGAAATGTAAATTGGAAGCAACATTCCTATTCTACGCAAAAGGTTTTGGACATCTCCGGTTTACCCCTTGAATAATTTGGACATCTCTGGTTTACCCCTTGCGACCCCTTTTTTTACATGTAAATTTAGGTGTGATTTAACTTTTATTTTTTCATACCCATTTATGTAAAGATGCAGAAACTTATCTCTAACATAGTTGAGATAATAACTCAAAAAATGTTAAAATGTGACATCACTGGTTTTCCCCTTGCACTCTTCATATATATATATATATATATATATATATATATATATATATATATATATATATATATATATATATATATATATATATATATATATATATCAACTTGTTGCTCTCTTGTTTGGGGTTTATGTGGCCAAAATTTTGGGGCTTTTTTGTTCCCAGACTCCAATCATCGCAATTTTTTGCAAATCATCTTTATTTGACATAAGTATAAACATATAAATTTTTGGAGTTTGTTCCATGTCTGGAAGTTAGTTATCTCAAACATCAAAAAATGCTGAATCCGCGCCTGATATATATATATATATATATATATATATATATATATATATATATATATATATATATATATATATATATATATATATATATATATATAATGTTATAAATGTATTACACATATACAAAAACTCAAAAAAATACTTTATGCTTTTTCTCAGGAAATCTTGATGATAGAGCAAAACCAATGGTACCACTGAAATCAGCATACCAAAATTATGTAAGATGCATTAAAAAAATTAACATAAACAAAAATTTTGTTACATTGTGTTATCTATTGCCATGTTATTATTTTTTTGAGAATAAAAATTTAATTATAATTAAGTAATTTTAATTTTTTATTACTTTCGTTTAAATTGATTTTAAAATACACGACTTAAACTATAAATCATTATTTTTTGTTAATTTTCGTAAAAAAATTACATTAAGTTTTTTTCTAACGTGCGAATAGGCTATAAAAAGATATAGTCTATTTACAATTAAAATTCTGTTTTCTAAATTTACTTTGATCTAAAATTTCAAAAACAAATTGTTAGAATATCCATTATGTATAATTTTTGTTTAATACCAAGTAACTTTAAAGTTTTTTACTTAAATCATGCATTAAAAAAATATTCTCTGTTACCATCTATTCACGGAAAACGACTATTATATAAAGAATTTCTATATAATAACGCTGAGCTAAATAGCAGTAGAAGTGGCCCTCGTGTGTTTTGATACAGAACTGACTTTTTTTTTTTTAATTCTCAAAAAAAATGTTACAATATTAAATTTATGTAAATTTAAATGTTAAAGTTGATTTTTACAGTTTTACTATTTACTTGAAAATCGTATTGCGGCAATAAGACCTTAATTTTAGATTTATAGCAACTATTTGTCTAATTTATAAAGTTATGAAAATAAATATTAAAAAATTAATTGAGTTCAAATCCTTATCACTGCACATTTAAGTTCTTCCTTTTTAAAAATCTTGTCAATTTTTCAAAAAACAAAGCAAAACAATTTTTTTATTCTATAGATGTTACTTATATAAAATATAGATATCTATAACTCAAATTCCTCTTATCACATGAACAATAAATTGGTGGGGCTTCATTAACATGAGAGAGTGATATTTTTAAAAAAGCTTTAAATTTCTAATAACATTAGTATCTCTAACATAAGTTGTCATTTATGTTGCAAATGCTTTTATGTTATAAATGTGCTTTTGTAATTAGTTAAGTCTTCTTCTCGTTTAACTCACGTTAAAGATAATTTTCTTTTTTAAAGAAAAAAAAGATTTTAGATTCAAACTATTTTTATTTTCTTCGAAATAAATAAGCGGGGCAAGAGCTATAATAAGCTCCATATAGTTAGAAATTCTTTAAAAAAAATTTATTTGGAACTTAATAAAAAAAATTAATAAACACTTCCACGTTTTTTCCTGAAAAGAGTGCAGCTTTTTAAAAAAAGGTTTTAAAAGATGAAACATATTTGTCGGTGGAAGCGTAAACGTAAACGGACCAACATTTGATAATTTTGGCTTCACACACAGTGACACAATCATTTCGCTTTCTAAATTCTTCTACACAATCTTTTGGACAATCTTGAAGTGCATTTAAATGTACCTAGTTTAATCATATTCTTATTATTTTTGTTTATTTATCAATTAGTTAACAATTAAGATTAGTGTTACTGTAAGATACATTTGAGTAACAAGATTCAGTGGTCTTATAGATGCGAGTAATATGCGAAACGTATTTGTTTGTCAAGAATATTATGATATCATTATTTTCGCTTGAGTCATGCTGTTCAGAAGAGTTACTATTTTAATTCAAGTCATAAAGACCATAACTAAAGAAAAGTTTAAAATTTGTACTTATTTATTTTTGTTTTTTCTAAAATCTGAATTAAGTTTAAAGTTCTTCAACAGCGGTTCTCGATGACAAGACCTGGTCTTCTTTGAGTATCCGCGTTCTTTATCTTTATTTTTTGTTTTTTAACAATTTCTTTGCATCTAATTTTTCTTATTGATATATTTGTAAATATTATATTAAATATTGTAATAAAAAACAAAAAAAAAACAAAAAAAAATTAAACATTAATAGGCAAAGCATAGGTTTTAAAGTTTTTTTTATTTTGCCACTTACTAAAAATTATGGAAATAAAACGACTATATATAAAAATTGTGGAAATAAAACGACTATATATATAAATTATGGAAGCAAAACGATTATATATAAAATAAGTATACTAATAATAGGTGTGGGGCAACCACGATCCGTGAAAAAAGTTGATTACGACTGTTCATATATACACACCGTTAAAATGGTTATCGTTACGGTAGAAACGGTTATCCTTACCGTAGAAATGGTTAACTAAAAAAATATTTTACTAAAAATTGAATAACTCGCTTCTTAGAGCAAAAAAAAAACTTTTTTTTTATTTTTAACAACTTTATAACAATACAAAAAGTGAATTGAACCATATAGAACTTTTTTTTTCTATTTAGTTTATTATTACTTTTTTTTTTTTTATTTTTCGTCCTTTATTACCAATACGCAGATTCAATTACGAATACATATAAAATAGAAAAAAAACTTTTTTTTTTTACTTTCTAGCAATTTCTTCGTTTTGAACACACGTTGCAAAGTATACTGAAAAGACAACATTTGCTTTTAAGTTTATACAGTTTCCGGAAGTTTCTTTTTCGCCTAGTTTTTACTTTAATTCAATTTATTTTGTATTGTTAATAATAGTCAATAATAATAATAAAAATTATTTTATATTGTTAATAAGTCAATAATAATAATAAAAGTCAAATTGTTAATAAGTCAATAGCATTTTTGCTAATAATTAATCATAATTAAAAAAACAAAATAGTATAAATAGGTTTTTAATTTAAATTTTGGTCTAATTTTCGTTAACTTTATAAGGATAGTTTTCAAATTGAAATTTAACTTGATTGAAACAGTATAACATAATTTTTTACCTAGTTTAATTTGGTTTGTACTCATTTTTATTTATCCAAAAAAAATAATTACGTTTTATCCCTAGTTAAATCATTTGATGGCACTCCAGTGCGCTTTTATTACTTAGTTGTAAATAATATTGTTACTAGTGCTAGTCTGATAGTGAAGTGGTGAACAAAAAACTCAATCTTTAAACATAATGAAACTTTTTTTTATTTTGAAAATAAGAATTAAGAATTAAGATTTCTCATTGGAAATTATTTTCTGAGCTGCAGAATTAACCAAATTTGTAAAACTTTTTGGTACTGCAGCCGTATTCTCCTCTCTCCGTTAAGCTTAAGGGAGCGTTTGTCAAAAATTTCATTACAACATTTCTAACTAAAGAAATGACAAAAACTTTATTTAAATTTGTTTAAATGAAACTAAAACTAAAATAAAACAATTTTATTTAAAAAATTATCTTTTTAAAGAATTTTTTTTATTAATGTTGTTAAAAAGAACTTTTTGACAAATGCTTCGTTAAGTTTAACGGAGAGATGAGAATACGGCTACAGATCTTGCTTCATTATACCTTTTACCACATCTAGACATTAAATACTCATGCCGTTTATAACTGACAAGATTATCACTTTTATGCGATGATCTAAATTGGCATATGTGTGAACTAGCATATTAGTGTCAAAAAAATTTGCTAACTGGCATAACTGTGTCGCATAAGTGCGAAACAGTTGCAAAAACTGCGAATCAAAAAAAAAAGGAAAATTGGCATAAGTGCGAATTGGCATAAGTGAGCCGAAAGAATTTGCAAACATTGGGCAAGGTGCGAACGGGCGTTGAACGTTCCCAGAGCCGATGACACGGTGGGGGGGGGGGCAGAGGCACGTGCCCCTTCCCCCACACTTTTTTCCTAAAGGATCTTTTTTTTGTTTTTTTTTTTAAAATATAAAAAAATTTTAGATATAGACGACTTTTTTTAAGAATTGATGGTTGTGTCCCCTCCCCCCACTTCGAAACCCGTGTCGTCGGCCCTGGATGTCACTTATGTACTATAAGTTAGACCATCGTTCCTACTTGTGTTGAAAACATGCGCTGAGAACTTTTCAGCCTTTATAAATTAAAGTAAGTCCAACGGCCATGAACTCTTATACTATTAGTGCAATTGTTAAACTGCAGCCGTGGCGCAGTGGTTAGAGTTCTGGCTCAGAACCCAGAGGTCCAGGGTTCGACGCCAGCTCTAGCCCAACAAGCGACATTGGTACAGAAGGAGACGTGAACTTCCCGTTAAATGCTCTCCCACGGTGCTCTATGGATAAGACCGTAAAGACTTCTGGGAGCATCTAAATACATACAAAAAAAATGAAATAAAATAAAATAAAACTTACGTTAGATAACTTAAATAGCATCCCTTTTTGTAATTAAAGTTTATTTGACATTGTATGAAATGTCAAATATGCCTTAACACACATTTATTACATTTATCTCTACTTTAATGATCACTTCTTATCTACACTTAATGCAAACATTAAGCCGCCGTAGCACAGTGGTATCATCCGTAGCGCAGTGATTAGCGTGCTTGCCTCAGAAACTAGAGATGGTTCAATGCCACCTCCGGGCAAGTTTTATATCATCAGTTAGGAAGGAAGCGTGAACTTCTTTTCAAATGTTCTTCCGTGGTGCTCTGTTATAAGACTGTAAGGACTTCTTGGGGCACCTAAAATAAACTTTAAAAAAAAAACATTTTCATATAGTTTCAGCTATTTTTTTATATATATATATATATATATATATATATATATATATATATATATATATACATATATATATATATATATATATATATATATATATATATATATATATATATATATATATATATATATATATATATATATATATATATATATATATATATATATATATATATATATATATATATATATATACATAAAATATCGTGATGAAGTTTAATAATAAAAGTATAAAATGTAGATGTAAAGATAGCTGTCCGGACCCGTAAAACAGATCATGTTAAGTTTTAAGTTAAGATTTTTTAAAATAAAAACCCATTCATTAAAACCCCCTCTGAATCGGATGACGTATTTTAACAATGTAGGTGAATTTTGTTCACCTATATTGTTAAAATACGTCACCCAATTAATCTCATCTATAGATTAATCAATAGATTAAAATAAAAAAGTAATGTTATTATGACACGATAATATAAAAAGAAAAAAGTACATCACAGGGACAGATCTAGAAATTTCAATGGGTAATGCGAAATTTTTCTGATTAACTTCCCCCTCCCCCAAATCTCCCTAGGGTTTAAATAAAGTCAATTTAAAAAGTGGAGGGACAGATAAAGGCGTAGCAAGGGTGGGCCAGACATGCCCCGGGCGGTATTTTTTATAGGAAAGGCGTTGCTGTTTATGTCATTGAATAATAACTAAATTTGTTTTGTATTGCTTTTTTATTATCTATTTTTAACAGAAATTATTAAAAGTGTTGCCTGGCTATTTCGTTCATAACTTAGTAATTTTAAGTCTAATTTACTTAACAAAGTGCACCAACGCGAAGGTAAGCTATAGGACTTTGCACTTCATTTGTATACAGTCATTTTGTCAAAGGTTATCCCTCCATTTCTGGATTTTTTCCTTTTTCTATTTTTTAGATTAGTTATTTTAAACACTGCTGGGGTATGTCAAAAAGTTTAGTTTGAACAGTTACAGGAATTGCATTAAAAAAAAAATCCATTTACTGTTTATTATAATTAAACTTACGATAAAAGATAAATCTGTCAATAATCTTAAAAAAGAATGGGATTCGGAAGCAGTTTTATTTTTGTATTCCTTTGATTTATTTAATTCCATTTCCTCTAAAGCATGAATCAAAGGTATAAAATTATCAAAAAAAAACATCAGTACTTCTCAGCTTTTAAATTTTTCTTGTTTTAAAAGTATCTACAAGTATTTTCAAAGTATTTACAAGTATTTTCCCTGATTTGGACAAATTTTTTTTGAGACAGTTAATACGTTTAGGGTTTAGGAGATAAGTTAAAAAAATAAGATATATATTTTATTTGGCCAAGAGGATTTTTCACTTTTTGAACTTGGCATACAGCTGTTACAACTACGTCTATGGCTTGCACAATGAACAAAAATAGCATATGATTAAAAGCTTTTATTCAAGAAGTAACTCCTTTATGTTCAACTGCCACACAACCCGTACCATCATTTCCTTGTTTCTTCTATCTTTTTGAATATTAAGTACCAATAGTCAGGACGCTACGTGTAATTTTTTTTTGGAAATGATGTGGACATTACAAAAACTAATTAAATAGTTCAAGGTTGATGTCCTAAATGAAAAAAACTTTACGGGCCATTCTGAAAATGCTTAATGGTCAAATTCGGGGCATTATTTGGTACTGATGACGTCACACTATAAATTTTTTTTAAAAGTCAAATTAAAAAATAAAAATTTATGTTAAAAGTTAGGTAAACTCGTTCTGAATAAAAAGTATCAATACCTCATGTACAGATTTTTAACAGGTAAGTAGTTATTGGACTCGAGGGTCCTTTTTGATGACGTGCTTACATAATGAAGAAATTGTATTTTGCGCGTATGTTTGTGTGTGTGCATGTATATATATATATATATATATATATATATATATATATATATATATATATATATATATATATATATATATATATATATATAGGTCACAGAGGAAGGGGATTAAGGGGGAGGAGCAAGAAGCCGCGCTTCTCTTCCCCCTCCCCCTCCCCCAAAGTTTTATTGTTTTTAAATTTGGGGGGGGGGGTGCAAGATTTTTTTAATATGAGCATTATTTTTAATAAACACATTTATTCAATTTCAGAAAATTCTGAACTTGCATCAGAATCACTCGAGGAATATTCTGTCAAGCTATCGTAAGAATCATTTTTGTTTTCACAATACGAACAGCCGCACAACTCCGTACAACTTAATCCATGCAATCGACAAATACACACCCGTGTTTCACATTTTGACTTTTTACATGCGCAGGAAATTAACTGCAAAACATCTTCTGGGGCAGGTGGGATAAGCATCCATTCAACCTCAAGTTGGTTGCCAATTTCTTTCCACCCATGTCCATTAGGTTTTGGAATATCGGGATTTGCTTCCAACGATCGTTTAACAACTGCTGTTACATAGGAAACTCTCTTGCAGTGACACATAAGAGAATCCCGAGTAGGTGGAAGTTTTTGAGGTTCCGGAGCTTCTTTCTTGGCAATAAACTTTATGTATCTTCCTTCATTCGTATTATTGCATTTTAAGCCATATAATTGACATGTAAACTTCTCTATATACTCAAAATGGGTTGCATCAAAGGTAAAAGTGTCGCCAATCTTGGAAAAAATTGACTTGTACTCTTCAGACTCTCTCATTAGTTTGAAAAACTTTGCCTTACCGATCCCGTAAAAGGCACTTGTGTAATCGTTCCCGCTAAATGCATGAAGAGCAAGAAGAGCTTTACAACAATCAGTACCTAGCTTTGAGGCAATAATCTTTATATCAAGAATTCGTCTTGAATTACAAACGCCAATATCCACAAAAAAATGTATGGGAAGCTGATTTTGGAAGTACAAACCGTAAATAGCAATATCTGTATCAACCGTGTGAATGCAAACGCTATCAAAGCCAATAGATGCTGCGTGCTTAGAGCACAAGAATACTTTTGTATCAGCTTCTTCTTGATTTGTGTGCAGTGATTCAACTTCCTCGCTGGTAACCTTTAAATATTTATATTTATAAGATGCGTTACAAAAACAGAGATAACTCCTACCAAGGAATTATAAAGTACATCTAGTAATTTTTAAAGACAAGAGTTATACAAAAGATTTTTAGATCAGCGTAAACAAAAATTAAACTATTAGCTAACCTGACCACCAACCTCACATGTCAATTTATAAAAACGAGACTGCAAGTTTACAAAGAGAATATACCCAGTGAGTTTTAATGCAAACATTTCCGTATGTGACCAATCGTTTAGTAGAAATGTAATAAGATCGACCTTGTTGTCCGCATCTTGCATATATTTTTGCCATTGATTAGGTCTTGCTTGTTCTCTACGCTGAATCTTAAAATGTAGAGATCCTGATTTTTTTCTTCGAGCACGTTCGAATGATTTTATTGATCCTGGTTGGTATTGGTCAGTGACAAAATATATAGTGGAACCTTTAAGAATTAGATTTAAAATAAATTCTGAAATATCTCCAAAAGTTTTGAGCTTTATGTTAGCAAGCTGCTGCAGAATTGCCATTCCATCAAAAACATGTGCAGCATTTTGAGGAACCTGTGAAACAAATTCTTCAAAGTGCTCTCGATCCACCGAAGATTCTATTGCACCTAAAAAAGTTACATTATTATTTCAAGTCAAGCTGTTAATTGAACTAGATGATTTATTTGTAGGTATAAGTAAAATAAAGTTAAACTCACAAAGAAGATTCATTTTGTTTGTTTTCACAAAGCTACCATCAGGTAATCCTAATGCCCATGGAATGGGACTCAAAGAATAGCATAGTATTTGTTTCAAAGTTAGACCTTCTCTACTTTTCGCAATAACTAATAATCTCCCAAACATGCTTCGTTCTGATGTGATTGTGTACGATTTTTCTTTGACGTGATAAATTTTTTTCAGATTCAAATTTTTAAATGTTTGCAGGCGACACATTTTGATTGGAGCGTAAAAAGATACTGTCGAAGATTGAATGCGTTCTTTAAAAAACTTTTGGAACTCTGTTTCTCCGATGGATTGTGCATTCAATAAATGTTCTTCTAACTCATCAGGTGCTTCTATTCCAGAACAAATATTAACCAAAGAATCTCTTTGCTTGAAAGGACTTCCCCAATTTTTCATTAGCATCAACGCTCTCTCTACACATCCATTGTTGAAATCTTTTCTTGATGGTTTTAGATCTTTTGGTGATTGTTTTCTAGTTGTGATTCCTAAGTTATTTTGCAAAATTGAGATGCATTTTGAAACGGTATGACTTGTTAGTATCCAGCGTTGGATGGTTCCTTCACACGTACTATAACCTTTTATTCCCCCGCGGCATTTCTGATCGCGATTGATTGTTTGTTCAATGCATTGATCAGATGGAATTTTGTTAAATGTACCGCTCGTTCTTCTTACTGAAAAGTTTCCATCCCTGTTTTTAAAAAGATATAACATTATAAAGCAGTTATTTAAATGCATTTTTACAAATTTTAAACTCCAAATAAAAAAGTATTTTTAATACAAGCTTACATAAATTGTTGATAAACACTAGGATGAGTTTTAGGAAGTTGAGTCATTTCGGTCCAATAAAAAGTTAAGTAGCGAGAATAATTTGGATGATCATATGCAAAAAACCACGGTATCATTTGGCGTGTTGCCTCCAAATGAAGATTCCAGTTACCAACCTTCGTTGAACGTAGCAAAGCAAAAAAAATATTTAACATTTCGATAAAGGAAAACCAAAATGCGGAAGTTGGTCCGGAAATTTTTATATCTTTTAACACGTTTGAGTGGTCATCTACAGCTTTGCAGAAGTCATCATCAAACAACAATTTTAAATTGTCATAATTTGTCTAGAAAAAATAAAAATATAGTCATGGTATCAAAACCAAATTTCTAAAAAATAATCCATCTTATGTTACGGCGCAAATACTTACCTCCTTTAAACAGTTAATGATTTCAGGTGAAGAAGCGAAGTGATTCAATGAAGAAAGATTGTTTTCAATTAACCAACTTTCAAAATGTTTTATCCTCAACTGTGTCAGTGCATTGTACAGGTATTTATAAATTCGGACGGCACGGTTATAATGCTTTCCTTTCAAAATACGGTCCACAGAACTTTTACCTTTATAAAACACATATATAAATATTAGATACTTTTCACTTACTTGGTAAAAAGCAACATTTAACTACGTAATGTAATGTATGAAAATTTTGAATAAGTAAAAAATAACTAACCACATAATTCAGCTTCAATTATCCAATCTTGCAATCCTGCATCACTAAACCTTTTACCAATAACAGTTAGAAATATACAAGATATATGAAATACACCCATTCGGAGGACAATAAACCTTTTAAGATCAATGTAGCTAGGATTCATCAGAATTTCTACCGCTTTGGCATATATAGCTTGATCCACTACAACGTCAGTTTCTGTAAGACCAAGATTTTCGGCTTTAGCTTTGGAATGGAGCAGAACTTCAAGCACAGTGTTTAAGTTGGTAGGCGATGAGTTAATAGCTGGGAGATAGCTAATAGTGTGTATATCTTCAGGTGTCTTTTTAGGTGTAATTAGATAATTAAACCCCGTCCAACTAGGGATATGATCAGAAAAATAATATAGTAATGTCCAAAAAAAATCCAACTTCTCTGACACTTCCAGTAACTTAGTGTCTCTTGATATTGCGTTTGAATGACGTAAGTGATCTGGTTCTTCGCGATTATGCTTGACATACAGCGGCAACTGATTTTCAATTGCTTTAAAAGATCTTTCTCTGTCTCTTGTAACCTTTTCATTTACACGATCCTTGTGTACTTGATCAACTTGGTTTTGTAACTGAATAACAATGCCATTAGTAACGTGCATAGAGGTTCCGTTTAATGTTTCGGGATTTATGTCATTGTTGTCCCAGACGAAGGTCACGAATCTTGAGGGCTGGAGAACAGAAGGGCAAAAACTTTTTAAATTTTGATTTTGTATTGCATTTTGTGCAAGAGTTGTCTCTAAATAGTTTACTTCATCATAGGAAATTCCATGTCCTAATTTATTTAACCATTTGATCAATTCCTTTGACCCAGTTTTTCGTTTGGTACTTAAGCCAAGTAACACGTGTTTAGAGCATCGATGATCGCCGTTTGTTATATTATAAATTACATCTTCACAAAGAGAAGTTATTTTTACAAGCCCTTTGTTGCTCACTCTAGCACAAAATAGAACTTTTGCAAAAAGTCGACGGAGAAGAGGAGGAATTTTAGTCTTGACTCGTAGCAATTCGTCCTCATTAGGAGGCCAATCAAAGTATGTTTTTTCCATAGATAAAACCTCATTGCGAATCTCTTGGGCAACTTGATCAATAAGTTGTTCGATTGGTTTTGGATTATTCTTTTTTTCTAAGCGTTCAATTTTCTTTAAAAGAACTTCAATGATTTTTCCCTTCTCAATGGTATTGTTGTATAAAAAAGAATAGCCGTATTTTGGTGACCACAACTGAACAGACCCTTTAAATTGTGCAACAACAGAATCCTGCAAAGTCCTGCTATCTGGAATTTTTTCTCTATCTGTGCAGTTTTCGCTATAAAATTCAATTAGTTTGCTTGTTTCTATAATTTCTAAATTGTTTAAAATGTGCTCTCTTACATAGTCAAAAAGCAAAGACATGATTGTATTTTCTGTAATAACAGAAGGATTTCTAAGGGGTCTCGTGTAGTTAACATAACAAGATCGATGATAGTGTAACTCTAAGGAGATAATACTTTGCCACTCTGCGCCCGATACGCTAGCCATGAGTCTTGGGATATCAGATTTACATAAGGCATTTTCTTTTAACGTTTTTGCAGCATTTTCTGTTACGCACTTTGTTAGCGCTTCATATCCATTCCTATCTTTATTTGTCTTCTTACGATAGCAAATGCAGCATTCTTTATCTGCAATAATTTTTCCTAAAACAATGGAGTTATTTTACCTTTAAAATAGGGTAATACATATAACAGTCAAAAAAGGAAAACTGAGGGTAGCTTGTTTTGATTTGTATTTCCCGCCCAAAGGTTTTTAATTTACCTGATCTATCTCTTTTTCGAGTTGAGGTTCTGCGCTCAGATGTGAATTTATCAACCACGCATACACTATCGTGGGCTGTTTCTGCTCTACCTTGTTTATGTTGTATATTGCTTATTGTTTTTATATGTACGTATTTGTCGTAACATCTTTGATGAAACATGAGAGTTGTTGGGCATGTATCAGTTAGAACACTTATAATTTTAAAGTCTTGTCGAATCTGACTATAATAAAAAATATATATAATACTATTTACAAATCCATGCTATTAGTGATTTTTTAATTGTTTTAAAAATTTTATAGAGATGAATTAAGTTGCGCATTTAATAAGTAACTTACCTAGCATTCTTCACTTTCGAAAGCGCATTTTCAGTAAACCCACGTAGCTTGTCAATACAATTAGTATCTTTTCCTTGATGAAGTATGCAAGCATTATTAATTATTTTTGTAGCAACTAAACTGAGACTTTTATTTTCACTTGACATTATTTACTTAGATAATTTTAAATAAATAAAAACAAATAAACACGTTTATTTATTAAACAGTTTTTAAAAAGTAAACATTTTTTAAGTAGACACGAAACGGGAGCGGTTGCTTTTTCAAATTGTACCATTAAAACTAATTTTTAGTCTTAAAACGTTAATTAAACAAAAATAATGAATAAAATTTTATTTCAAACAAGCTTTAGAAAATTTTAATGTTATTAATTAAATAAAACATTTTAAAAACTTTTTATTTTAAAAATTGTTACCCCCCTGCAAATAATTTGTAAAAACTGAAATAAATGCTTTGCGGTTTTGATTTTTAAACAACATGGCGGAAATTTTAAGATGAAATCGCTTCGCTTAGCTTCTACTATTTTTGTCAATAAATAAAGTTATAAGCAGTTTCCAAGTGGCCCGTAAAGATTTTTTAACTTCTTAAAACATATAGAAAACATCTGTACAAAAATTAGAATGTTCACACAAAATGTTTAGTTTTCTTTTTTTTTTTACATGTAGCGCCCTGACTACAATTCTTGAGGTGAATTAAGTACATTTAGAGATAGACTAAGACCAGATGTACAGTGCTTTACAATCTTAATAAATTCCTAATAAATCTTAAGAAATTCTCGCAAATCTCATTATTTGAATTTACATATCTTAATACAATTGACATTTGTTCAGTATTTGAACAGTCAACTGCTTTAGCACAAAGAATTGAAAAAAAATTGAATGCTTAACATTTTTTATTAAAACTTTCTCAATTGCTTTCCCGCAAGAATCGATAAGTTGGTTTTGGGTAGTTTTTAATATATCTGGCTGAACCATTCAATTTTAAATGATCTTTGCGTACTGAAAGATATTGAAAAAATAAATATATATAGAATTAGAATGAAATACTTTGTTTACCATATCTAACAAAAATGCATAGTCTTTGCTAGCGGTTAAAAGTTTTTCCACTGGCAAGAACGTTAAAACATCATACAAAGAATTCGAGTCTTTATATAAATGAATATTAAATGAGTTGAAATCTATTGACTCAAATATTTTAGAATTTACATAAGGTTCAAAATAAAACTCTATAAAAGAATTGTCTTTTTCAAACTTAATATTAGATTGGATTTTGACATGTTTTGCAGAACTAACTTCTTCTGTGAAAAAAAAAACACAGAGAAATGTTATTTATTTAAGTTTTAGGACTAATAAAGTGTAAAGGATAGAAAGCTTCGTTTTTTATAGTTCTTGTTATCACATGAACTTAGTCTGGACTTTTTAATAATTGGTACAAAATGTTTAGGTGAACAGTGATTATTATTTGGCATTACTGACATGATATCAGTATTGCAC
This sequence comes from Hydra vulgaris, assembly GCF_022113875.1. Classification (NCBI taxonomy): domain Eukaryota; kingdom Metazoa; phylum Cnidaria; class Hydrozoa; order Anthoathecata; family Hydridae; genus Hydra; species Hydra vulgaris. The sequence continues at coordinate 8,649,068 of NC_061165.1, forward strand.
CATAAAATATTTTGATTTTTAATAAAACGAAAAGGAAAAATAATTGTATTAAAAAGGTTTTTCAATTTTTTTTAGTATATATTGATCTAAAATGAATATTCAAAACTGATGACAAAGCAATTAGAATTAAAAAAGAAGAAAACATATTAGCTTGATCAATGCTTCTACTTTTAAATTTTCAATAGCAAATTCACTATTAATTAATTTATATTCATCTGAATATTCAAATAAAATCTATTGTTTTCAACCTGTTTAACAAAAAGAGAGTACCTCTCATAGTCTTTTCAATCAATCGTAGTTAGAATTCTCAATTTACTGTTTTCAGAGAACTGCTTAAAAGAAGCTGAACTGCATGGGCAATTTCCATTTTCGGATGACCTTAAATAAAAAAATATACTAAAACAAGCTCAGTTTATGTTAATTTCTTCTCTTCAGTTTACTGATTTTTACATTTGCGAATGTTTGGCAAATGCCTAGCCTTAATTGCATTTGACACTAAAAAATTCAATTTTATTTAATTTACTAGCAAAGTCTTACGACGAAAATTACGAGAGAAGAAAGTATGTCAAAACTTTGTAAATTAAATTTGGAAATTTTGAACGAATTGGAGCAACTGACTCAACTGTTCTAAACTTTCTACACAATTTATTGTTCATAAAAACAATCCTCTGAAACATTTTCGTATTTTTTTTCGGAAGGTTTTTAGCAACTGTTGCAATTTGTATTTTAATAAGTAATGATTGGTTTAAACTTTTTTTTAAACTAGTCATTTATGATTTAAAGTACAGTTGTAAGAAGTTTTGCAAAAAGTGATCGGAAAACTTTATAAAAATTCACAAATAAGATTAATTAAAGCAGAAAATATTTTTTCTTTAACCAATCAAATTTGTATTTAGAAAAGAACAATTACATCAGTTGCTCCGAAACACTGGAAATATTTTCTAAGTGACGAATAGGTAACTTTAGAAATCAAATAAAATCGAGTTTACATTAAATAACTTTTCTAGAGTTTTTATTAAATAATGTTTCATTTTTTGTAAATATCAGATTCTAATTTCTACTTTAACTTTTTATTAGAAAAAGTTGAAAAAGAGATACACTTAAATTTAGCGGTGCAAAAAGACTGATGCACGCACATCAGTAGCGACACCCTAGATCCGTCCCTGGTATTTGGCAGGCTTACCAGAGGACACAATCAAAGATTGAGAAAGCAGTTTGTTTTCTCAATCTTTAAGAAAACAAACTGCTTGCCAAAACGTTTTGCAAAGGCATCATTTCTTTACAAACTATATAATAGAAATATAGAATCGTTTGGACAGTGATGTTATGAATGCACTTTCAGTGATTAATTTTAAAAATAAACTTAGACAATTTAGCAAAAAATTGTTAAAATCTAACATCTACGGTTGTTAGATTCTTTCTTGAGGCTCTCAAGAACACAGCTTCAATTAAAAAAAAAAAAAAAAATTAAGAATGAAATTTAATTTTTCTTACCTCAACTAGCTTAACGTTATTAATTGTCCCTTTAGACAGTGTAGGTCTTTTCTTTTTGGCTTTGGAATGAAAATTGGGGTGTTTGCTTTGTATGCCACTTTTGTTTAAAATTGAGACAACTAAATCCAATGAATTGATTGGTCAAGCGGAGTATATATAAGCGGAGTATATATTTGCGGAGTATATATATTTATAACAATATAAGCGTAGTATATATATTTATAACTTTTAGCACCAAAGTAAAGGACTTCAGAACTATTTGTCTATAAAATTTAATATTTTTATCTGTAGGATTTAGGTATATTTCAAGATGTTCCAATTTATGCCCTGCAAAGGGTTTAGCCGTATTAGTAAAGATTATAGTTTTCTTTTGGATAAAATTTGACTGAAGTACCTTGTGCCCAAAGGTTTTCAATTTTATCTAGAGTTTGTTATATTTTTAAATAGATAAACCAAATAGAAACTAAAGAAGATATTGAACTAATTTTTTTTTATTTTCAAAAAAAAGTTTTTTTAAATAAATCTTGTTATTTTGGATAGAGTGTGTTGATTTTTTTTTTTGATTCAAAAACTATTATACTAGTTTTTGAAAAAAAATCAACACACCCTATCCAAGATACAAGGTTTATTAAAAAAGTTTTTTTATGAAATCCCCATAGACTTCTTTTCCCTGTTTATAATCCCTATAATATCAGTTTATTTTTTATTACAACTACTATATTTATATATGTATATATATATATATACATATATATATATATATATATATATATATATATATATATATATATATATATATATATATATATATATATATATATATATATATATATATATATATATATATATATATATATGTATATATATATATATATATATATATATAATGTAGATATTTTAGATGCTCTCAGAAGTCCTTACGGTCTTATCACAGAGCACCGCGGAAGAGCATTTAACAGGAAGTTCACGCCTCCTTCCGTACCAATGTCGCTTGTGGGCTAGAGCTGGCGTCGAATCTCGGATCTCTGGGTTCTGAGCCAGAACTTTAAGCACTGCGCCACGACTGCTCATATATAGTAGTTGTAATAAAAAATAAACTGATAATATAGGGGTTGTTAACGGGGAGAAGAATTTTATAGGGATTTTATAAAAAAATTAAAAAATAAGTCTTGTTGAGAGGGTCAGCGTTGTTTTAAATGGAAAAATGGCTAAAATATGATTGATTAACGGGGAAAACATATAATTAAAAAAAAAAATTTGTAAAATTTTCTATAAACTCAATAAATATTATGGTGAGTTTGAAAATTTCATATTTTTTTAAAATTCAAAATCATAGTTTCATACACATTATGATGTTAATACGATATAAATAGTTTAAACTACTTCAAAAAGTAAGTATAAATAAATCATACAATTTAAAATCATAATAATATTTATTACAATACAGTTGTTTTTAATTATGATAAACATAATCTAGATATAAAATAAACTATTATTCATTCTAAAGATAACGAAGTCAATTGAAGAAGTTCACCTTTATAGGTGTTCTTCGTACTACACCAAGTCAAAGATGTTTGTCAATGTTTTCATGCCAGAAAATGTTAAATAAGCTAATCACTTTCTGCACTTCAGTTATTGAAAAAGTTCATCATCTTCACAAATTCTAAAAATAGTTTTTACTTAGGAAAAATATTTTTTCAATTTTAACTATTTTATTATATTAAGAAAATGCTGAACAAGTATATAAACCTGCATAATCCACTTTGCCATCACCATTGGCATCAGCTTCTTTCATCATTTCTTCAAGTTCTTCGCTTGTTAAATTTTCTCCAAATTTTGACATAATTGTCTGCAGTTCTTCTGAGCTAATTGATCCGTCGCCATCTTTATCAAAATAGTCAAATGCCTACAAAAAAATTAAATTCTTTACTAATTAACTCGGAAAGATGGATTTTTTTCTAAGATAATTGATTTCTTAAAAAAATATTTTAAAAACCGCTTCTAAAAATAGTACCACCTCTTTTAGCTCAGTTGTGAGATCATCTGCGCTTTTTTTTCTAGTCATAAGAATTATAAATTCTTCAAAGTCAATTCCGGAACTCTCTTTTGTTTGAACATCTCGCATCATTTTTTTTATCTCTTCCTCTGTTGCATGGTGACCAAGAGATTCCATAACAACACTCATTTCATGAATTGAGATTGTCCCATCGCCATTTGTGTCAAACATACCAAAAGAATCTTTTAGTTCTTGAATATTTGCTTCAGATAGATTTTTATAACAACTCTAAAATTTAATTGAAAAATTAAATAATCAAGTCAATAATCAAGTCAAATATAAACTGCGCAAGCTTACCGCTCTGTGACTTTTATTTTGTTTTCTTATATGAGCTATTTCTATTACTTCGCATACTTTGTTCAAAAAATCTTCAAAATTAATTTTATCGTTGCATTCTTTAACAACGGTTTGCATCATGTCTTCAATATCAATGTCTAGAGGTTTTGGTTGCAAACAACGTAATGTTATACCTAGTTGTTTTGAAGAAATGAAACCAGAGTGTTTGCTATCAAAATACTCAAAAACATCCCTTAGTTGTCCGATGTCTTCTTCAACGAGATTACTCTAAAAATAAATCCATTATTTATTTTTAAGAGGAAAAAAATTGAATAAACTGAACTATTGTTATTCAGAAAATGTTGTATATATAATTTTCTAAAATCTCACCATTGTTGGAATAAATATTTTCTTATATAAATGTAAAAATGCGTAGTAAATACTTTTCTTAAGTTAGTGTCTGAACGATAAAACGTAAAAACTATTATGAGTTTAAAAAGATGTTAGACACATTTTTTTAAAAATGCGATCAATGTTTAATTGTTAGATCAAAAAATTTGCTTTTAATTACAATAACCTTTAATTATAATTGGATTAACTAGAGCCGACAAACAAATCACAAATGGTACGTCGGTGTTTTAAAAGACGAGTGTCTAACAGAGCATTAAGAATTAGAAAATAATTAAGACCATTTTTCTATAAAAAAGACAAGTACACCACAAAGAATAAGAAAAGGTTAAAAGAATTAATATCTATAAATAAAACCAACAAAAAACAGCAAAAACCAGACATAGATTGGTTTATTGTTTATAAGATTCGATTCAATTTGAAATAAAAAGGTATAAGAACAATTTTGATATAAAGAGATCTGAGTCCAAAACAAGACAAAAAATCCTCTTTTTTGTTTATTAGTTGTCTTTAAAATAAAGGCGGGATAATATTATTATAACTTTAAAACTCAATAAGTAACATTAGCAAGCAAACAATACATAAATTGCCGTATATTGCTTACAAACAATCAATTTAATTTATCAAAATCTCTATATAACCTCAAGATTTCTATTGTGATTTAATGAATATATTTTTTGTAAATTAATATTTCATGAGAATAAAAAAAAAGTCTAAAGATAAGCCTATTTCTTGGGTTAAGAAGATCCGTACCACTTATCTTATCGTACCACTAATCATACTGCGTGCAAAATTGAGAGTTATGACGTTTTATTAAAAAATATTATTGTATTGAAATGTTGAAAATAAAATTGTATTGAAAAAAGAAGGAAAAAATCGCATAATACAAAATGTATAATAGAAAACGTAATTACCTTATTAAGTAAAACGTAATAAAAAAAGTAAAACGTACTCATTATGAAAACAACAGATACTACCGCTAGCTGATGTAAAATAAACTTTACACCAGCTAGAGGTAGTTGGTTCTCTGTAGTTGTGGTCCTCTAGAGTAGAAGCGAAGAACGAAACTCCGCTTTCAGTAAGTTTTAATGAAGTTCTGCAACGGCATCTCCGTTTTGTCAGATACAATGCACGCATCCTATATGACTCCATATGATTTTAAAGCATATGACTTTTAACATTTCTTTCAGCACATTGATGGTATTTTCTGCTTAGCAAAATTTAAGCTACATTCTTGTTTTTTAAATAAAACTTTAAAATTATATTTTGTTTGAAAATTATAATTTTTGATTAAAAAACTATTAAACCTTGGAGCGTTCTTATTTATGATAAAAGCCGTACCCAAAATCACTAAATTAAAATTTTCAAATATGCGGATGTTTTCAGATACCCCACTGCTATTAAATTATTCTTGCCTAAACCGTCCAAATAAAATTTGGAAATTTAATAGCCAAACGATAGGTATAAGGCGGTATAATTTTTCACTTACTAATGATGGTGGAATAGTTGCTAGTAATAAATGTAATTGATGGTTTTTGAGAACTTTGCAAATAAATGACTGCAATGATTTTTTATATTTTAAAACCCCAATTTTGCTAAGCAAAACTTGTTGAAACTTTAGACATTTAGGACCTTTTATTAGGCTTTGTAGGATATTTAGGACATTTGTTGATCTTTAGACATTTAGGAGACCAAAGAGCGATTACAATTTATGATTGGACTAAACTCAGTGTATTTATGATCTCTGTTTAGTATTCAACAGCAGCGTGTGCCACTAAGTTCTATAATCAGGTTATGTTTGTGGTTGAAAATATTTTAGAAAAAACGGAAGAAAAACAAATCCTAAATAAAGTAACGTTGGCAAAATTATAAAAAAATCATCACCACTGTTGTTTTTGTTACTCGCAAAATCATCACCATTGTTGTTTTTTTTTTTAGATTGTTTTTATACTCGATTTCAAATTCATTAAATGAGTGAAATTTTTGAAGTTTTACAAAATGCGTTTTAAATGCGTTTTAAATGCGCTTTAAATGCGTTTGAACTTTTGAAAATGACCGTAAGCATTTAAAAATTTTTAAAACTATTTCTATGCTTTTGTTTATGTGCATTCTATATATGTTTTATTATTTTTAAGCGTTTTTTTAAACTTCTTTCAGGTTAAAAAAACGCTCAAGAGTCAGATTTTCAGACGAGGCCTGAGCCCTAGAGCGTTCTGTGCCTATCTAGTGAATAATATTGAAAGCAATCTCAACAATGTTTCCGATATTTTCTAAAAACTTTAATTAATTAGTGTTATTATTTACAATAATTAGTTAATCATTCAGATTAAAAATAAAAATACTTTCAGAATGAGTAAAATTTTCATAACAATTTACAATTTAAAATGCGAAAGCAAATAATAATACTAATATATATATTGATATAAATTTTTAATAACATTATTATAAAATTAATGATAACAATAAATATAATACTAATACGTATATTATAATAATAGTATATAATAATTATAACAATAAATATAAAATATATATAAAGTATAATATAAAATCTAAATATAAAAATATATAAAATAAATATAATAGTATATATAAAATAATAATAATATATGATAATAATATATAATAATAGTAATAATAATAATAATAATATTGAAAATGATAACAAAAATAATAATAATTATATAAAAACCAAATAAGTAATTAAGAACATGTGCAATATGAACAAAAGTAAACACCGGTGTAGTTTGTTTACAAAACGAATTTAAGCTTGTAGAAAATATTTGTTAAACTTTAGTTATTAAAATTAACCGAATATTCATAAAAAAATTTATTACTGAGTGAACAAACTTTTTTTATTAAGTGACTTGTAAAACTGAGTTTTATAATTCAGTTTTCTGAAATAAAATAAACTAAATTAAAAAATTTGCTATTCGTTTTCTAAAGTGTTAAATTTATTTACTTAATCAAAGTTATTTAGTATTTATTTATATGACACCTAAAAATAATTTACTATTAGTTATTGCAACTATATTTATTTGCTTATCACTCAATTGTTAATGATGCCATTTATTACTAATATTATTTGTATCTATTTATCTTTAGTATTATTATTACAATTTATTATAATAAAGTTTGGTGTCACAGATTAATGTTTGAATGACACTAACATTTACAATTCCTTACTTAAATGTTACTACTTATTATGTTTGTCATTTTTTATCATCATTGCTTATTATTGTTTTCTTATTCTTTTGTTACTACTAATAATAGTTGATTTTTTTTTTGTGCATTTTGATTATATACTTTTAATGTGATTATTATATAGGAATACAATTATCTTGTTGTGATTTTTGTTGAACTTAAACAATGTGATTCCTTTTTTAGTTACAAAATGTCTTAGGTCCCATTTGATGTAGTAGAGGTGTTAGCAAGCATACATAGCATAAGATTTGATCCGTTACAGTCGATAAGAATGTTAAATTTTTTGTGGCTTTTAGATTTTATCAATCTACGTCCGAAACTCGTAAAGTGATTGCAAAATGCGGAGGTTAACGGGGGAAAAATCTTAGGCTAGATTCAAACTTCTCTTGACTAACATTCACTTAGACGTTGGCTTTTGTGACAAATAACACTCATTTGAGTTTCTTTTATTATGAGTAACTAACCCCGCCAGCTAGTACAGTGCATAGTTTTGGTTTCAATTGCACTGCTCTCCAGGTAGAGGGAAATAAAAAAATAATAATGTGTTTTGCTAAGTTTTTTAAAGATGAGCCTTATATTCAGTTAAAACAAGGAGGGGTGGGGGATGGGTCTGAAAAGGTCAAAAATTGCGTGACGTAATTTATGGACGACCGCTAAACTATTAGTGCAATGTAGAGGTTTTTTTTTTTTTTTTACACCAACCTGTATTTAATAAATCCTAACTAAACCAGAACTAAAAAGTCACTAAAAAGGAGCACAAATTTTGATTTACTAAATTATCCATGGAAACATAAAACAAAAAATTTATATCATATCTTCGCAATTTGACAACCATAATCAACTATTTAAAGAATATTTTTTGTGACTATAGCATGAGCAATATCGTCAAGTAAGAAATAAAAAGATAATAAAAAAGAGTAAAAAAGTTATTCATTATTCATATTAAAATCTAATCATAAAATTTAGAATTACTTCTTGAAGCAGCCGTGTCTAACTAACGCAATAATTAGAGTTTAAAGCAAAACTTTATTTTTTTTGAGAAAAAACTTTTCGCAAAAAACAGTATATAATGAGGTAAAGTATATAACGAGGAGAGCAGAAAAGAAATAAGGCAATAAAGGCAGTAGAAATCAATGGCTTATGGTTTTAAATTAATGTTGAATAGTAGGAAATTACATGCTAGATAAAAATTTTTTTTTTTTTGGGAATAATTATGTATTTACAAAATTAAAAGAGAAAATTGGATAATTAGGTACGTGTTTATAATTTTAAAATAAAAAAGCTGAACATAAAAATCATAAAACAACAGAAATACTCAACATTAGTTAGATTCCTTAAATGGCTAACTTTTTGATACTTCAAAGAGAATAAAGAACTTTAAAGAACTAAAAATCAGTTTTAAAGTCTGGAGACATTTTATTTTCAGAGAATATTTTTACCCTGTTTAGAGAACACTTTTAAAGTTAGGATGAAATGATTGTCTATTAAAGCTTGTTAAAGTTTGAGCTCATAAAGTTAAGATTTAGCGTTGATAATACTTGGTTCAATCCAATATGCATTTTAGAAATGTCAGCCACCATCAATTAAGAAAACATAACATACGCATATAAAATATCATAAACGCTATTTACAATTAAGTTTATTATTATTATTTTTTTTAAATTGGTATTTAAATTTAAAGGATCAAGAATTTTCACACTGTGACACAACTGTTTTGAACAAATAGGATTTAGCAACAAAAAAAAAAAATAGAGTTACAACTTTTTCCTGTAGTTTCATCAATTCGAACTAAGTTATCACATTATTTTTGTAACTTTAAATATTTTTAAATATGATGTTTATGTTAAAAAAAAAATCTCGTTAATTAGTGATAGAGTTGTTAACAAAGCCAAATGTATCTAGGCCAGGGCCAAGGTCACGCATTACAAGACCAAGGCCAAAAGTTACAAGGCTTAAGACAAGGCCAAGAGTTTAATGTCAAGGCCAAGGCCTACGCAAACACTTTAATGGCCAAAGACTTTAATTTTTGCCTAACGTTGAGACCAATTATTAACAAAACTGTAAGTAGCAAGTGTTGTGATAATAAAACCATATTTTTTCAAAATAGACCAAGGTTATGTTCAGAATTCAACAAAATTAATAAGAAAATATGTATTTTTTAAGTCCAAGACCAAGGCCAACAGTTTCAAGGCCAAGGCCTCAATTTTTGGCCTTAAGGCAAGGCTATGACCAAGGGCAAGGACTAACAACTCTGATTAGTGATATTGACTGTATTCACATATATTTCTAGACAAAAATATAAACTGGAGGGAACATATAGGAGTAGTTGAAGATAAAATATCGAAAAAGTCAGGTAAAATGTACAAAGCTAAGCAGTTATTAAATTGATTTTGTTTAAAAAACATTTACTTTTCTTTTATTCATTGCTACTTAAGTTACGCGAATATTGCTTGGTGCACTACTAACGCGACAAAAATAAAAAAAATGTTTAGCTAACAAAAACAGGCTATAAGGATAGTTTCAAGCGTAGGTCGTTTCTCACACACGCAAACACTTTTTTATGAACTTATTATACTAAATGTATATAAACTAAACCTCTATCATGTTCTTATTTTCATGTTCAAACTTGATAAAAATATATTACCAATCTTATTTTATTCAATTTTTGAAAAAATACCCTTCTAGATTTTCAAAATACAACTATATTCAATCCAAAACTTATTATTCCGCTACTAAATACTCTATTGTAAACCGAGGACCAAAGTTAGGACATAATATTAAATAATGAACTGAAAACTAATTATTCTCTAAACCAATTTAAACAAAACTTAAACAATTACTTTTATTAACTGAAAATGATTTAATATTTTTCTAATAAACGTTCTTTAAATTAGAAATCAATAATTAATAGTTAATTAATTAATTACTGTAGATTATTAATACATAACTAATTAACATATGTACATATATTTTTATTATTTTAAATGATAATTTTCTTTTTGAGAAATTAATTTTTATTTTTGCGTTATTTATTATTCTTTTATTTTTATTTTTTACTGTTCAGTTGCTTTTACTTAATTGGCAATGAAAAGTATTATAAATTTAATTAAATAAGATAACTATAAATTGCTTTAACAATAAAATGTGTTTATATAAAATCATATCTTCTTATTTTTCAAACCAATAGGGGAGAGTATGCACCCATGATCCTAAAAATTGGTAATGCTAACTTACTGAATATATGTTTTTATTTCGATCTCTAAAATAACAGTACATAATAGCAAATTTTATACCTTATTATAAATCAATAATCATTTTTTTACCAGAATATCTTAAGTAGATTTAAAATTATAAAAACTAAGAACGCTCAATTGGGATCATGGGTGCATACCAGTATGCTCTCTTGATCTTACCTATATGCACCCTTGATCCTATGTATGTATACTTGATTCGAGATCAAATTTATACCATGAATGTATAAAAATAATTTTTAAGTTATCAAAAAAATGTCTATAATAAAAACCAATAAAGTTATTATTAATATTATTAATAAATAAAAGTTATTATTATTAATTTTACTACAAATTTATCTTTCTTAAAAAAGTAAAAATTAATGAAAAAAATGTTATTTTTTACTGAGACTCAACGTTTTTATTTTCATTATTTTCAAGATCAAGTTTTCTTTTTATTGTCATGAAAATCTTATTTTGCGTTTCATGTTTTTTCTTTTTTGACTGAGATTTTTTTTTATTTCCTGAAGCTTATTTAACTCATTTCGAACAGGAGTGTCTGTGAGTATTCGAGTACGCTGACATTTACGTCCTTTAATGGATTTCCTTGGTCCAGCTTTTGGAAATGGCCTAATTATTTCTAAACTTGCTTGATGAGAGATATTATTAGAAACACTAGGTAGTTGACTTCCAGGGTCAGATATAGGCTGAATAGGCAAAACACTACAAGCTGAACCAGATGACAGACTTGACATCAATGATTGATTTAAAGCTGGGGCATAAACACTAGCAGAAGCTGGATCAACAACACCTGGAAATGGGTTAGCAGTAATAGGTTCTGGACGTTCTGTTACATATGAAGACAAAAACTCATTATCAGAAAATATGTTAGAATTAAAGGGTTCAATTCCTGCTACAGCAAATCTTGCAGAAACATTAGACAAAGTAAAATCTTGTGCATAGGCTTTCCTTACAACTGAAGCTATATCATATATGGTCATTGGTCTTGGATTAGATACAATTCAATCATCACAGGCTGCATTGTAATAACGTTTCAGTGGCCCATAAACTGACCGATCTAATGGCTGCAACTTGTGACTACAATGTGGTGGAAAGGACGGCATAGTTATGCCATTTTTTTTTAACTAAATTTAAACACACAATTGAAACATGGCTCTTGTGGTTGTGAAGAAGTAAAAGCACTGGATTAGCTGGTGAACATTTCACATTTCGAATAAAATGTTTCATCCACTCTAAAAAGGTTGCAACATTCATCCAACCAGATGGGTTTGCAACTCTAACACATCCAGGTGGACCACCATTTATCATACTTCCTTTGAAATGAACTCTTGGAAAAATAAAAAATGGAGGGATTGAGTTTCCTATTGCATTAACTGCACAACAAACCGTTAATAATGTCCCTCTTTCTGCTGAAGTTATCCTTCCAACTTGTTTATCTCCTTTTTTAGCAATTACTTTAACTGGTTTTTGAACAGTTGTGAGACCTGTCTCATCAATATTATATATGTTTTGCGGCTGAAACTTGTGTCGTAGACGTACATCTTTTAGATTGGTGAAAAATTCTCCGACTGTATAACAATTAAAAGCAGTTGCTCGGTCCATACTAGTAGCTTCTGGATTTTGTAAAGATAACTCATTCCTACGTAACATAAAACCATGAAGCCACTGTTTCCCAGCAATTTGTAAACTTTTCCATGATTTAGGAATCCGCTTAGAAAGAGTCATTGCAAATTCATAGGCAAGTTTTCGTGTTGTTTTGGTTGACAATCCATAGTGAAGTTTTGAGGCCCTTAAAAGATAATCTGATAAAGATGTTTCTTCTTCGTTGGTAAAGATTTGCATGGTAATGAAGTTAGATTTGCAGACTGTATATGGATTTAGTTGACATTTCCTTGCATATCTCTTAAGTGTCATTGAATTGATTCCCCTCTCTTTAGATACACGATAAACTGTACCACCATTAAGAACTGCATTAACAGCTGCTCGCATTTCATTCTCATTAACTTTACCTCTAGGTGGTCTATCGGTTTTTCTTTTTTTATGATACACCATATTTAACTGTAAAAAAATGAAGCATGTTTATATAGTTTTGCTATATTCATAATTTTTGGATATATATATATATACAGTTGCGATAAATAAAATAGCACCACAAAGGGTATTTTCCTTTTTGTTAAGAAAACACCATGCAAAATAAATTTTTTCTATAGCTTTTCTCTTAAAATATTAGCTAACATGTTTATTTTCTAAAGCAAATCATTTTGGGAAAAAAACTGCTTGGTGTTGCTCGATTTTAATCAAAAATGCCAACTCTGACCGAAAAATAAAATATCACCACACACTCTTCTGTTGTAAAATACTCTGATAATGATAAAAATAATTGTGAAAATAGCAAGCGTTGGTTTTTTTGTGCTGTTTTATACGTTTTATGTTAGTGAGTATTAGTAGGAGACATTTACATATAAAAATGGAAAAGCGGAAAGCATTGTAGTGCATAAAAAAGAGTATTGATCCAAAAGTTGATATCAGCAGGGAAATCTTATAGAGAAGTTGGTCGTTTAGTTGAATGTTCCTATAAAATGATAAGAAATGTCATAAAATTTTAAGAAAAGCCTGAAATACGTGGTCGAAAACGTTTCAACATTGCTGGCCAATCGCTCAGTCCGACAGGCTAAAAAGGAACCTTTTAAAACAGCTACCGAGCTGAAAAAGGACTTTAACATCGATGCAACAGTGCTAGCAGTTCGGAGTTGTCAGCAAGTTAATGGATTAAACGCCTCTACCCCCAGAAAAGTTCCACTTGCCAGACATGTTGTTAAGCGTATTTCGTTTGCTAAAAAACACTCAAATTGGCCACTCGAAAAACGGAGGAATATTTTATGGCCAGACGAAAGTAAGATGGTGCTTTATGGTGGAAAAAGCTCTCGGGCGATTGTCAGAAGACCACCGAATGCAAAATACAATCCAAAATATACCATCAAATCTATTAAATATGGAGGTTGTAGTATAATGATATGGGCATGCTTTTCTTATTACGGAGTAAGGCCCATTTATCACATTACTACTATTATGGACCAACACGTTTATGTTAATAAATTGGATAAAGTGATGTTGCCGTATGCAGACTATGAAATACCGTTGTCCTGGGAGTTCCAACAGGACAATGAACCAAAGCACACTAGCAAGAAGGCAAAAAATTGGTTTGAGGAGCATAAAGTGAACGTTACGGAGTGGCCAGCACTGTCGCCAGATCTTAAACCAATCGAAAATTTAAGGGCTGACGTAAAGGTGGTGGTTGCTGCTGCCAAACCCGACACGAAGGAGTCACTTTAGAACGTAGTTAAGGAGACATGGAGCGAAATTCCGCTAAAGTGATGTCAGGACTTGGTTAAGTTGATGCCAAGACTTTGTGTAGCCTTTATTGCCAATAAAGGTCACGCTGCAAAATACTAATATGTTAAGAAATAACTAATATTTGTTGTAAAATGTTTAAAACGATTGATCTCATAATATTTCCTTATTTTAAAGTACACATTAAAGCTGTGGTGCTACTATTTTTTTCGCGTTTTATTTGATTTTTTTTTGAATTTTTGTTTAATAAATGAATACTAAATATTAAAACTTGTATATTTTGTTTTTTATAAAAATTATAAGCTATTTTACTTTTAAATATGTATTTGAAAGATTTTCAAACCATCAAAAATAGTTAAAATTTCTAATTTCAACCAATTTTTGTTGGTGGTGCTATTTTATTTTTCGCAGCTGTATATATTGAATACTTTAAAATTATATTATATAAAAGTTTTAGAAGAACAAAAAAATACAAAATAGTATAAAATCTTCATTTTAAGGCTTCATTTTAGAAGAAAAAAGTGTATTAAAAAACAATATGACGTATTGTACATGTTACTTTAAAAGTTAAACATTTTGTGTGTGTGTGTGTGTGTGTGTGTGTGTGTATGCACCTTTGATCATAAGATCAAAGGTGCATAAACGCATTAGGATCAAGGGTGCTAACCCGCTCCATTTTAAAAAAAAAAATTTTTTGTCATATAAGATACTTTTATAGCTTACCAAAAGCAACCATACAAGAGGTGAATAGTTAAGTTACAAAATGACATAAGCAAAATTATTCAATTTAAAAAAATATTAAAGATATGAGGTTCCTTGTAAAAGTAAAAAAATTACTTTTTGTCGTCAAAATCAAACTATTTAGAAATAAATTAAATATTGGTCTATTTTTTAACCAAAACAAAATTAATTTTGACGATACAACATTCATAACACGCTGGTTATCAGCTCTCTTTAACAAGTTATGTAAGCATGGAGATAACGCTATAGGATCAAAGGTGCTTACGGATCAAGGGTGCAAGTTCTCCCCTACTTAAATGTTATTTTTGTCATTTAAGTATTTTATTAAATTTTGTTTCTTTTATTTTAGAAAACAATTCTTAAATCTTATTCTTTGAAAAACAATAAATTTTAAACGCCTAATTTTTTTAAATATTATTAAATCAGAGATATATACATAGAAACTATATTTTATTGTTAAGCTATATTTTATTTAGTAATGACGCATTTTTTGGGGCTTAATTATAAGACTAAATTTGTCTTCTTCTAGCCCCGGTCATCCAATTATTTTTTATAAGTTAAGACTGTAAATTTTTTATCCGCAAAAGTGTAAATAAATAAATATTTAATTGATTTAGGCAGCTTAAGGTAGAAAATTTTCAAGAAATGATTATAATGATGCTGAAATTTAGTATTAATAGAGCTGTTAGTCACGGTTTCTTTAATGCTGTTGGTAACAGTTTATTTGTTACTGATGGTAACAGTTTACTCGTAGCTGTTGGTTACAGTTTATTCGTTGTTATCGGTAACAATTCATTTTTTGATTTTTATTGTGTTACAGTTAGATTTTTAAAAACTGGAATCAACTGCTTTTAATTGTGTCACAATTAGATCTCCATTAGCTTGAGTCACAGTCGCTTTTGTTTGTGTCACAGCTAGATCTACAAATACAAAAATTGGTTGCTTTTATATATAGATCTATCATAATGCAATTAATTTATAATTTTCAAAGTCATGAAGCTGTGAAAATATATTCTGACTGTGATCTTTAAGATTGCTTTCAATTAACAAATGTCTATGCTAATAAAAACCCATTAACAAATGTCTATGCTAATAAAAACCCATTAACAAATGTCTATGCTAATAAAAACCCATTAACAAATGTCTATGCTAATAAAAACCCATTAACAAATGTCTATGCTAATAAAAACCCATTAACAAATGTCTATGCTAATAAAAACCCATTAACAAACGTCTATGCTAATAAAAACCCATTAAACGACGTCTTATTTTGTCTTGTTTTAAAATGTCAATTCCTTATAGCTCATTAATTAATTTTAAAATGGAATGCTTGAGTTTTGGTTGAAAATTTTAGGTGCAATTTTTTGGAGAAAAAAGTAATGTGTGTAAATCAAAATTGCAGATAAATGCCTATTGAAAAACTGGAATTTTTTACATGATAATTTTAATTTTTTATTTATTTATTTTATTTGCCTTATAATATTATATAAAATAAAATTTATAATACAAAACAGGCAGGGTTTCAAGAAAATAGTAATGACCTTTTCACAAATGAATCAAGAATCACCTTATCATTTAACTTTTAAACGCCAAAGATTTTATAAACGAAATTTAAAATCTGTCAATCAAGGTAAGCCTAGTTTTCAATGCTAAAAAAAAAAAAAAAAAATTGAAACTTATGGCCTTTATATTTAAAATGAGTGGGGTACAAGTTTTGGTGACTAATGATATGAAAATTCATTGAATATGGAAGGGGGTATGACGTCGGTCTTGATGGTTCACATAATAACTTTTTGATTAATATACTTGGATAATAAAATAAACTATTTTATTATCCAATTAATGAAAGGATAACTAGCGGAAACTGGTTTGAAAAGAACTGTAAGAATGCCAACAATAAAAGATTTGTTTCATCAAAATGTATAAAAATATTCATTTTTTTTAAACGACGAAGTCAACTAAGTCTATTTTGTTTCATTGTTGACCAATAAAGTAGATATAAACCTTTAAATAGTATTTATAGGCAAAATTTAATTTTTTTTCTTCTCGAACAAACATTAGACTTATAAAGTGTGTGTGTGTCTGTGTGTTGTGTTGTCTCTCCCTCTCTCTCTTTATTTGTATATATATATATATATATATATATATATATATATATATATATATATATATATATATATATATATATATATATATATATATATATATATATATATATATATATATATGTGTGTGTTATGCAAAGTATAAAATATCAATGGCTGAAGATATGGAGCAGCTTTAAAAATAATCGTTTAAATGGTAAAATCAGTAAACTCATTTGAGTTTTTCATTTGAGAATGGTGTCCCAAGAAAACCTAAAGGTCTTGTCACAGAACGCCTCGGTAGAGCATTCAACTTGGAAGTTTATGCCTCCTTGTTCATCAATAGCGCTAAATATCAGAGCTCACTTCAAACCCTGGGTGACTTGCTTTAAAAGCAAGCGCACTAATAACTGTGCAACGCAGGGGCGGATCCAGACCACTCCGTAAGGTGGGGTTTTTTTCGATTTACTGGATTAAAGTCCACGATGCGGTTCTATGAAAGATTGTGATGATTCTAGTTATCCGTATCTTCTTTATATGCAAAATATATGTTAAAGAAAAGCATTATATAATTTTTGTATAAGCGTTTACGAACGAATGCGTTTAAATCAGTTATAACTTTACATGACCTTAATTTTCGAACATTATGTGATTAAATAATGAAACTTGAAATCACAGGTATAAAAAAAAAAATTTTTAGGCTTGTGCTAAAAGAGCAGAAAAAACTGTGGAGCGCTTTTGTCACTGATTTCTTTGAAGACTGACTCATTCATAAATAGCAGCCGTGGCCCAATAGTTAGAGCGCTTACTTCCGGGAGGTCCGTAGTTTTATACCAGCTCTAGCAATATTTGTGACATCGGTAGCGAAGGAGGCGTGAACTTTCTAGTTAAATGTTTTTATCGTGGTACTCTGTACATCATACATAAAGATAAAATAATTTAAACTGAAAATCTCTAAAAAAGAAAAAAAAAAATACTAAAGGAAAACCCCTAAGTAAGCCTAACTATAATCTAACCCATGTATCGTAACCAACTCCTAACTTCCAAACCTCCAAATGGGTTACATTACGGGGAATTATTTTCTTGGGCACTGGGGATTATTATTTATGATGATTTAAACAGTTTATTTTTTATAAACTTTAAATTAGAAAAATTTTTTAAGGTTATAAATAAATACAAGTTTGTTTTAATGAACTATTATTTATTTTAGTCGTAAATGCTGAAAAACAAGTAAGTTTCAGTTTAACTAACTGTATAAATATGTAATTTATATATAAATTTAAACATTCTAAAAATCAAAAACATTGATAACAGCAACTAACTCTTGTTAATATAGCTTTAAATGACCAGTAATTTTATTGATGAGGTCAGCCGGCGCTAAAAAATAGCATAAAAAAATTAATTATTTAAACCAACATATTAAAACTTAGCAGTATTTTTATTAAAAGATCCCTATTATGAAATAGTAAACCTAATCACCCCTCTTCCATTTTTTATGTTAAAGAGTTTTACATTACAAAATATCTCATGAATAATTCCTGCAAATATACAACTTTAACTATAAATTCATTATATATATATATATATATATATATATATATATATATATATATATATATATATATATATATATATATATATATATATATATAGACACACACACACACACACACACACACACGCACGTACGCACACACACACCAAACTACATCATTTAAAGTGTTATGTATCAAACTGTATTGGGTTATGCACTACCAACTGCTAATAGACCCAACTGTCAATACTTAGTGTAAACACCTTTGCTGCTGACTAAGGCATATATTTATATACCTTTGCTACTGAGACTAAGGCATATATCGTGGATGTCTTGATTGCGATTCCATACATAAAGTATGCATTCAATCAAGAAACGCTTAATGATAGGTTTTATTGAATTGACCTTACATTTGAGAAGATGCCAAAAGTTTCCAATAGAATTAATGTTAGATAAGTTTCTTGGCAAGCTAAGCAAAGGGAATTTTATTTGCCAGAAAAGGAACTCCACCTTGAGTGTAAATTCCAAATCCCTAAGGAAGCCATGCAGTACATTGGGGTAGATGTCTGGATTGCAAGATTTTAATGTATTCGTCCTGTTTCATGATCCCACTCACATTGCATAGAACCCCTTTAGTTCTCTTTAGAGTAGATCATGCGGTCAACATAGCATTACACAGCTGATGTCTCACAGTTCTAGGTGAAACCAGACATACTCTGAAATCTGAAAATTGATTGCATTTGCAAAGTTTGACCAGAGTTTGTTTGCTTGTTGATTGCATTAGCAAAGTTTGACCAGAGTTTGTTTGGAGCAAGCAGAAAACTCTGACTTGATCACTTAACATTTACTGTTCTTTGTTCTGAAAAAAAAAAAAAGCAAAAAAAAACTGTTCTGAAAAAAAATG
Organism: Hydra vulgaris; assembly: GCF_022113875.1. Classification (NCBI taxonomy): domain Eukaryota; kingdom Metazoa; phylum Cnidaria; class Hydrozoa; order Anthoathecata; family Hydridae; genus Hydra; species Hydra vulgaris. The sequence goes on from NC_061165.1 coordinate 8,668,371, forward strand.
TTCTGAAATCAAAAAAATCTCTAACCTTTTGAATCAACTTTCTCAATTTATACAAAAAGTTATAACAGAAAAAACTAGGTTTATATCAAGAAGATGGTCTAGCTATGTTTATTCCATTTTCTGCCAACTACAAATCTCTTATTAGTCCCTGTATAGAATACTGTTGTCATATTTGGGCTTTCTTCTAATGATAATGATCTTTCTCTTCTAGATAAGGTCCAAAAATGCATTGTTAACGTAATTGGACCCGTTTTATCTGCAAAGCTTGAGCCTCTTTCCAATTGTCGTAAAGTTGCATCTCTTTCTTTTTTCTACAAATTCTATCATGGTCGCTGCTCAAAGGACTCAAAGTCATTTTTACATGACTCAACATTCAGCAAATCCTCATACGTTTACTGTATCTGTTCCTGCATGGTTGAAAAACTTTTACTCACCTAGTTTGTCGTCTAGTCCCTGCACCTCAACCTTTTGGAACTCTCTCCCATGATTATGCCTTCCTGACTTAACCTAAAACTTTTTAAGTTTTCTGTAAACTGTTTCCTTGCTCTATAACCCTATTCATATATTCTAGTAACTCCCAACTTTATAGTGGTAACTAGCAGCCTTGTTGGTAGTGAACCAAAATTAAATACAAACAAAAACTTACATCATAAACAATCAGTCTTTATCTAAGAATCTATCAAGCTGTTTCAATTTCAATTCAGTTAAGTAATTTAATTATTTAAAAACAATTCTTTACTAAGTGAAAAACTATCAAGCACTGCAAACTGTGTTTTTAATTTAATTCTAGTTTTTCATTTTCAATAAATTTTTTTTTATAATTTATCAGTTCAACTATTGCAAGTGGACTCGTTGCATGTTGCTAACACGTTGGTCACAGTGATGAAATTAAAATTTGACTTTTATGAAATATTGCAGTTTCCATGATATAAAACTATAAAATCATAACAAAAAAATGGCAAATATTGGTATTGCAATACGGGCCAAAAAATCTGCAGTAGCTAATTTTATTGGTATATCCCTACCAGAATAATTTGAACAATAAGTTCGGGAACTTTTATGATTATTTATACACATCTTTTATACTAATTTTTTATTTCATTAACTTATTTTTGAAAATTATCATTATTATTTACCTGGGCCCAGACCAAGAGCTGTTTTAGAGCCTGAAGGTATTTGTGTACGGCCAGCATCTGAAATAATTTGTGCATCAACTCCTAGTGTTTTCGCATGTATATACAAAGCTTTCCTGAAATATAACAAAATTTAACTAAACAAACTAATAATAAAAGTTATATTTATAATATAACTATAAATTTCAAGCCTGAAATTTTTTTTGATTTTAACCATTAACCAAGGACTACTATATGACGCGCAAGTTCGATTTTCTGACCTCGTTAGCGAAGGCCATTATTAAGGTGAAACCGTTTTTAACGTTACAGTAATATTTTTTGAAAATCTCTTTCATTATGCCAAACTAATGTGGAGTTGTGAATTGTAAAGGAAATTTCACTGAACTTATAAGTGTTGTGTTTTTAAACTACCTAAAGATCAAGTTGAGAAACAGAAATGGATTAACGTGCTTCCTCCACGTAAAGATTTTGTTATAGAGCCATCTAAATTTTTTTATATGTGAAAAACATTGGCTTAAAAATACAGAAATGATTAAGCTTCCTGGTGGCTATACTCGACCACTATGTGCACCAAGTGTTTTTAATGTTCCTTTTTCTTGTCTACCAACACCTAAGTCAGTGCTTCGTTAATTTAAGCCTGAGGATTAGCAACTTAATCATTTTTTTAAAAAAGACAAAATAAATTCGCTTTCTGAATTCTATTCTGATAAAGAATTACACAAAAAGTATGAAAATATTGTAATATTTTGGCAAAAAGATAAGTTCATATGTATTTTTATGTCGAAGGATTTTAAAGAGAACTTCATGACAATAATTGTTTACAATAAGTGTACATTGTACATGGTATCAGCGTTCCATTGAGCAATATATTGAATCCCAGTAATGGCTTAGTTTTCTACTCACAATTTTTTGAAGCAGTTAATTTAGTTTATACTTATAATCTGTATCTAAATGATATTATTGAAAAGGTAACAATTATTCTTTCAGAACATGAATTTAAAATCAATGATGATATCAAGCAAAAGAAACTGATTTTTATTAATTAAAGACAATTTAAACTATTGTGTAATAAAAGTTTTTCTATAGCTGATTATTGCTTTGTTATTGATTCTTTTATAACACCAGCTATGATCAACTTCGTGATTTTTTAGTGCTTCCAAGTAAACGGAAACTGCAGTCTATAATTTCTGCCACAAACATCAATCTTGTATTACAAAAAACACTTAAAAAAGTAAAGAACGATCATCAGAAAAATGCTTTTTTGATTGTTAATGAGGTAAAAATTAGACCAACAGTTGCTTATTCAGACAGAGTATAATATGGGATGGCAAAAAATGATCCAGATTCTAAAACAACTTCTATGCTATGTGTAATGATGAAATGCTTACATGGAGGACCTAGTTTAATTGTTTCTATTACACCTGTTCATAAACTAACATTGATGTATCAATTCAGTTTTTTGAAAGAAGCTGTTGTTTTAACTGAAAAAATTGGTGCCATTATTTTAGGATCTGTAAGAGATAATCATAAAATCAATCAGCAATACTGCAAAATTTTCAAAAGAATTATTGTCAGGCCATTCACCCATTAGATGACTGTCACCCATTAGATGACTTAGACTGTCAGGCCATTCACCCATTAGATGATCAGCCTGTTTGGTTTCTTTTGTTTGATACAGTTCATCTTCTTAAATGTTTGTGTAACTACTGGATTTCTGAAAAGTGCCAAAAGTTATCTCTTGTCAATAAAACTATTGGTTCTTTTTCTGAAAAAAAGCTATACCATTATGAAAAAATTACAAAAAGCTATACCATTATGAAAAAGATAATACTTTGAAATCAGTTCCTATATCCCATGCTGCTGTTAATCCTTCTAGACTTCAACTACAGAATGTGTAACATGTTTTTAAAATATTTAATGAGAAAGTAGTAGCTGCTTTGAAACTAAAAGGAGCTCATGAAACATCCTCATTTATTCAGCAGGTTTTAGATTTGTGGAATATTGTTAATGTTAAAGGGCAAATTATTAGACTAAGAGACAACAACCGATCTGTGCAAGATAAAAATTCGAATTATCTCCAAATATTTTAGAACTATTTAAATCAATGAAATCAGGACATGGACCCAAACAAATTCAATGTGTTACCCATGATACTAAAAAAGCCTTTGTTCCCTAAAAAAGCCCTGAAGGATTGATAGCTGTCTGCAAGCATTTGTTTTTAGTCAGTTTTGATTACATCTTACTTCGGGAGTTACAAAGTGACAGAATTGAAGGAGAATTTTATGTTTACAGACAATCAACAGGGGTAAATGCTTTTATGGCAGCTGGGGATGTTTTTTCTGCTTCTAAAAAACGTTTAACTCAATTTACTGCAGCGTTTCTAGAATTAGTAGAAGTAGAACAACCCAATAAAAAAGATCATACATGTGAAGGTCCAATCAGTTTTAAAGATGCGACTTCAATTGAAACTTGCATTTATGATGTGAATCATTCAGAAACTGAAGAGAGCTCAGCTGTCTATGTGGCAGGATGGAGAAAATGTGAGGGTGAACTAGTTTATTCTGAGGATGAACCTATACTAACAAATGAAGCAAAAGACTTTATTGAAGAGGTTTCACAAGGATATTTGACAGTTCCTCATGAGTGTACTTACCAGCTAGTTAGAATTGCTTTGTGAAAAAAACTAAACACAGACCATGTTGTAGAAAAAGACTTATAAACATTCTGTCTGGATACATATTATGATTTTGCTTTATCATCAAAAAATATTTATAGGTGTTTGGCTAATGTTTTTTTGCATGGAATTCATAATTTGGAAAAAGACCTAGGAAAAAATGCATATCTTCATCAGATATCAATTAAAAAGGCACGCCTTGCCGAGTAATATTTATAGATAGATTTTGTTAATTTGTGTTTGTTGTTAATTTGTTTATAGAGTTTTAAATACTGCCTTGTTATTAATTTTTACTTTGTTATTAAGTTTTTAATAATACTAATATTTATAATAGAATTACTTTATTAATATTGGTTTTACAAAACATTTTTCGGTTAGATTTAATTTTATAAGCGTTTAGTAAGAAGTATTTAATGACCTTCGCTAGCGAATTCAGAAAATTGAGTTTGCACATTCTATCATAAAGTAATCCTTACAATTAACCTTCCAATATAATTCTTTTTCTCAAATATCTACCTGACAGTTTAAACCGGCCTCAATTCGAACTTTGCATCAGCATTGCTGAATATTAACCCAAATTTTGTTGACAATATGTATATGTATACATACATACATATATATGTATGTATGTATGTATGTATATATATATATATATATATATATATATATATATATATATATATACATATCAGCCCTCGGAATTAGGAAAAATGAGGTCGGCAATATTTAGCTGACTTTAAATTTTTAGAGGTTGGCATCAGGTTGGCAAAAGAAATTTGGGACAAAGGTTTTACTATAAAACATAGAAATGAGGTCAGCAATTTTCGCCGACCTAAAACACTTCTAGGTCGGCAGTTAAATCGGCATTGCCAAATGTTGACCCTTATTCCAATGGCTGATATATATATATATATATATATATATATATATATATATATATATATATATATATATATATATATATATATATATATATATATATATATACATATAGAGCTGGGACAGGATGCCCTTGTTTTTTTATATTTTCACCAGCATGAAGAAAAGTTTCAGCTGTGTTATACTGGGACATAAAGTTAAATAAAAAAATCTAAAATCATAAAATATTGCATCTTTTCTTTTGTATTTAAAAACTAAAGTTACTAATAACAACTAAAATAAATAGTGGAATGAAAAAAAGGACACTATAACTTGACATTAAACATTTCTTTTGAAAAAGATGGATAAGTAGCTTTTTTATCCATATTTTGCAAAACCAATAATCCATCTTTGTAATATTTACAAACATGGATAATTGGCAAATATGAAAAAAATTAAAAGAAAAAATTAGCAGCGATAGTTCTAAAAGTCCAGAAATACTACACTTTTTGACTATACAGAGAAACCTCTTCTATAGCAAACTCTTTTATAAGTGCTTTATATTGTTTAGGTTTTGACATTAATTTTTTATTACATATTAGGATATCTTGCTTGTTACTTCTAATATGTTTGTGATGGTACTTCTAACATGCTTGCAAAAAGGCAAACTCAGATTGTTTACTTTTGAATCAGTTTCCCAACTTAATTTTATGAAATCCTAATTATCATTGTCTAAAGTTAGCAGTAAATGATGTTGTACATAGAAATTATTTTAGTTATTTGTCACATAAAAAAGCTTTTTAAGTTATATTCGATTTATAATACATATCCTAAAAACAAAAAGGAGCTGGAAATTGTTGGAATGGCTTTAAGTGTAAAATATAATTCCATAGGACAAATAGGTAAGTGATGATGGTGAGTTTTAAGTTGATGATCTAGTTGTGATGGTGGATTCTAGGTAAGTGATGATGATGGAGATGACATTCAGATGGGTATCATCTCGCGCATGAATTGGTGTTCAGAATAACTCTGCAGCTTTGTATTAACAGTTTAATGAATCTTCATTGGATCTAAAACATAAAAGAGGAGATAGAGCCCAATACGCAGACCTTAAAAAAAAATTGTATGACATCAATTTATACTAAATAAAAACTAGATCTAAAAAGTTACAAAATAAACAAACCTGAAGCACATAGGTTATACATAAGTTATATACCATTCAATCAATGAGAAATAATTCTGATGAATATTATTTGAAAACGCAAAAAAAATTTGAACTTATAGTGTCAAATTGCAGATAAACTATGTCAAACAGAAGATAATTCGAAAATTATTTAAACATAATTTTTTTTACGAACAAAGTGAAAATCTTTATTCTGTTTACAATAAGAGTTGCACAGAAACCATAAAAACAAAGAAAATGATGCAAAAAAGGTAAAAAAGACAGTTTAATAAATAAAAATTATTATTAGGTCCACCAGTTATTAATTTTAGGTAATGAAGTGATTTAGAAATGGACATTGTGATGGTAAAATCAGGAAATTCAAAGCCCCAACATTAAAGTCCACCAATGACGTAAACTCTACCTATTAATTTTTTTCGCTTCACTTATTTAGATTACTTTCATTTTACTGTTGGTAATTTTTTTTTCATAAATGATAGAAGTTCTTTTATTATTATTTTAATAAAAATATTTCCATTGTTTTATAATAATAAAATAATATATAATAATTTTTATATTTAACTAAAAACATTTTTTTAAACTTTACTTTATTTCTCTTTTCTTTAAATCTTTGCATTTATTTGCTTGCAAATTTATGTTGCAAATTTATTTAATTTATGCAGCATAAATTGTAATAAATGAAAGAATTATAGTTAATTCAATTGCGCGTAAGCACTTTTTTTTTAAATAGGATTCATGAAAAAATATACATTTAGTGAAGATTTTGTTTAATGTAACAGCAGTTTTTATAGTAGTGTTTCATAAAATAGTCTTCTTAAAATTAAGTATTCAGTTTAATGAGAGTTAACAACGTTATTGTTGACTAATTTACATTATGAGTTTTTAAAATGATTTTAATGAGCAGAGATTTAAGATAAAGTATTGAACTCTATAGATTAAAATTCTTATTTGTATTTGAAATTGCTGTACCTAACTAAACACATTTTCTTGACCAACTTTTTTTTTGTATTTGTTTAACTTTTACATCTGGTTCCTGAACTAAAGAATATGACATACCAAGAGAAACTTACAAAAATTAGAAGAAAGGCGTAATAAAGGTGATGCAATTCAATATTTTAAAATGATAGACCATTTCAACATTATCAAACAATATTACCCTAACACAATTGCAAGCTCAATTGGTTTAGAAGGACCAGCAAGTGGAGTAAGGGGTTCATCGTATTTCCAAGCAAGTAACAAAGAAATGTGCTCAGAGAGAAAATTTCTTTTCAAATAGAATTGTGCCTATCTGGAATCATCTACCGATAAAAGTTGTCAACGCCTCATCAGTTAACTGCTTCAAGAACCTCTATGACAAGCACTAAGTGCAACGACTTCTATAACCAAGCAAACTGGTTTACTAGAATCTACTTCTAATGCAGCCTAAACTTTATTATTATATTATTAAACTTTATTTTATATATATACATATATATATATATATATATATATATATATATATATATATATATATATATATATATATATATATATATATATATATATATATATATATACATATATATATACATACATATATATATATATATTTGTATATATATCTATATCTATATCTATATCTATATATATATATATATATATATATATATATATATATATATATATATATATATATATATATATATATATATATATATATATATATATATATATATATATATATATATATATATATATATATATATATTAACATCTTCGCTTCTAACAAGGCTGCAAGCAACCACTAATTAGTGTTGGAAGTTACTGGAAGAGAAAAGATGAAGATTGCAAATTATATGAATCAGGAAAGCAAGATGAAGGAAGCAAATTCCAAAAAACTGATGTTCGAGGAAAAAAAAACTAGAGAAATAAAAGTTTTTGGAGCACTTATAAACAGTCACAAAAAAAGGATGAGACTTAATTAAATGACGAGTAACACAAGAATGAATTTTAGTAGATGGCACAAGAGACGCTATCTCTTTAGAGCAGTGCCTATTATAGTATTTATAGAAAAGAGAAAAGAGAAGCAATGTGATAATGGTTATCTCTCTCTCTCTCTCTCTCTCTCTCTCTCTCTCTCTATATATATATATATATATATATATATATATATATATATATATATATATATATATATATATATATATATATATATATATATATATATATATATATATATATATATATATATATATATATATATATATATATATATATATATATATATAAAAGCACTTGGAATGAGGGTTGGCATTAGGCAATGCCGACCTAAGTGCTGACCTAGATGTGTTTGAGGATAGCAAAAAACTGCAGAACTAAATTCTATGTTTTATGGTAAAACCAAGAAGTTGTTACACTAATGTTTAATATAATTAATCTTGAGAAAAATTTTCAAATCTTGATCATCTGAGATTAGGTTTAAAAAACTACATGCACTTCACTGTCAATGGTGGAAAATGATCTTGCTCATTGTTTTCATCGTTTTTACTACATCTGAATTTTTTACTTTATTTCCTTTCAAATAGTAAAAAGGCAAAAAAAAGGGTTTTCAATATTACTTCTAAAGAATCTGTGTTATTCAATCCAGATTAGAAATGGATTTAATTTAAAATATGGATATAAGTTAACATTACTTTAAATAAAAACACAGCCTTTTACATGTTAAATTAACTTGTAACATGCTTTTATTTTTAAAATATGCATACGTATAGGGACGCTATACTATGCTCCGGGTGTCATGCAAGCTGTCGATGGCATTATGCATTCTTTCACTAACTAATCATTGACATTGTTTAGAAGTATTGTTTTTAAAAAGTACTATTTTAAAGATAAACTATTTACAACCTTTCAAAAAAATTGCATTATAACACATGACAAAAATTTTAAAGTTTATTCTATCAAGACGCCAAAATATTTTTTTAAATCATCTTTGAACTATCTAGTGCTGGGCTTGGATATATTTATATAGTAAATTATTTCTTTTATATTAATCTTTACAATAAGAATTATGGAAATTAGGCGTAAAACCTTTTACCGTCAACGGATAGACAAGAGCGTGCAGCAACTGTGCGATTTGTCTCCGCTGGAAAAATTACGTCTTTGAGTTGCCCAGTTAATAAATTGTGTTTACTTGAAGAAAATAAATTTGATGTTGTTGAAACTACGTTTGTGAATAAAAATAACATACAGCTATTTGTTACTACTGTTGGTGGCGGGAGTGTTGCGCTAATCAAGTTATCGTTAATGTAAATCATTTGGATTGGCTGATTTTACTAAACAATTAATGTCCTCCTTGGGAATACACTGTTGTAAAAAATGACCAAAAACTACTTTGAGCTGACCCGAGAAAACCGCTTTGACAGGGTGAAACTACAATGTTTCCTAACTCCAAAAATGTAAAATTTGAAATCTAACTATTTCGTCCAAGAAAATAATTTTGATTTTTAGTTTTTAGTACTTTGCACAATAGGGCAAAATGACAGCTTTTCAAATTTTGCATTTTTACAGCATTTAAAAACTCTCCAAAATTAGCATTTATTACTCTAAAACATAACAGTCTATATAGCAAGTATAATTTGTATTTATTTTAACTCAGAAGATAAAATTTTACCTACAATTTCATGGTTGAACTATATTATAAACATTTTGTTGCATCAAAATTGTAAACAAGCTAAAAATTCCGGGAATAGGCAGTGAACATGTTTATTTTAAGTTTTGCATCAAAATTGTAAACAAGCCGAAAATTCCGGGAATAGGCAGTGAACATGTTTGTTTTAAGTTTTGCATCAAAATTGTAAACAAGCTTAAAATTCCGGGAAATGGCAGTGAACATGTTTGTTTAAAGTGTTTCACTTATCAGTTGTGTGAGAAAAATTTCAAAATGCCAAATTTTTCAAAAAATCATGAAGATTGTCCGAAATCTGTCTGTGTCTTGTGTCTGAAGAAGTGCTCTCGAGAATTGACACAGTTCCTTGTTGAAAAGATCCCCAAGCATTACCATACAAGTCTTGATTTGACTGATACCAGAGTGCCAAGAGGCATTTGTGACTCATGTCGAAGAATTCTTCGGAGAAAAGATGAAGGAAAAGATGTTAACCTGCCACCTTTGTTTCCTTTCTCATCTATAAAAGTTAGACCACCAACAAGAGAACAAGGTTGCAACTGTCTTATTTGTCAAGTTGGACATTTGAAGTTGAATGAGAAGAGCCCAGTGGACTATTCTAAACCTGTGGAAGATTGTACCCCTCAAAGATGTGGTGATTGTTTGAGTCTAGTTGGAAGAGGTCTGCCACATCAGTGCACTCCATTCACTTTTAGAGAGAATCTCAAGCAGCTAGCTACAGCTGATCCACTCACTGCAGAGCAAATAGCTACTCAAGTCATCTCTACTAAACCTTTCACACCTGGTGGTACTGTCAAAATATCGCATCCTAAAGGCGGCCCACCACTTAGAGTTAAAACAGGTGATACTTTTATATATACATATAAAGATGGCAGGTTCAGAGGGAATACCTTTAATTTTAAAACTTAAAATTACAAAAAGTGTTAATATAACTTCATTTTTAGGAAGCTCAAGTGCAAGAGCTCTTTTTCCTGAACCCAACATCAAAACTGAAGATCTTGTACAAGTTCAGCTAAACACAGGACTGTCCAACCTTGGCATGAAGAAATTGGCATCAACCATCAACAGAGTCAGTAACACCAAGATTGTGGAGGCTAGTTTTCTTGCTAAGTTTGAAGCCATTGGCAAACAGTTGTCTGAGTTTTTTACTCAAACCAGCATCCAAGTTTTATCAGAGAGTAACTCCACTGACTTTGTGGTTGTGCATTGTAAGGATCTTGCCGAGCTTTTGAATGAAGCCCTGCTTTCTCGAAGAGTTTTCCAGAATCATATTGTCAAGTTGGGAATTGATGGAGGTGGAGGATTTCTGAAAGTTTCTCTTGGCATCATGGAGTTGGATTCTCACTGTGATTCAAGGTCACCACCACAGAAAAAACTTTTAGCTCAGAGGACTGCCAAAGACAGCAGTGTAAAGCGTCAAATACTTGTGGCTTTATCAGAAGGACTACCAGAAAACTTTGAAAATGTGAGGCAGATCTTGTCTTTAATCAAGTTAGACAAAGTCAACTTTGTTGTCTCATGCGACATGAAACTTGCCAACATCCTTTGTGGCCTTCAGAGCCATGCAAGTACTCACCCTTGCTCTTGGTGCAACACAGAATCAAAGCATTTCTCAATCAGGATCTTTGAGGACACTAGGCTCACTTGTTGCCTGTTATCAAGAGTTTGCTAAGTCTGGTGGTGATATCAAAAAGGCAAAATCTTTTGACAATGTAGTGCATGAGCCTTTGCTAGCTGGTTCTGAAAACAAACTCATCTTGGAGCTCATACCACCAATGGAACTCCATCTTCTTCTTGGTGTGGTCAATCACATGTACAAAGCCATGACAGAAGTTTGGCCCAATGTTGTCAAGTGGCCCCTCAGCTCTCCACATTCAACAAGGACCATACCATGGTGGGCAGTTTGCAGGGAATGCCTGTCACAAGCTTCTCAGCAATCTTGACCTCCTTCAAAGAATTGCAGAGACTGAGTCTGCTTTTCAAGTCTTTGGAATCATTGATGCTCTTCGAAAGTTTAAGTCTGTGGTGACAGCATGTTTTGGAATGGTTCTGGAGGATGACTTTTCTGAAAAAATTGATCGCTTCAGAGACTCATATTTGGCAATCATGAACATCAGTGTGACTCCAAAAAATCATGCTGTTTTCTTCCATGTGAAGCAATTCATTGAGATCAAAAGGGCTTCCTTGGGGATCTTCAGTGAGCAGGCAACAGAATCAATGCATCATAATTTCAGCTCACATTGGCAGAGATACAAAAAGAGACCGCAATCATCCTGAGTATGCAAAGAGACTTCTTTCATGTGTTGTGGACTACAACAGCAAGCATTTGTGAAGAATCAAATATTGAGAAGAATTTATTTTTTGTACCGTTTGCTCTTTATGTGTTTAGAATCAAGAGGTTGTTTTTGTGTTTTGGCTTAGAATAACTAAAAGAATTATTTAAGAAAGTGTTTATTATTTCCATCTTGTTACTAAAAAACTATATCAGTTGTGTCAGAATAAACTATTATTCAAGTGAATTTTAGACAGTTATGTTTTGGAGTAATAAATGCTTATTTTGAAGAGTGTTTGAATGCTGTAAAAATACAAAATTTCAAAAGCTGTCATTTCGCCTATTGTGCAAAGTACTAAAAACTAAAAATCAAAATTATTTTCTCGGACGAAATAGTTAGATTTCAAATTTTACATTTTTGGAGTCAGGAAACATTGTAGTTTCACCCTGTCAAAGCGGTTTTCTCGGGTCAGCTCAAAGTAGTTTTTGGTCATTTTTTACAACAGTGAATATGTATATAAATAGCGTGCTTATCGAAGTCTCTTTCTCTTGGAGTAACCTATCGAACATCAACGGACTCTAGCAACTGTTCTACTACTAGCTGTGATCTACAATATCTTTCTTGTGTTAACCGCATATTTGTATATAAAATATATAGGTTATAATAAATTGAACTCGTTTTACAATACGACTCTTACGTAAAACAATATGGATGTTGTTTTACGTAAGAGTCGTATTGTAAAAGGAGTTCAATTTATTATAATTAATATATTTTATATACAAATATGCGGTAAACACAAGGAAGATATTGTAGATCAAAACAAAATACTTTACAATAAGCATGTAAAAAATCTTACATGGTTATTGTAAATGGTAGTGGCGTAGGTAATAGGTATAGGTATACGGTAGTGATGTAGTGGTAGCGCTCATCTTATAAGCAAGAAGTTTCGAGTTTAATCCCCACCACTTCCCTGGAAGTACTGCGCTTAACTTGTTTCCATGCACTGCAGCCTTCTTTGTCAAGAATCATGTTTCGGAGTTATAGAGTTGAGACAGGGTAGTAACTACAATTAAAAGTAGCCTCCTCGACTGTAATGGCCATTATGGACTTGGGCAAGTGAATTAAAAAATAATACTAACAATTTAAAAAAACAGTTGTTTATTTCAAACTATTGTAAACATTTAGTTATTGTAAAAGAAAACAGTGTTGTAAAGCAAATTATGCAACTCAAAGTATTAAACTCATTCATTCAAAGTTTAATTACAAAAAATTTTCCTGTGGATAAATTTTCTCACATAATAAAAAGAAGCTATTTAAATACTTTTTTCCTGTTCTTTTCTTTTGCATTCTCTAATTATTTAATCTTTTAAAGCGTTACTGATTTTATATCCGACAAATCAGTTTCTTTTTTGCAATATATTTTGATTATTTTGCAAAAAAATATTAAAAATAAAAAATTTAAGTGAGACACATCTATATTGAGTAAATAGGAAATTATCAACTCCATAACATTCTTAGACTTATAAACTTCATTACTACCAGGTCCAAACCAGGTACCCGGCACGTCACTAATATATATATATATATATATATATATATATATATATATATATATATATATATATATATATATATATATATATATATATATATATATATATATATATGTATATATATATATATATATATATATATAAATATATATATATATATATAATATATATATATATATATATATATATATATATATATATATATATATATATATATATATATATATATATATATATATATATATATATATATATATATATATATATTAGGGTGTATTTAATGCAATCTAATAATGCTATCTAATGCAAAAGCACTAGGTTTAAATTTTTTTTTAATAAAAAATATTTTAAGGGGTCCCTCAAGACCCTCGAATATTTAAAGAGTCCCTAATATTTTTAAAAAAAAAGTTTTTCAAAATATGTCAACCTGGTACTCAAATGAAGCGAAATTATATAAAAACTTTAAAAATAATATTCATTTCGAAACAAAATTGTTATTTTTAGTTTTATTACATAAAAAATTGCATTTTTTAAGAAAAAATGAAAAAAATGCACTTTTATGGTTTTTTTATGATAATTTTGATAAGTTAAAAATATTTCAAAATGATTATTATTTTTGAAATACTTATATAATTTCGCTTCATTTGAGTACCAGGTTAAAATATTTTTGAAAAACTTTTTTTTCAAAAATATTAGGGAATATCGTTTATGTAGATAAGAAACAAAACAGGGCCCAGGATGGAACCTTGGGGAACCCCAGAAATTACTGGAAATAAAGAAGAGTGTTGGCCTTCAAGGACGACTTTAATAAACCGGTTAAAAAGAAATGATTTGATAATCTCAAAAACTTTCCCAGAAACCCCATATGAAGCAAGCTTATGGAGAAGACCAGCATGCCAAACTTTGTCGAAAGCTTTAGATATGTTGAGAGCAATAGCCCTAGCCTCACTGCCTCCATCTAATGTACAATAAAATCTTTCAGTTACAGCAGTTAGCAAGTCGGCCGTAGAGCGAGAGGATCGAAAACCGTATTGATTGTCTGAAAGTAGTTTATTTGACTCAAGATGAGATGTGAGGAATTTGTTGATTAAAGACTCAAAGACCTTGCTAATAACAGAAAGAAGAATGCCATTTTCCAACAAGCAGGAAAACAAGACTCAGTCAAACACTTGTTAAATAGTTTAGAGAGAATTAAAGAAAGTTCTGGAGAACAATTCTGCAAGACTGTGACAGAAGCTGTAGACGAGTTTAATTGAGATATGACTTGAGCAACAGAAGCCGGAGTGATTTGAATGTCTAACAATGGGTCAACCTGTTTGCCTAGAATGGAAGGAAGAGAATGTCCATAAGATTCAAGAGTGGAATTAGAAGAAAAGTTCTTTGCAAATAATTCTGCCTTATCCTTGGGAGAGGTAACAAGATCAGTCCCATGAATGAGAGATGGAATGTTAGATCTACCCTTGTTAATAATGCTGTTGAAGATTTTCCAAAAGTCTTTAGAGCCTAACTTCTGCGATAAGATGCGAGATTTAGTGAACCGAGAATAATTGAGTTTAGCATCAGAAAGCACCTTTTTACATCAATTTCTTGCAATAACAAATAGCCGTTTGTTCTCAAGAGAGTTGTTCTTTTGAAAAAGATGAAAAAAATGATTACGATTGGATATAGCAGCCGCACAAGAAGGAGAAAACCATGGAGTAGAATGAGGCTTGACTTGCAACCAACGCGAAGGAATAAAAGCTTTCATTCTAGCCTGAATCCAGGAGGTTACGTAGAAGGCGCATTTGTCAGCTGAGAGAAAAAAACATCAGCCCAAGGACCATCACAAAGAAAATCACGAAAGGAATCCCAGTCAGCTTTAGGGTAGTAGTAGGTGGTGCAATGATAAGGTGAGCCCAAAAAAGAAGTACGAGAAGAAAGATTTATAGAGATCATTGCATGGTCAGAACCACCTAAGGGAGAAAAGGGAGAAACTGAAGATAAGCTAGGGTCAGAGACAAGACATAAGTCAAGGAGTGAAGGTAAATGATTAGGGTTGTCAGGAAAACGAGTCACAAAGTTAACTATCTGAGTAAGAGATTGAGAAACGCAGAAGTTAAAGGCTTTAGTGCCAGCAGGATCAGTGGTGTTAGAGCCAAGCCATTCAGTGTGATGGGCATTAAAATCACCAACAACAACAATATTGGCAGAGGGGTAAAGAGAGAGGGCATGGTCAACTGATGGAAAGTTGCTTCGTAGACCGCAGATATTTGTAAAAGATATACTAAAATATTTAGGTGGTGGGGATGGTTTTTTAGGTTTTAAATTTTTGGTTACTTTGGTCATGATTTGGGTTTAATGAGAACTTGACTCATTCATAGATAGAGCACAGCCTCCTAATCAATGAGCTATGCAGTTGTCTCAGTCCTGTTAATTAACCCTAAGCCGTGACATAGGGCTCCTTATGTGGCCTTGACAATGCACACCAAAAGCATTAACAGGGACACCACCCATGCGCAACATGGCACTGTTAATACTCTGATATTTTGCAGCTGTTGATGGAATCAGCCTCTCTGAGAGCTACCACAGAGTTCGGGAAACCTTACTACCAGCCGGCCTCAGAACCATTAAACTGAGTTTTAGAGCTGTACCCTCATATGGAGATAACAGGAAGAGTTGCATAGCCATTATCAAGGAGGCATAAGCAAAAGTCTATGAGTAGAGTCAAGGAGATCCAGCATTCATCATCCTAGGCAGGAAACAATGTAACACAGGTTACATCTACGCTAGCCTAATAGATGAAGAAGGGGTTCGAGGCTGGTTAGCAGAATTTTTCTGCTTACCCCTAAAGTCTTTGCCTAGGAGGCCTTTTACAAGACAGTAGCTGGATGCAGTTAACATCTGCCCAAGATGAGTATTTTTATCGAGACACCATCTCTAGCCTTTACTCAACCAAGAGCCCCAAGGCAGGGGATGTTTAGCTGGATGCAGTTAACATCTGCCCAAGATGAGTGTTTTTATCGAGACACCATCTCTAGCCTTTACTCAACCAAGAGCCCTAAAGCAGGGGAATTTTTAGTCTGAGTTTATTTCTCCTAGCCTTTGCCTAAGAAGAGCACACTCTGAAAGGCAGCAGGGCTTGTGGCAGGTGGTACTGGGTTACGTGATACCAGTAGCAAGATTATCTCGATTATCCTGACAGTAGCAAGATTATCTCGATTATCCTCGATATAGCAAGATTATCTCGATTATCCTGACCTGACCTGGAGTAGTTAAAAGGAGTTACTTCCCGCAACAGTACTTTGAGAAAACCAGGCATGATATTTTGGAAGTGCATTAGGAAAAACACTGCATCTAACAAAATACAGGAGTCTAAGGTGAGTGTAGGTTTTGTAGTTGGAGTAAGTAGTTAGTTACTGAGCTCACGCTGCATTAGAGTATAAACAGAACAAAAACAAACATAAATTAACTTACGGGTGAGTCAACACCGCGCCAGAGGTTCAGGCAGAACACAAACATACATAAAAAAACATAAAAAACATAAACATACACATAAAGTAACTTACGGGTGAGCGAACACTGCGCCAGAGGTTCAGACAGAATACAGACATACATAAAGAACATAAAGTAACTTACGGGTGAGCAAACACCGCGCCTGAGGTTCAGACAGAACACAAACATACATATAAAGTAGATTACAGGTGATCTAATACAGTAACTAAGGCACTTCCAACTATATGAAAAAAAAAAAAAAAAAAAATTAATATAGGCAAAAAAAAAAAATTACTATAGACATGACTGATATAAGATAGTACTGATGACAGGAAGAACACTCCTTCCAGCCTTTGCTTAGAAAGCAAATCCTGCAAGGCAGCAGAACATGGAACAGGTTGCACTGGGTTACAAGTTACCAGTAGCAGGATGATCATGAAGACCATACTCCTGACCTGACACTAAATTAATATGCTGAGTCAGGGTTTACCAGGTCTACGATGTATAAAGCTTTGTTAAAAGGTTTTTGTTTTAATCGATGACTGGAAGGTTGATTTTCACTGATTTTTTTTTTAAAGTTTTTTTTTTAAAGTTTTTTTTTTAAAGAGATTAAAATCTATAAAATTTATAAAGAGGGAAAGAAGAGGGGTGGGGAAAGGGGTCTTAATAAGCCTAGGATGGGTGGGGAAATTTTCCAAAAATTAATTATCAGGGACTTTGAATTTTATTAAAAATTAATTATGAGGGACAAAAATAAATTATTAGGGACTCAGTAATAGTAATAGATTATAAGATATTCTTTAATGAAATTTTTGAACATTTTATTTTAAACATTTGTTTTCAAGTCATTTAAGTTTTTAATTCTTTTTTAAACTTTTAATTCTTTTTCACTTATAAACACTCATTTGATATGCATTATATATATATATATATATATATATATATATATATATATATATATATATATATATATATATATATAGATAGATAGATAGATATATATAGATAGATAGATAGATATATATAAGCTTTATTTGCCTTTACGGGCTTCACTTCACTTCTCAAAATAATTATCATTAATATATAGTGTATATATGTTACTGTTACCCGCAGTACCAGGAGTTAGCTAAATGCTAATGTTTATAATATAATATAAAATATAGCAACTTTTTTTTTTTTTTTTTTTTTTTTAACATCTTCACTTCCAACAAGGCTGCAAGCAACCACTATAAGAGTTGGAAGTTACTGGAAGAGAAAAGACTAAATCTGTAGAGCAAGATAACGATTGACTGATGACTTAAATGATTGCAAATTATATGAATCAGGGAAGCAAGATGAAGGAAGCGAATTCCAAAGAACTGATGTTCGAGGAAAAAAACTAGAAGAATAAGAGTTTTTGAAGCACTTAGGAACAGTCACAGAAAAAGGATGAGACTTAATTGAATGACGAGTAACACGAGAATGAATTTTAGTAGATGGCACAAGAGACGCTAGCTCTTTAGAGCAGTGCCCATTATAGTATTTGTAGAAAAGAGAAAGAGAAGCAACATCACAACGATGTGACAAAGGTTGGAGATTGGCTGCCAGAGCAGGTCCAACTATGTTTACAATGCGTTTTTGCACCTTGTCTAAAAGAGAAAGGGCATCATTAGAAGATCCGCCCCAGATGTGGCAACAGTATTCCATACAGGGACGGATTTGAGATTTATAGAGATAGAGAATAGAATCTGGAGTAAGAAAGTGTCAAGCTTGATAAAGAGATGCAACCTTAGCAGATGCTAATTTTGCAATGGATTTGATATACGGTTTAAAAGAAAGATCAGAAGTAAGAGTTAATCCTAGAAGATGAATGGTAGATGACTTATCTAGTACATTACCATTCATAAATATAGGAAGATCTAAATTATTACGATAACGATTGGCCGAATAAAATTGAGTTTTATCTGAATTAAAGTTCACCAGCCACTGTGACCCCCATGCTGTAGCAGAAGTGAGATCCTTTTCAAGCTCAGATACCCCCTCCAGGCAATCAGAGAGTGTAGGCTTCTTATCATGACAAGAGTAAATGGTAGTGTCGTCAGGGAATAATGCCACCTTAGATGTGAGAATATCTGGGAGATCGTTAATGTAAATTAAAAAGAGTATAGGGCCAAGGATTGAACCTTGAGGAACCCCTGAAGTTACAGGATATGAAGAAGAGTGTTGTCCATCGAGGACAACTTTTATACTACGATTGGAAAGAAAGGACTCAATAATCTTAAAGATGTTACCAGATACACCATAAGAAGAAAGCTTATGGAGAAGACCAGCATGCCAAACTTTATCAAAAGCTTTAGAAATGTCAAGTGCGATAGCCTTAACCTCTCCACTTCTATCTAATGCACGGTAAAACCTATCGGTTATTACTGTTAGCAAATCAGCTGTAGAACGAGAAGATCGAAATCCATATTGATGATCAGAAAGTAAGTTATTTGATTCAAGATGAGAGATTAAGTGTTTGTTGATTAAAGATTCAAAAACCTTGCTTATGACAGGAAGAAGACTAATGGGACGGTAGTTAGATGAATCAGATCGCTCTCCGGAATTTTTGAAAATAGGGATAACAGATGCTGCTTTCCAGCATGATGGAAAACAGGACTCTGATAAGCACTTGTTAAATAGTTTTGAAAGTATGGATGAAAGCTCCGGAGAACACTTCTGCAAGACTACAACAGGAATGTTGTCAGGACCACAAGCTGTTGAAGAGTCTAAGCAGGAGATTACTTTTGATACAGAAGCTGAAGTGATGCGAATGTCAAGCAAGGGATCAACCTGTTTGACGGCTATGTCAGGTAGAACGCAATTAGTGGGATCGAGAGATGATATTGATGAAAAGTTCTTAGCAAACAATTCAGCTTTGTCTTTAGGTGAGGTGACAAAGTCTGAACCATACAAGAGAGTAGGAATAACAGATTTGCCCTTATTATTGATATTGTTAAAGATTCTCCAGAAGTCTCGAGAGCCTAATTTTTGTGATGAGATACGAGATTTTATGACCTGAGAATAGCGAACTTTGGCATCAGACAAAACCTTTTTACAATGGTTTCTGGCGATAGTGAACAGATGTCTGTTTTCTGGAGAATTGTTTTGCTGATAGATATGGAAGTAACGGTTTCGATTAAAAATTGCTGCAGCGCAATGTGAGGAAAACCAAGGAGAAGAGTGAGGCTTGACCTGGAATCGTCGAGAGGGAATAAAAGATTCCATTCCAGCCTGAATCTATGAAGTTATGTAAGAAGCACATTTGTCAGCAGGTAGACGAAACATTTCTACCCAAGGGCCATCACAAAGAAAATCACGGAAAGAGTCTTAGTCAGCTTTGAGGTAGTTGTATGTGGTACGATGATAGGGGGATTCTGATGAAGTAGAAGAATTTGATAATAGTTTTAGAGAGATCAAACCGTGATCAGAAGCACCTAAGGGTAAATGTGGAGAAATTGAGCACTGACTAGGATCCAAAACAAGACATAAGTCGAGTAGAGAAGGTAAATGATTAGAGTTGTCTGGAAAGCGAGTTGGAAAGTTGACTATTTGAGTTAGAGATTGAGAAAGGCAAAAGTTGAGGGCCTTAACGCCAGCAGAGTCACTGACACTAGAGCCAAGCCAATCGGTGTGATGGGCATTAAAGTCACCAACAACGACGATATTGGCCGATGGATAAAGAGAGAGGGCTTGGTCAATTTGATCAGAAATAACATCGATAGCAATCTTGGGATGAAGGAGAGCGATATAGAACAAAGAGAAAGACAATAGAGTGAAGTGGTGCTAAACGAAAGCACATAAAAGAATAGTCAGTAGATTCAAACCTAGTTTCACGACAAATGGGTGAGTTCTTACGAATGTAGATGCCCAGGCCAAGCATGTGATTATTGGAGTCTTTACGAATTAAAGGAAGATAACCATCAACACTAAGATCACAAGATGGGACAGCCGAACTCAAATTAGTCTCACAAAGAGCAAGTAGGTCTGGTGAACTTTGCAAGAGATAAGACTCAACAGAAGAAAAGTTACTTTGAAGACCACGAATATTAGTAAATGATAGGTTTAGAGAACTTGGTGATGACAATGGTTTTTTGTGTTTTTTAGTTTTAGGTACTTTAGTCATTTTAAATTTATAGAGAACTTGACTCAAGTATAGATAGTACTCAGTACACTATTTAACAACTAAGCAATAGCCTCATTACTATTAATAAACCCTAAGCCGTAACTCTGAGTTTCATGTGTTATTACAATCATCAGGCCTAAAGGCACAAAAATCAAGAATAATTCTAAGACACACAAACCTCACAAAATCTTAAACAGAAACACTGAATAGGTAAGCTACAGTTGCACTGAAAATATAGAAAAAATTCTAAAAAACTAGAACAAAAAAAAAATCTTTCTAACAATTGAAAATTATGAACCAAAATGCAACTGAAACAAAGCAGAATGCCCCCTGAATGGTAAGTGCAAATCCACAAACATATACAAATGCATCATTGCAGCAAAAAACAAACCCAACAAAGTTTATTTCAGATTAAAAAAAGGTGAGTGGAAAACCAGGTATAACAACCACAAATCATAATTCAGTAATGTTAAATACAAAAAGTCTACCGCTCTATAAAACTACGCCTAGGATTTGAAAAACAATTTTAACGAAACCCCTATACTAACAAGGTCTATTCTCAAGTCTGCACCCCCTACTCAAATATTTCCAAAAGGTGCCCACTATATCTTTATGAGAAATTTACTATTATATCGTATCCAAAACGTGAAGAACTGTTAAATAAAAGAGCTGAAATTATATTAAAAAGCTGCCACGAAAATAAACACTATTTTAAAATGGCAAAAATTTTAAAATTAAAGTGTTGTTACGCAGCCTGTTTCTTTTGTTCCAACTAGTTAAAGACAACAAATAGCTGCAAAAAAAAAAAAAAAAAAAAAAAAGTAAATTTGTATGTGCAGGCAAATCTTACATAGTGATTCATGTGTTTGTAATAGCAGATGACCAGCTGGAGATTTTTGAACTCTTATTCACTAGTGAACTTGTAGATAGATAGTAAAAATGAAAAACATGCAGATCAAAGCAATATAGGTTAAGTGCATTTTAAGTCTTTCCAAATCTGAAAACAACTAATAACATACGAATGTATTTAGCTGTGCTAGTATAATGTGGTTATTACAAAAAAGTGTAATGTTGGATTATGTGTTGCACATTGCTTTGAGAAATATCATAATGTATTAAAATATTACTTTTATATTGTAGTATAGTCTATTTAGTTTATTATGGATTTAAGAAATTTTACTGGTATTTTAGATATTACTTTTAAGTTAAGCTAACAATGTTAAAATTCACTTTTTATCTAATTTACAAATATGACTGTTTTTGTTCATTTTATATAATACTTACAACTTTTAAAAATTAACCTCACGCTGGAGCTATTGCACACAAAAATTAGGTGTTGGTTAAGGGGTTAATGAGGCTAATTTTTTATTTAAATCTAAACCAAAATAATCATAGGGTCTTTTTTCTTTATCTCTCTCTCAAAAAAAAAAAAAAAAAAGCCTGTAATTTACTTGTTGTTTGCTGTTTTTTCAAAAATAAAAAACTTGATTTTTAAAAACAACAAATTTTTTTAACAATACTAAATTCTGGTGAAACAATTTTTTCCTATACACTTTATTTTGTAAAAGTGAAAAATAAATTTAAAAAAATATAGAAAAAAAGTGCAATTTGGTACTCAAACTTCTGCTGTCATCAAATTTAAATTTATGTGGTAGTTGTGTAGTGGTAGAACGCTTGCTTCATAAACAGAAAGCTGAAAATTCAACCCCTACCATATTCCTGATAGTACCATGATTAACTTGTTTCCGCCAGTTGGGTTGTTAGTCAAGATTCAAGTTTAGATGTAATGAGTTGAGAAAAGTTTGTAACGACAATTAAAAAAAAAAAAAAAGTAATCACCCTAACTGTAGGGGCCCCCTTCAACCTTGAGAGGTTAAACACATATTTTTTTTTAAAAAAAAAAAAAGCTAAACATTATCATAAAAGTATTCATTTTAATAAACATTTCCCCTTTAAACTTGCATATACAACTTAAGAAATACTTACAATGTTTCTTCATCAGGACATTTAAGAGCAACCTTTGGACATCCGCTATTTTGCCATGCAAGCAACCACTGAAAAATAAAGCATCTAAAATGTATATATTGAGGATCTAAAGCTTAATTTTTTCATATTTAAAATAAATAATATATAAAAACAACAACTAAAAAAATTATAGAACCTTTTTATGATTTTTTTCTGCTTTCAAATAAACATCAACAGCAGCATGGCAACACTAAAAACATCAATGACATCACCAAACAACAGAAGAAGATTGCACTAAAATATCAACTTTTAATTGACTAAAACTTAAACAAAACTTGATTCTGACTAAATGAAAATAAAGTTTAACTTTATTCCACAAATTTACTAAGAAAGCAGTGTGCCTCTAATATACAAGTGTACATGTATTATGCAACCCCTTATTCTTGCTAAATTAAAACTTACTTTGAACTCAAATAATTATAATTTTTTAATAATTTTTTATTATCCTAATATTTTTAATTTTATTTTTTTAATTTTTGTTTTGTTAAACAAAATCTTATTATGTATCTTAGTCACTATTCAATAAACCTAATTAAAAAATTATTTAAAAATTTACTAGGTTTTAGCATAACATTGAAATCTATCAGATTTATCAGCTGACAATGAAAACAACAAAATTAGCATTAAATAAAATAAATAGATAAAATAAAATCTTTCCATCAACAATAAATAAAAATTTACAGCGTGATTATCTTATATCCAAATAAATATCAAACTTTTGTTACTATTTGTTGTAAATTACTTTAAATACTAATGTATTTGAAACATTTGAACCTATATTTAACCATTTATAATACAGTAAGTCAACCATAAATATATTTTTGAATTACCACAAATTAATATTTTAACTTGAGTTTAAATTAGCTGTACTGCATTTACAGTTAATTAAAAACTCAAAACTAATGATATAATTATTTTTATCATATTTATTTCATACAAAGTGATTTTTATTGATTCTATATACACTTATTTATTTCTATAAGGATATTTGATACCAAAAATTTAAGAGTTCAACATAGACCATCTCAGGTTTTGATGGAACTTAAGTTAGTTTATTGTAATGAGAAAAGCAAACCGTGAACTAAAAAAAACATCTTGACAATTCTTAAAATACTAACTTTGTATATTGATCCATCAAAATTATTTGGTTTACCATTTTGTTAAAATTTAGATTACAACTAATACAAAGAAACTTAGAGTTATTTGATTTGTCATCATTTGAATTGTAATCAGAATCAAGAGTTATTGATTTGTTTTCAGAATGTACAAGTTTATTATATAAAACTTGTATTTATTTAAATAAATATATTATTTAAAAAATTGTTATATAATAAACATTAAATCCTTCAAATAAATGCTTTAAGATAAATTTCAGCTAAATAGTTATAAAAGTTTATAATTAAATTCCTGGTGGAAGTGAATAGTATCAAGAGTCCACTTCCAGGAATTTCTGTTGGTATAAGCATCAAATACCTTTTTTTAATTGTAGAGATGGTGATATAAAACAATGATGGTTTTTGGTTCATGGTTCTTTTGAACAATTTGTATAATGTTCTTCTAATTTTAAAATTATACAATGCAATATTATTGCATAATTGGAGATGTAAATAAAATGTATGCTATTAATACTTTCTCTACACCAATCCCACATTTCTCAGGTGAATTGTCTAGAACTAATCACACATTTCTCAGGTGAAGGATCGGAATGGTTGTAAATATGCCCTTGCTAGAAGTAGCTTGTACAAAACCTTGCAATGTAATTGTTGAAGTAAGAGTAATTAACTTTTTTTTAATTTTTTTAATACTTCCTGAATGAAACAGTTTGCATTGTGTTGCAGATTATCAGAGTGTGCAGTGTGTTGCAGATTAACAGACAATTGTATATTCTACCCAATTACTTTCCATAAAGTAAAGAACAAAATAATTCAAGTTTGGTTGACATTGAGGTTGATTATTCTAATGTAGACCTTGTACAGGATTTTGAATTAAAAACTCAGCAAAAATCTAGCAAAGTCTACTAATATTGAATTATGATTACATCACAATTTACTTTTTAGGAGCTGCAAAAATGCTGTTTGATTTTCGACCATGTAGTAATTGTCTTTTTTTTTTTGGTCAATTTGTTGAAAGGTTCTTTCAATATAATCAGTTTTAGGATAAATTAATTTTGAAAGATCTTTATTGTCTAAAGGGCTGGTATTTTTAATGCTAAAAGCTTGTACTCACCAATGCATACTGAGTGCAACACCTAAAGCAACTTTAACTGAAATACACAACTTTGATCTAAATTCACAAAACCAAGAAAACTAAAACTTAACTTCAAAATAAATTTTAACAAAACAACACAAAGATACTACATTAGTAATTTTTTTGTCAAGTAAGAGACTAAGAAAGTTTTTTTTCAGCTGATATAATTATGTCTCTCTAGTTAATTAGAGCATGTTAAATCCAAAAATCGCATTAGTTTTTATCCCATACATTCCAATTTCTAGGAAAATTCGTAAAACACTTTTAGTGTAAATGCTGTTTTTCGTATGAAGAAATATAAAACATGATATGAATAAGATATGGTTACAAGTGTTTAGAAATGAGTGAGCTTGGACTGTCGTTTATAATTCTCTTGAATGTCACTTTTTAAAAACTAACAATAATTGTCTTTCATAGCTTCATTCTATTAACCTTGAAACCTCTTCTCCATGGTCTGAATATGAAACTGCGGCTAAATTTTCTTTGAAAAAGTCAAGATGAGAATCCAAGAAAAGTAGCTTTAACGACGTTCAACAGCCTAGTTCTTGAAAATCCTTAAAAAGACTTTCTACTAGATTCTTGAAATCATCTGCCCTGTTGTTTTCCAGAAAGTTATTAACCACAGCTTTAAATGACTGCAAAGCATTGTGTTCAGCTGGTGTAAGAGTTTCCTCAAATTTCTTATCTTTTAGGAGCTTTCTGTTTGAGGCCCATCAAATACACCTTTAATCTTTGCCTCAGAAATGATTTGAGAGAACTTTGTTTAGACAAACTTAAAGCCAGCACCGTTTTTATTCATTGCTTTTACGAAACATTTTACCAAACCTAATTCGATATGCAAAGCACAATTTTCAACAAGTGGTTTGTGTTTAACGTTGTGGTATCCTGATCTAAATTATGTACGTTTGGGCAATATCTTCTTCACATATGCTGATTTTTAGTGTCTTTTAATGATTTTTAGTGTCTTGGCTATCCCAGAGGCAGAGGAAACACATAAACTTAGTGAAACCCAACTGCAGTCAATCAACAGGGCAACTACTTTAAGGTCACTACAAATAACCCATATGTGATTGCCATAGCTAACACAGTCAAGTACAGTTTTCATTGTCTTATAAGTTTCCCGCAGTCCCACTGCATGAGCTATTGGAATGGAAAGATATTTGTCTCAAATATGAATTAATACTGCCTCTAGAGAGTATTTTGAGGAATCGATAAAGAGATGCCATTGATTAGAGGAATAGGCACATCCAAGTTCAGTTAACAATCCTTCAACATTCAAACAAAAGGTGATACTAATTTGTTTGATGAAATATTTTGAGTATCTTTCATGTCTGTTTCGGTAAATGGCCACTCTTGTGTCAGGTGTTAACAAGTGTCACTCTCATAGTCGAGAACCCAGAACCTCAGCTTTCAATTTTGTCTCTGATTAGATCGCTCAGTTCCTGTTGGTTAATAAAGTGAGAAGCTGATTCTGATTCAGGCAAAAAGTCATCATCGTCATTTTCTTTGTTTGATTTGTCTGCTGCATTTTGAGAGGGCAAGAGGTTGAATACACTTGGTGGAGTTGGAATAGGCAGACTGTTACTGTGAGGTACTGGCAACTTTGCTGAATCACAAATTGGATACATTATTTTGCCCTTTGTCTTTAGAGAATGTCCTTTGATTTTTGTTGAAAAAAAATAGCAGTCAGTAGTATGATCTTGTGACTCCTTCCATATTATAGGAATGACAAATGGCATTCTAGTTGGTCTTTTTCCACCCGGCCATTTAGTCAAACACATGTAGCAGTTGGTGCAACTATACTGAGGCGCCTTGAATCCAAAATAGAAGTAGTAAGCAGTAAGAAATTTTGAATTTATTTTTCTCTTCTTTCTTATAGTGACATAATGACCACAAGTGTAACAGAAACTGTTTAAACCATTTCTACAAGATTGTTTGAAGATTGAAAACATCCTGCGATAAAATACAGATACAATCTAAATTCTATTTTTAACTGTAAATTGAATATGAATATTAACTTATATTTACGCAATTCAAAAAAGGAATGTTTGAAATTAAAAGTGTGCGAAAACTATAGCTTAAAACTGATTCAAGATGAAAAAATAAAATTTAAAATTTCAGAAGAATCTGGATGTGTAGGATCAAAATGGATTCCATTTTCTTGATCATCTCAAAAATATGATCTAGAAAAACCTAATGTCAATTGAATTTAAAAAAAGTTTTTTTTTTGTTTCCCAGAGTAGTTATTCATATAATTCATTTTTTGAATTTACTTTTTCTGTCTGTACCTTAAAAAATTTTATTTTCTTGATTCAGGTTAACTATACTTCATTACAATTGCTTAGGTAAAAGTTGATTCTATTAACTGAAACAAAAACAAAAAAAAAAAAAATATATATATATATATATATATATATATATATATATATATATATATATATATATATATATATATATATATATATATATTATATATATATATATATATATATATATATATATATATATATATATATATATATATATATATATATATATATATATATATATATATATATATATATATATATATATATATATATATATATATATATATATATATATATATATATATATATATATATATATATATATATATATATATATATATATATATATATATATATATATATATATATATATATATATATATATATATATATATATATATATATATATATATATATATATATATATATATATTAGGGTGATGCTTAAAACAACTTTTTTGAGAAAAACCTGCTGGTACCCCCTAAATGTGTTTTATCTAATACAAAAACACTAGGTTTAAAATTTTTTTGAACAAAAAATATTTTTATGGGTAGCTCAAGGCCCTCAAAAATTTGACGGGTCCCTAATATTTTGAAAAAAAAACTTTTTCTAAAGTATGTCAACCTGGTACTCAAAATAAGCAAAATTATATAAAAAATTTAAAAATGAAAATAATTTTTTATAAAAATAATTTTTTCAGGTATAAATGCATAAAAACTATTGTTTTTAAGCTGAAAATGAAAAAAGTCAATATTTTCAGGTTTTTTGAGAATAATTTTTTTAGGCATGTTTTTTATGTAAAATGATTATTATTTTTGAAGTTTTTATATAATATCGCTTCTTTTGAGTACCAGGTTGACATACTTTAGAAAAAGTTTTTTTTTCAAAATATTAGGGACCTGTCAAATTTTTGAGGGCGTTGAGCTACCCCTAAAAATAATTTTTGTTCAAAAAAATTTTAAACCTAGTGTTTTTGTATTAGATAAAACACATTTAGGGGGTACCAGCAGGTTTTTCTCAAAAAAGTTGTTTTAAGCACCACCCTAATATATATATATATATATATATATATATATATATATATATATATATATATATATATATATATATATATATATATATATATATATATATATATATATATATATATATATATATATATATATATATATATATATATATATATATAAATATATATATATATATAATAAATGCTTAGTACTATAAAAAGAGTGAAACACTGAACTTATAAATTTTAGTTTTCTGTAAAACTAAAAACTTATTTGATTTGAACAAACACTTTATTTTATCTAAATGTATTTAATTTATGCATTTTATTTAATTTGATGAAATTCAGATCATCATTCTTAATGTTGCCTTTAGACTGATATTATTTGTACCTGTGCTGCAGCTTTTCCTTTTCCCATTCCTAAGTCTTGACGTACCACAAGAACCATTTTATACTCACCAGAATCAACAAAAGTAATCTTAATAAAAAATTTACAAAAAAAAAATAAATAAAAAACATGTATTCATAAAAAAAAACATATTTATAAAATACTAAACTCAAACAAATTTATAAAACATGATAAAAGCATAATATACTTGTAATACACATAACACATTTATATATATATATATATATATATATATATATATATATATATATATATATATATATATATATATAATATATATATATATATATATATATATATATATATATATATATATATATATATATATATATATATATATATATATATATATATATATATATATATATATATATATATATATATATATATATATATAATGATTAAAGTTTAAGAAAAAGATTATATAAGATTTTAAACAAAAAAGAATTTTCAATTTTTATAAACCAATAAGAACTCAACTCGAACATAATATTTATCATAATTTCTTAAAATTTTATAAGATTATATAGTTTACTCAAGATTTAGATAAAAATTTAATAAAAATTACCTCATTAATAAAAACTACCTCATCAATAAATATTACCTCAGGCAATTTATTATCGTCAACAATTGGTTGGAATGAATTTCTTTTCTGAATTCCAAAATATAGAGCAACCAGTATTCCGCTAATGAAACCCACTAAAGCGCTTATGACAACAGTAAATTCAACAAATGCCATAGTAATTTTTATGCTATTGCAGTGATAGAAAAATGCAAATATAAAGAGAAACTTCAAAAACATATTATTTAATCAAAAATATATAATTTAATTATTGATTTCTCAAAATTGCTGCTGGTATATGGTGCAACACTTTTATTCTACAGATTTAAAACATTCCACAGTTTTACTCCAGATTTAAAAGTAATTTATATAGAGATTTTTCTTTTCTGGTTGGCCAAATATATATTTTGCAGCAATAGTCAGATAAAATACAGTCTTCCAGGAGTCTTGATAATGCTTAAAATTCAATAAATTTCTATTAATTCAGATTTAATAAATTTCAATAACTTTAAGTCAATAAAGTGCTAATCATTTGTCAGTAAGTCTGCTTGAACAGGAAATGTATTTATAGAAACCTACCATATCAAAGAAAGTTTCCATATTTTTGATGATTTTTTAGAATAAACAGCATGTGTAATCAAAATAGAGCAAACAGAAAACATGTAAAGAGACATAAATAAACTTAACTATGCTGAACTATGATTTTTTGATAAACATTTTAAGTCTGTAAATGTTACTGTAGATGTAATGAAAAGATATTAAATTTCACTTCCAACAAAAATTTACATACTGTACTAAAATCAATAAGCATGTGAGTCTTAATAAGGTGCAAGAAAGAGAGAAAAATCAAAAACTTAGTAAGCAATCTTCTCTCATATAAAGCACCCAAAAGTAAAGATTGTTGAAACAATTATTGTAGTTAAGTTGAAAAAATTAATGAGGTTTAAATATCTCAATTTATTCACGTTTAATTTTCAAAAAGAATTGTAAAATAATTTCTACCCATATTATGGGTAGAAATAATTGTTTTAACAATTTTTTTACTTTTTAGTACTTTACTAAGATTTCGACTTTTCTTAAGATTGCTTACTAAGTTTTCGACTTTTCTCTCTTTCTTGCACCTTATTAGGACTCACATGCTTATTGATTTTAGTACAGTATGTAAATTTTTGAATATGCCATATTCAAAAATTTACATACTGTACTAAAATCATTGTAAAATTTATCATTTCTTGGATATGGCCCATATTATATGGGCCATATCCAAGAAATGATAAATTTTACAATCAAGTTCTCCAAAGAAGAGGAAACAGTTTCAGCAAAACTGTTATGAGATTATAAAATCACTAATTTGTCCATAGATAATTTCAAATTTACTTGATCACCTTTTAATGCCCAAGATAAATAACTATATTTGTTTTTTTATCCTTGGCTTTGAAACGTGACCAAACAGATTTTAAATTGTCTATTTGGATAAGTCTTATTTTAAGCGTCTAAATTGTAATACTATTTAAATATATCTAGATTATGTAGATAGATAATGTATTTCTAAAATATTAAAACTGGTTGAATCATTTTAAAAACAGAAAGATATACAACCGTACGACAATAGAACAAAGTCTAATATAGCGATTAATCGGTAATTAACCGGTAGACTTTTACATAGATACATCACTTTCTTTCACGGTCGTTTAGATGTGGAAAGTTATTATACGCAAGCGCAGTGTCAAATTCAAATATTATAATTTTAAAGATGGTGACGGCCTTTAGATACCAAAATTTTTTCGAGTAGCAACAATATTTTTAAAGTTTTACTTAGTAGTTATTATTTGCATATTTTTGATAGAATGAAATAATAATAAAGATAATTGAATTGTTGATTCAAAAATGATAAAAACAATATAAAGATGTTTAAATATATGAAAAGCTGTGATTCTCTGCTACATTTATCTGACTGTTAAAAGCGTGATTTGTTTACATTTTCAAAACTGTTTTTCTAAAAATCTGAGCGATACAATTTAATAATTTTTACTTTTTTATTTTGAATAGTCTTATCTTGATTTGAAATTGTTTTCAGATCTGAGTATTCAATTTTTTTCTGAACAAAAATAGAATTCACCCAACACTACTTGCAGGTTAAAAAGTCAATGGAGAGATAAACAAATAAAAAACAAAATAATATATATATATATATATATATATATATATATATATATATATATATATATATATATATATATATATATATATATATATATATATATATATATATAATTATATGTGAATGATTATAATATAAATTATAATATATAATTATATGTGAATGACTATACTATAAATGCAAAAAAAAAAAAGGCTAAAAAGTTCACTAGTTACTTATAAAGTATGTAAGATAAAATATTTATATATAAGTTAAATATAAATGTATTATGTTACATAGTTTATATAGCATTTAGTTTATATTTGTTTTTATAATATAGGTAATATAAACTATAAAATATAGTTTTTATAATATATCATAATCATTTAACTATATATTATATACAATTTGTATCCAATAAATTTGTGTGCATATTATATTACAACACGATTACAACAATTGTATGCAAACACAATTAATGCATATAAATCAAACTCTGAAAAATAATAAAATATTAAAAATAATAATATATGTCCAAGCATAGTATACTATGTAATACAATACAGTATATATATATATATATATATATATATATATATATATATATATATATATATATATATATATATATATATATATATATATATATATATATATATATATATATATATATATATATATATATATATATGATACATACACCATTGGCCATTAATTAGAGTATTCTTACTTATATATCCTGTTTGCTTAAAATTACTTTAAAAACTAGTTAGCTTTTTAAATATTTTATTATTTCTAATTAATAAGTATCGTGTATTTTATTTAATGGATAAGTTGTTACCATAAAATTTCATTTGTATCCCTAATTATATGTAACTTTATAACATCGACTATATTTTTTTAAATTTTTTTTGTTTGTTAAAAATTAATGCTTACTGCTTTATTTTTAAAATTAATGTAATATTTTTTTTAATAATTTAATTTGATTTTCTTTAGCATTTATTAACTCTAAATTTCTAATTTTGAAATAGTACTGATGAAAACACAAAGAAATTAGATATTGAAAAAGCCTCATAACGAGTGAAGTAATACAGCATGAAACTCCAAAATCATGGTTGAGATTCTCTGAAAAAACATGTTACAAATCTATTTTTATTTAAAACCAAGTATTATCTCCTCGTCAAATAGCCAATAAGTTAAATATTGAATATTCACATATTTGAAAACCTTATACTGAAACAGATGACATTATGGATCTGGATAATCTGGTGGGCAACACAATGAGATAAACGTTTTTAATTAATAAAATTAATTTGCTTGATGAAACACGACAGCAAGTGGTGAAATGTTATATTCTCAGACAAAATGAATGTTGAGGTAGATATGCAAAAATATGTTATTGCTTCGTGTTCTGCTATGGCGATCACCTCAAGAGTAATTTGATTTGAATTGTACATGAAAACCAACCAAGCAAGGTAATGGCAGTGTAGACTTTTGGGCCTACATGAATTATGCAGGACTTAAATGCTATTAATTATTTGAAGGTTGACTTAATGCTGATAGAAACATTGAAATTTTAGATAATTGCCTTCTTCAATCCTTATTTAAGAAAGGTGGATCTGCAAAATATTGAAATGCTTTTTTTATGGTTTTTCTTTGGTAAATTATTGTTTTAATATATTATTTGAAATATATACTTAACTTTAGTCCGATTGTTTTTTTAAATTAAGATAAAATGTTTAATTATTATTATTTTTTTTTGGTATCTAAATCAATATGTTTAGATCTTATTTTGGATTTTCATAATGCATATAGATTTTACTTGTATTAAAAATATTAAAGCATTTTAGTTTTCGATTTAGTTGATTTTGAATTTAATGTTTTATAAAAAAATCGTGACAAAAACAATGTGTGCTCTAATTTAAGGCCTAAAAAATCTTACCTACCTCAAAAAACTAATTTAATATCATGTCGTGGATATATATATATATATATATATATATATATATATATATATATATATATATATATATATATATATATATATATATATATATATATATATATATATATATATATATATATATATATATATATATATATATTAGGCCCCTGCTAAGCCTAAATATTTTGAATCAAATCAAATAAGTGATTCAAGACTTGACTCAAAAAATCTCTATTTATTTGAATCAAATCAACCTGCTTTTATTAATAGTTTATAATGAAATTAGCTCAAGGTCATATCATTATAAATTTTCACAATCTTGAGTAATAACATTATTAGAATGTTATTACTCTAATAACATGAAGTTGTTTTAGAAATTTCAAGATACATTAAATTTTTTTTTTTTTTAACTAAATTTAATTATGGTCATGCTTTGGTCAATTCTAAATGTTTTGCAAAAAATTTCATGAATTGTTAACAAAAATTCCTCTACAAGCTAACTGCCTCTGCCAAAACATGATGACAATGACTTGATAAAATGCTTAGTTTCTCTATCTAATACTAAATAAACCTTCAATTTTTCATTTTAATTTATTTGTATTATTGTGCCTAAAAGTTATGACCATATAAAATTAACAGCCCCCTTGATTTGATCAAATTTTGCTCATTTAAATACTAAAAAAATATTATAAGGTATTTTATTAATTATTTTAGCAATAAATAGTTAGAAATGGAAAAAACTTTTAAAATTCGAATGTATTAAAATATGAAATGATTTTAACAAAAACAAAAAGTAAATATATTAAAAATTGTATGTTAGGCCGACTTCCATGGGTCTAACATACATACGTATTGAAATTTATAGATATATATGTATACATACATATATATATATATATATATATATATATATATATATATATATATATATATATATATATATATATATATATATACATATATATATATATATATATATATATATATATATATATATATATATATATATATATATATATATATATATATATATATATGTATATATATATATATATATATTCTTTAGTTATGACTAGGAGTGTTTAAACTATTTATTTTTGAATGTAGAAATTTATTTTGTTTTTTATTTGTTTATCTCTCCATTGACTTTTTAACCACAATAACTGCAAATAACTATATTGCATCCATGCATATATTACATACATATTTAAATATGTATGTAATATATGCTAAAATAATTAATAAAATATACATACATCTATTATGTATGTATGTATTAATAAAAACAATCCTGCCTGCCTGTCAAAGACAAAATTAGATGTGTTTTTGTTAATTTTAATAAATTAGCAAAAATACATCTAATTTTGTCTCTGTTATAGCACTCTATTTTTAAAATACACTAACATATCTTTTATATATATATATATATATATATATATATATATATATATATATATATATATATATATATATATATATATATATATATATATACTCACATCAATATAATTATGTATTGTGATTATAGAGTAGCCTAGCAACAGCTTACTAAAAGTTAATGTTAAAAAAATATCTTTTTATCTTTAAAAAAAATTGAATACTAATATCAGTAAACATTCTAAGAAAGATCAACTGTTCATCTATCTGAAAAAGTCAAAATTTAAAAATTTCTACGCTCAAAATTTTTTTAAAAACAATTTAAAAACGATAAACAAAACACACTAAAAAAGCTATTGCTGTAATTACATTTTATTCGTTTTTAGAGGTTTTATATTTAATTTGAAACATTTTATCGTGTACTAGAAGTTACTTTTATTATAATTTCCTTTTAATAAACGGCTAAATCCATATTTAATTGCTAAAAATTAGAAAATAGCTCGTTGTCAATGAGAATTTTTTTTATATTCGTTATCCGTAGCCATTTTTAAAACTTTTAAAATATGCAAATTTTACTGCGCTTGCGTATAATAACTTTCCACTTATTTAGTAAGTCTGAACGACCGTGCTTTATCATTAAATGATATCTTATGACAAAGGTTTTAGGTAAGAAGAAGATAATATAGCTCAGAATCATTTTGAGCTATATTATCATTAAATGATTTAACTTATGACAAAGGTTTTAGGTAAGAAGAAGATAATACGGTTGCATTTCTTCCTGTTTTTAAAATGATTTAGCCAGTTAAAATATTTTTCATTTTGAAAATGTGGGTTTTCAGCTTTCAAAAAACGCAGACCAGACATTATATTGATATAATGAGAATATATAAGGGAGCACTGCTACATTGACTGAATTAGGTAGACCATGTAAGAGGATGCTGTTTCAACGACTGTTGGTTAGGCTTGGGGCAGGTAAAAATTACTCGATGTAGTAGAACTCTTATATTGCTTACAAAACCAGTATGATATCTGGTCTGCTTTTTTAAAAAACTCAAAACCTCATTTTGAGCCGTACTGTCTTCTGCTTACCAGGGTTTTAAGCAGGCGCCTTGATAGCTATAACCTGAAAGCCCATCCTTGCTTTGAATTGATAACTGAGGCGAAAGTAATCACTACTGTATACAATGCACACCAAACTCGGTAAAATTCGTTTTAAATAAAAAAGCTTATAATTTACGAGTGTACATATAACGACTGTCTATTTAAAGAGAGGCGCAGCAGAAAGTACATACATTGACTGACTAACTAGGGCTAGGTGCAGGGAGTGTACATACATATACTGAAGATTTTGGTTTGGGCAGGTAATCAAGTGCACCCCAATTTTGATATGACTTGTTTTTTCTAAAAAAACAAACTTTGAAATGGAGTTTAAAGTCAATGCTTTCCTTAACCAAAATCCTCACTCAATGTATGTACATTCCCTGCACTGATTAGTAAAAAGTCAATAAATAAACATTGTGCGGCGTCTTTCGTTAGATAGTCGGTATTTGTACTCTCAAGTCGTTAATACAAGGAGGTAAGGGGGGGGGGGGGAAGGGAAGGGGATGGGAAATAAAAAGGACGGTGAGGGGTTGAATTTTATTTTAAATCTAATAAACGGAGGGACTTTTATAAAAAAAAAGAGGGAGGAGACAATTTCTTTCTTCCATTTCTTTTATTAAACTATATTTATCTTGGGTCGGTTTGTAAAAACTTCGGATCTGACGCCGTGTTACAATGTAAGTATTTTTAAATTAAAATTTCAATTTCAAATCCAAACTGATAGTTTCATACTGTTAATGTTGCTAAACGGTAAATTACTGGTAACTTACCGGTAACTTACCGATAACTCTTGGTAATTTTTTTTATACTTGATAATTAGGTATAAAAAAAAAAATTAACAAGAGTTACCACTAAAAATTAATTTTCAAGCGACATTTTAATTTCAGAATAATCTTTTAAGGGGCAACTACCCTCACATTTTTTTAAAAATTTGATTTTTTTTTTTTAATAATTTTAGACCAAAATTTTATGCAGATTTTGAATCTGCAAAAAAAATCAAACATTTCTTAATAAGTTTTTGTTTAATTTATGTTTTTTTGAACTCAAGTAAAAAATATTTGCATAGCAACGGGTTGCTATGGGGGCGAATATTTTGTTTGTGAACTTATCCTGGAGTACTGTTTCAAATATATGCTTTGATTTATATCTTCTTTGCTAATTAATATTCTGTTCCTTATTATATTCAAATGTAGACCATTTACAATTGCTACTTAAATACGATTTTATCAAGTTATAACAGCAAATTTATATGGTTAGCCCTGATAAAATGCACCAAAAGTGCATTTATAATTTTTTTAAAAACGCCGACCTAGAAAGTGCGTGACAAGTTAGGCGCATGCGTTTTTCAAATGTTAAAGACCTCGTAAATTCCAAGTAACTTTTTTGTATTTAAAACGAGTTCACTTTTTATTCTTGACATCAAAATGAATAAAAATAATTTTTGCCAAGATTTGGAAGATGTAGCGAGTAAGATTTATTTTTATTAGTTTATTATTTATCTTTTATTATTTTCTATTCAATTATCAAGTAAGATTTTCACTTAATTTTTTTACCTAATTAAAATAAATATAAGTCACTTATTAAACTATATTTATTTACATATATTATATTTAATTTATATATATATATATATATATATATATATATATATATATATATATATATATATATATATATATATATATATATATATATATATATATATATATATTTATGTGTATATATATGTATATATATATGTATATACATACAGGACCGTTACTGTTTTCTCTTTATATAAATGATCTATCTCTTACCTCGAAAATACTAAATTTTATTTTGTTTGCTGATGACTCCAATCTGTTTTATTCTCATAGGGATATTAATACCCTCTTTAAAGTAGTTAATGAAGAAGTAAACAAAGTAAATGAATGGTTTATTTGTAATAAACTTTCACTTAACGTTAACAAAACTAAATTTATTCTATTTCACAAACCAACCAAAACAGGAAACCTTCCTTTAAAATTACCCAATCTTAAAATCAATAATATAAATATTACTAGGCAAACAACTGTAAACTTTTTAGGTATTATTTTAGACGAAAATTTAACATGGAGGAAACATATAAACACTCTTGAAAGAAAACTTTCAATAAACATTGCAATGATGTATAAAGCAAAACCATTCTTGGATAAAAGATCTCTAAAAAGTTTATATTTTTCCTTCATACATAGCTATCTAACTTACGGCAATATTGTATGGGCAAGCAACAGCTACGCTAAGTTAAAGAAAATTTATACTAAACAAAAACATGCATATAGAATTGTATTTGGAGTAAAAAGAACTGTGCCTTGTGAGCCACTTTTACGTAAACTCAATGCATTAAATGTGTTTAAAATTAACATATTCCTCGTCGTACAGTTCATGTATCAAATAAAACATGGACTGTCTTCAGCGATATTCTATCCTTATTTTAGAGAAGAAAGCCATAAATACCCCACCAAGTTCTCAGAAAATAACTTTGTAACTCAAAAGTATAATCTAAAGTTATGTTCTTATTCTATTCAGTACAGGGGTCCAATTTTGTGGAAAAACTTTGAGCATATTGTTAATATTAAAGAAAAAACACTTCCGCAATTCAAATCTAAATTAAGACGTTATTTAGTACTTACGGATTTTAATATACCAGATCTTCTATGTCACTTTTAAAGCTTTAAAATTTATTAAACTGAATTAGCACCATAAATTTAAAAATCTAGACCATTTAACAGTACTAAGAATTTCAATGTCTTTATCATACTTTCATTGAATATATATATTCTCTTAAAGTTAGCTACAATTTTCTTGATATATTTTATAATATTGGAACAGAATTTTTATTTGAATTTTGAATTATTTTGAAAGAAATAACATATACAAATATATATGTCGAATCACACCCATTTTATAACCACAAACAGAAAATTTTTGTCATTTTTATTACTATATTTTAATCATTCTTTTTATTTTTTTTTTATTTATCTTCAATTATTTTAATACTTTTTTTTTTCTTTTTTTTCTTTTTAACTTTGTTTCTTGACATTTTAAATTGTCTTTTTTTAAATACTTTTGCTTATATATT
The DNA here is from genome assembly GCF_022113875.1 of Hydra vulgaris. NCBI lineage: Eukaryota > Metazoa > Cnidaria > Hydrozoa > Anthoathecata > Hydridae > Hydra > Hydra vulgaris. The sequence goes on from NC_061165.1 coordinate 8,707,546, forward strand.
ACGGATATTTATTTGCGTTAATATTGGGGCTCGGTGATAAGGCTATTTTATGCCTTCTTGCTCCAGCCAATTGTACTTTTTATATTGTTGTACTTTGTAAATATTTTTAACGGCGAAATAAACTAATAAACTAACTACATACATATAATATATATATATATATATATATATATATATATATATATATATATATATATATATATATATATATATATATATATATATATATATATATATATATATATATATATATATATATATATATACATATATATATATATATATATATATTATAAGTATATATATATACATACATACATATATATTATAACATATATGATATATATATGTGTATATATATATATATATATATATATATATATATATATATATATATATATATATATATATATAAATGAAATATAATATATGTAAATAAATATAATTATATAAGTGACTTACATTTATTTTAATTAGGTAAAAAAATAAAGTGAAAATCTTACTCAATAATTGAATAGAAAATAATAAAAGATAAATAATAAACTAATAAAAATAAATCTTACTCGCTACTAATAAAAATAAATCTTCCAAATCTTGGCAAAAAATTTTTTCATTCATTTTGATGTCAAGAATAAAAAGTGAACTCGTTTTAAATATAAAAAAGTTACTTGGAATTCACGAGGTCTTTAAGATTTGAAAAACGCATGCGCTAAACTTGTGACGCGCTTTCTAGGTCGGCGTTTTTAAAAAAATTATAAATGTACTTTTGGTGCATCTTATCTAGGGCTAACCAATTTATATAACAGCAGAAATAAAAAAAATATGACAAAACCTACTGATTTGGGTGTTATTTTGAACAAAAATATTAACGATAGAGTAAAGCAGAGAACAAATTACCACAAAAAAAGAAGAGGATTTATGGTAAAGAAAAATAAAAATGCATGTAATGTAAGTGAATGTGACTCTAATGAAAGAAATATTTTAGGCGCACAGCTAAAAAAGTAAAAGTTGTAACAAATGTACCAAGTAAAAACATTAAAAGAATTACTGGTTACAGAATTATAGACACTGAAATTTTATTTAAAGTTCTTTTATTGTTAATGTGTCCTCAATGTGAAAAGTGTGCACTGTACTTAGGTGATCATCAGAAAAAAAAGAAAGGTCTAGCAACGTTGCTATATTTAAAGTGTACTCCACTATCTTGCGACTATAAAAATGAATTTTATACATCAGTTTCTGGTGATAAAGGGTTTGATATTAACAACAGGACAATATATGCAATGAGAGTCTTAGACCATGGTCATACTGGCAATGAAAAATTTATTCAGCTCATGAATATGCCAAAACCCATGACACCCAAAAACTATTCAAAAATTACAACTAAAATAAAAACATTGTGAAAAGTGTTGCAAACAAAACAATGTCAGATGCTGCAACTGAAATGAAAAAAAATGCAACTAGTGAGGACATTGTTGATGTTGGTGTATCATGCGATGGATCATGGCAGAAAAGAGGATATCAGTCAATGAATGGAGTTTTTACCGCAATTTTAATAGATATTGAAACTATGAATAAATCATGTAAAGCTTGCTGTATGAAAGAACAATTAAAAAAATCAAACCCTGATGCATATGCTAATTGGAAAAACAAACATATTTGCCTGTATAATTATCAAGGTACAGCTGGTGGTATGAAATTAGTTGGCGCAGTGATAAATTTTAAACGCTCCATCGAAAAATACAAGTTAAGATTCATTCACTCAATTTCTTGGTGATGGGGATAGTAAATCCAATCCTTCTATCAAAGATATATACCCAAATATGGAGGTAAAAAAGTTGGAGTGTGTAGGACATTACCAAAAACGAGTCGGTACTCGCTTACGCAAGTTAAAAAAAAATATTAACGGTCTAGGTGGTCGTGGTCGACTAACCAATGCAGTTATTGATCGCTTGCAAAATTTTTTTGGTGTAGCTATCCGGAGCAATACAAATAAAATGAAACAAGCAGTATTAGCTAGCCTTTTCTATGTAGCTTCTTCTAAGGAAAATAACTATCATATTTACTGCCCGAATGGAGGTGATAGTTGGTGTAAGTTTAATATTGATAAAGCTAAGTCTACTTCCATATACAAACCTGGACCAGGAATTCCTGCGGATATTATTCACAAAATCAAGCCAATATATGCTAATTTAAGTAAAGATTCTGAATTAGTATCTTCATGGCAAAACCCAGAATTGCAACGAGAGTTTTGATAATTTAATATGGGATAGATTACTAAAAAGTAATTATGTTGGTTTAGCCAGCTTAAAGTTTGGAGTGTACGATGCTGTTGCAAATTATAACATCGGTATGAAGTCTGTCATTTTAATTTATGAAAAACTAAATATGAAACCAGGGCATTTACTTTAGCTGGTTGCAGACTCATAAACAAAAAACGAATAAAACTATCATTATTTAAATCGAGTGAAAGTTTTAAGATGAAACGAAAGATGTTACGACGTCAACGATTGTCAAAGGATGATCATCAAAAGTCAATAGAAAAGTCCAAGGAATATTATGAATCTGGTAGTTTTTGAAATATTCTTTTAAAAAGTTATTTTTTAAAGGTATTTTTATGAAATGAACAATAACTTATGATTTTATTTTTTGTTTTGCGTTTTCTGAGAATTTAATTTTTAAACACGCCGGGAAAAAAATTTTGAAAAGTATACATGCTATCATGATGAAATTTTCAGGGATTGTTCATTTTACCAATGTTTATGATTTGAGTGGAGTAGAATTTCTCATATGACTTAAGATTTTGAGTTATTTAGTTTTTTTCTTTGTATTTTGACCTATTTTTTTAATAACCTAATTTGTCTGTATTCTTTTATAAAAAAAAAATATTTATTCAAAAATCTGCTTCGCTTATATTACAAATTTACATATTTAGAACAGTTCTACAAAATTTAATTGACACTCCTTTACTCATAATTCTAATTTTTTTTTTACGGCGTAAACACAGTTTTTGTGGGTTTTTTAGCTATTTTTTGAGTTGCCATAGCAACAACCTACCATTTATGTATTTTTTGGTATTTTTAATGTCAGTATAATATTTACTATATGACTAAAGAAAAAGTTACTTTATATGTGTTGTTTTGAAATTTGAGGGTAGTTGCCCCTTAACTTGGTGTAGCTAAGGTGATTTGTAAGTTAATTTGATTCTTTAATTTTGAATTAGAATGATTTTGTCAGCGTGATATGCCCAAACAAGAACTTTAGATGCTATAGTTTTTGTTGCATCAAGTTTTTATAATGTTTAAAGAAACTTTCCTTTTTTTTATACATTTTTCAAAACTTTTTTATTACCCCTAATTGTGAATCTAAAGAACATCATTTTTGAGTCTTCCCTACGAGCATTTGTTTTTCAAAGTTACGTTTTAAATGTCTTTTTAACATTTTCTAAACGTCTTTTAAACGTTCTTACGTAAGAATGTTTAGAAGACGTTTAAAAGACATTTTCTATTGATCTAAACACCGCTGGGTTTTAGATCAATACTGCTCAACAGCAATTTTTTGAAAAAGTGCCTTAATCTACTATAAATACTAGCTCTAATTGGTATAAATACATATTGCTTTATTATAATTGTCAAAACACAACATTTCTATCAATTTTCACAAAAAGTATTAGAATTCCGACCAAGAAACGGCTTATTATTTAGAAAAATTGCCAATAAACGATTAGAATATTATTTTTTAACTATGATGTAAAAGTTGCCAATAAACGATTAGAGATTAAAGGCCTTAAACGCCGCGTTTAGTTTGAAGCATTTCAATTATTTCATTGCATTGATGATGCTCATTTCACATAAAAAGCGTATTTATTTAAAATCTTTTTCAAATTTGAACAAGCGATCGCTATTTTAAGATTTTTTTTTTTCAAAAGTATCTTCGGTCTGGGTTTTTTCGCTACAAACATTTTTATTTTGTGTTACGGTAAAATTTATCAGTTTAATTTTTTTCGTCTTTTTATAATTCACAGACCTGATTATTTAACGAAAATATCAAAATATTATACAGATTTATTACAGAATTATTAAAAAGTTATACAGACTTATTACAGAATTATTAAAAATTATTAATTATTAAAAATTATTAAAAAACTATACAGACTTTTTACAGAATTATTAAAAATCACCTTAACTACACCAAGAAGTTTTAAGTTTTATTTTGCCGCAATAAACGTAATAAAATAAAAATACGCGTAACGCAGTTTATGAGATCCCACGTTCTTAAAAAAATAAAAGAATGAGATTTAAATAGAGTAATGAAATAATTGAAATGCTTCAAACTAAACGCGGCGTTTAAGGCCTTAATGGAAAATCATTTTAAAACCTATCTCCATGAAATCGCAAGAAGCTAGCTGCAGCTAGCTTCATGCGATTTCTTGCAGAGAGGTTTTAAACTTGTTTTAAACTTATTTATATTTTTTACAACTTCATGAAGTTGTAAAAAATATAAATAAGTTGTAAAAAATAAATTCTAGCAAGGGACAAATTTTTGATTTGTTCTGCTTTTATTTTTAACTGATAATGCTTTTAAATATTTGTACGCAAGCAACTTAAATAAAGTCTACGCGAGTGTTATTCATAATGTAAGAATTCTTTTTACATTCTTTCAATAATAGTAGTCACTTTTTTTTTAAGTTACTTTTTTCAATTATAACTTACCCAATGCTACCATAATTTACACTCAAGTTACCTCAATATACACTCAAACTACCACAGTTATCGGTAACTAAAAGTAACTGTTTTGGAAGTTACCGAATCGTCGAACCACGAGACTGTGGCGCAGCGGTTTGAGCGCTTGCTTTATAAGCAATGAGATCCAGATTTGAAACGAACTCTGGACATATTTTTGCGTCACTGTAAGGAAGAAGAAGTGAACTTCCTAGGAAGTTCACGCTTCATTTCTACCGATGTCGCAAAACCTGCCCAGAGGTGGGGTTTGATCCACGGATTCTCTGATTCTAAGGCAAAGACGCTACCACTGCGCCACGGCTGCTCAAATAAATTAAACTGGTGTCATCAGTAAAGTGCTAAACTCTGCAGTATCGAATACCTTTAATCATATCATTTATAAAATTAAATTTGAACTAGCAACGAAACAATTAGGTGTAAATAATGTAAAAACGAGCTACTTTACACCACCAAACAAAACTTTGCATAACGATATCTAAAATATTTTACACTCTAGTTAAATAGTTGCAAAAATCTTAAGAACTCGACGATTTAATTCAGTCTTAATACAAAAGTTGTATAAAATGATATTCAAACAAGAATTTTGTTAATACAAGCATTATTTAAACATAGAAAAAGCAATAAAAATTGATTCTTGCATCTTTTACCTCAGCATATTTGAACCCATTTTTCATCATATTTGAACCAAAAGAGGTGAAAACTCTGCTAAAAAATGTTCAGAGTTGTCCTTAGAAAATGTGAGGCATGGAGAAAAACATTTTTGCGAGGCTCTCTTGAAAGAACAAGTCTTGTCATTTTAAGCGCTTTGACGAAAAAAAAAATTTATGTCTTACTGTCTGAAAAGGGATTATGTAATTGCAAAACATAAAGTTCGGGTTGGTATAATTTATGCTATTTTCGTGTAAGTTTATAAAAATGACTAAGTGCTCTATAAAATAACCTGGAATAAGAACATTAAAGTTTATTCCTAAAGTTATTACAGGCCTAATAATCTAAAATAATATTTTTTGTCCGACAAGAAATAAATGAATTAGAATAATAAATAAGTTTTATTTTGTTGTGTTATTATTGAATAATCAATTATAAATAATAATATTGCAAATAAAAATGTTATTAGCACATATTATGTTTTTGGCAATCGATATGAAGGCTGCTCAAAGGTAGGTAGATGTTATATAATAAGTGTTCATATCTGTAAAATAAAGGAAGATAATTTTATAATAGAATCCTGGAAAATATTATTAAAAATATATAGTTTTTGTTAATCAATAAAAAAATGATACAGTATTATTGATACTGTAAGAACAATTGTCCATGGTTAAATAGTTTTTAAAATTGCGTCAAAAGGATGAAAATATAGATGTCAAAACTTACCTTATATGAACTGTATTTTTCTTGCATTAATTCCAGCAAAGTCGTCAATAATTCCATCAAAATTGATTTTAACTGTTGTGTCAGATTTAATTGACAACGTTGTCAGAGATGATAGCCTTTCTTGACCCATGGACAACTTTGAATATGTCTTAATAGGTTTTAAGCGTGAAAAACTCCTTTCTGTGCTTGCCACAGTTACAGGTATAGTCAGTAAAGTTTTATACGCTATAAATGCGTTTGGTAATGGGTTTTAAATCTGGTGAATAAATCTCAAAATCCACGCAGCTGTTTCCACCTCATACGGTAAAAGTTCTCGAAAAACCTTAAGCTCAGAAAAAAGGTCATTACCACAAACTTCCTTTTTTTCTTCAAAACTAAGGAAATTAGGTCTTTACACTTTTGAAACAATTTTTCTTCATTTACTGCTTTTATCTATTTGACATAATACAAAAATCTAAACATAGTATCGTAATTAGTTATTTGTTCAAACCTTCTTTTAAAGGACTGTGCCGCAATATCTGCAATAACAAAAAAATACTCCACTTTAAACGTTATCTCGACGGATTCTGCCATAGAATCATCTTCTCCCTAGTACTCGAACATTTTTCTTTTCTTTCTCTGCCTGACTCCTGGCTCTACACCCAGAGTTTCACTAAGTTATCTTTTTATCAATGTTGCCGCACGTGGCATGCATTATCACAATGTAAGTTTCATCAGTTGTAAAATAAATCAGTTGTAAAATGTTTACTTGCATACTTTTTTATGGGTATTTATTTAGGCTAGTTACAGCAGAGTTTAGTTTTATATGGATTGCTATAATTTGTATATTTAAGTTTTGTAATTTACTATTTTAGCCGCATGTCTTGCTTTATCACACTGTAAGTTTAAATTAGTTGTAAGACTATTTATTTATTTTTTTACTTGCAATTTTTTTGTTAGTTACAACTATGTTTGTATATTGCTTGTTTATATTTTTATAGAACTTGCTACTTAAGACATATGGCATTCAGGTATAAGGTATCAAATTTAAATTCTTATATTATTACTTTTATTGTGTTTATTATTATTAAATAAAAAGGTGAGATTTTTTTAAAATTTAAATTCTAATATTAATACTTTTAACGTGCTTATTATTATTAAATAAAAAAGTGAGAGACATTTTTTTCTTTTATTCTTGATATGCGTAAAAATTTTACAACTATTGATGTGTGTAAAAGTTTTCGAACTTTTCACTTAGCAGGTAAGGTTATCCTTTGTAGCGCGTTTAATTTTGTTAATACATTGAAATGTAGAACTAATAAAATAACATAATTTTTATTAGCAATTTAGAAATAAAGAACTAGTAACAAATGTTTTTTACAGGGTTATTAGTAAAAATTTAATTCCATTTTGTATTATGGTGTATCATTTATATTCAATAATTTCTTTATTGTGTTTAAGTTTTGTTTATCTTTAAATAACCGATAACCGGTTGCTGGAATTGGAATGTGCACTCACATGAATTTACTACAGCATTAAAAATAGCATGAAAACTAGTATAGTAAGAATTGTATACATGTCTGTGTTTTTTTTAAATAAATATTTTTTGACTTTAAATATAATAATTGTGTTAATAAAATATATATTAAAAACTATTTTTATTTAAATTTTTTAATTTTTATTGTAATTGAAAGTTTCTATATTGAATTGAATTATTATAAATTGTTTAATTAGTTTTTAATTTAAAAGTTATAATGTTTTTAAAGCTTACTAAAAAGTCTTTCCCGATCAAGTTAGTTTGTATAAGTAGTACTGCTTGTATCAGATGTTGAATATCATAATAAAATAATCTATTTACAAAAAATAAGGACTATTTTGTATAGAAACCCCAGCTCTATCTGGCTTGGTTCCATTCTAATTTTAATAAAGGGATAATAACTTCTTCAATGCGATTACGTATTGAAGCAAATTCTTTATTTTACCAAAACAGCAAAAACCCCTAGCGTAATAACTTCTTTATTTTAACAAATTGTTTGTTGCGCGAACGGAATAAATCCGTAATTTCAACAGACTAATATCGACGAACTTCAATCCGTTAAAATTTTAATCCGTTAACATAACGAAAAACCCGTTGATGCAATAGCGACAGATGCAGTTCGTTGTATATAACGGATTTTTTCTTAGATTGTAGGCTTTTGTTAACTCTGTTTACTCCAAAAAGTACATCATACTAAAATTCATAGGGTTAGTAAAAACTCGTAACTACTTATTTTATTCATAACTAATCGTGTTTGCTTATTGGCTTTTGGATACTCAGTAAACTCAAGCATGAACTTCCTTAAGTTGATATCGAAGCGCTTTACTGTTTACTTTCCCAACGAGTGTCGCAGGACCTTTTTACAGTCAGATTTGGTACGTGTTTCATGAAAATTTCCTATCGCATTTTTGACGAAGAAAAAAGTACGTAAATTCTTTGCACAACACCAAAAAACTCCATACATTTAGGTAAACATTTTACAGCGTCACAAATTTGGAGGTTGAGGCCATGGCTAGCGCTGGGAATGTAAAATGCCTTTGGATTTATTTCTAAGATCCGTGACTGTACTCCAGAGTAAATACCATTCATATTGGAACCGTTGTCGTACCCTTGTCCCTTGTATTCCCTGATTTGCAATCTAATTTTATCTAACTCTTGTTGAAGAACATCAGTTAGATCTTTTCCCGTTATTGATTTAACGTCTAAGAATCCAATGAAATGTTTTTCGGTGCTTACATCTTTATTTTCACTCTCAAAATAACATTCAATTTCAATTTTTCAATTGAAGGATTAAGGTATTTTTTTTTAATTTTTATATTGCATTCATATCAATTTTTACAAATCGTATGACCAAGGATAACTGCTCCTTGTGACTAAGATTTGGTGTGCAGTCTAGCATTACTGAGAAATACTTAGCTGCTTTTATACCCGCGAGATTCTTAGATTTTACCTTTTCAGACAGCAGCTTTATTAATTCGTTTGGAATGTTTGCCCCTAGGTAATGATCATAAATTTTATACGACTTAATTTGCCTAACATGCTCTTGAATGACGGGGGCGAACGTAGCCAACATTTAAATCAGTCCCAAAAATTGCGATTGTTTCGCTTGTATATTTTACTGTTTGATACTTTGAATGCAATGTTGTGTTCTGCTAAATATTTAATAACATTAAAAGTTCTTTTCAGAACCTCACGTCAGTGTTTTTTTTCTTAATTTATCAGTTCAACAGCAGTTGATCCTATATCTTGACCTTGAAGTTTAGCTCCATCTTGTATAAAAATTTAACTAGCGCGATCTGTTGCGATTTTAAAACTTTTTTACGTATGACCTTTTTTTTTTGGTTTTTCAAAACCACTTTCAAATTTTTTATTTTTATCTTTTTCTCTAGACAAGATTTAAATCTGTTTAATACACTAAAACCATGGTCACTAATGCCATAACAATGATTAACTCATAATTATAACATCTATAACGATAAAGATATATAAACAGTTACAGTTAGTTTTTGTTTGTAAGTTTGTAACTTACAAACTATATTATGAAATGAGTTTCACTTAAAACGACCTAAAATATTAATTTGCAATTTACCGCCAGCCATAAAAAATACTTTATAAAACTAAAATGATAGAATAAAACTATAAATGATAAGCTAAAAATAATAAGCAAAACTATATGCACAACATATACTGAAAATAAAGAAAAAAAATCATTACTTAACAGCATAAACTAAAACTAACTAAAAATAAATAATGATAAAAATAAGAAAAAAGAAAAACAAAAAAAATTATGGTATGCTGAGCCTTCTCAAAGCTTTTAAATTTTAATTTTTCAAATAATTAAATAAATAAATTTTGCCGCGAACGCACGTGTTTTTGACTGCTTTTCAAGAATATTAATTTTAAAAATGAAAATAACGATCAAAAATATCGAAAAAATTATTACTAACAAGTTTGAAGAACAAAAAAGAAGTTTGCTCAAAGAAACAGAAAGACTGTTAAAAGACCAAGAAAAAAACTTCACACAAATAGTAAGTGGAAATATAAAAATAATTACTGATAGACTCGACAAAATTGAAAATGAATTAAATATCAACAAAGTAAATATGCGAAATTTTGAAAAGGACGTAAACGATGTGAAAGAAAGTCTCAACTTTCAAGAAGAAAAAATAAAGGAAGAATTAACACAAATAAGAAAGAGATATGATCTTGAAATTAAAAATTTAAATAAAAAAAATACTGACTTAGAAAACCGTTCTCGTCGTAACAACATAAGAATCGATGGTCTGAAAGATATGCCAGGAGAAAGTTGGAGTGACTGTGAGAAATCTGTGAAAAATATTTTTACAAATAATCTTAAAATTTCAAGCGAAGTTATTGTGGAACGAGCACATCGAATTGGGTCGTATAAAGAAGACAAAACACCAAGAACTATCGTCGTGAAACTATTGAACTACCAAGATAAAAATAAAATCTTAAGTTCACTTAAAAATCTAAAAGGAAGTGGAATATATATAAATGAAGATTTTGCTAAAGAGACAATGGAAGAGCGAAAGAGACTTTGGGAAGAAGTTAAAAATCTTCGCAATCAAGGTAAATACGCAACGATTAAATTTAATAAAATTTATTGTCGCGAATTTAGAAAATAAGAAAATAAGTTTTGCGTAAGTTAAAGCGATCGAAGCAAAGTTAATTCTTTTTACTTATGGCTAAACAAACAAAAGATTTCGAAACGCAACACTTTAATGTTTTCAAATCAGCCAATAACGCTTTACTTGATAACTTTTACGACCCAGATTTGCATTTTTTTAATGAAAATAATTTTAACTCGCGGTTTTTTGATTTAAAAACTTTTAAAAATGAATTAAAATCATTAAATAATAACTTTACGGTTATACACATAAACATAAGAAGTATAATTAACAATATTGACAAGCTAAAACATTTTCTTGTAGAATGTAATTTTTTGTTCAGTATGATTTGCTTAACAGAAACCTGGTGTTCTGACGAATCATCCAGAATAAATTCAAACTTATTAATTCCGAACTACAAACTAATATCTTACGAGCGAAAAGTTCAAAAACGAGGTGGTGGAATTATGACATATATTCATAATGATCTGACAACTAAAGTTAGAGACGATCTTTCTGTTTCTGATGCCGATGGTGAGGTCTTTACAATTGAAATAATAAACCAAAAGTTAAAAAATATACTGGTGCCCACCTGTTACAGACCACCTGAAGGTGATATAAAAAAATTTTCCAATCATCTAAAACAAATATTTCTAAAAAACAATAAAGAGCACAAAATATTATTCTGTATTGGAGACATTAACATAAACTGTTTACAGTACAATGAAGATGCTGTTACCAAAATTTTTTTTGATGATATGTTTCAACGCTACATCTTCCCTATAATAAACAAACCCACCCGGGTAACATCAACTTCAATCACTGCAATAGATAACATATTGACTAATTCATTTTATGATTCTTCATTAAAAGCAGGTGTAATCAAAACGGATATATCCGATCACTTTCCGATATACTTTTCTTTGTTTCAAGATACAAAAACAAACAACTCAAAAACCAAAGTCTATAAACGAAAAATTAATAAATTTACTATTCAACAGTTTAAAGACTCACTATCGGCAGTGAGATAGGATAAGATTTACCAAAAATGCAACCTTGGGCACACCAACTCTGCTTATAATGAGTTTTTAGAAATATTCTTAAAGCATTATAATAATCACTTCCCAATTATAGAACAACAATTAAAAGTAAAATACTTACAATGTCCATGGATTACTAGAGGTATAAAAAAATCTTCAAAAAAAAAGCAAAAACTTTACATCAAATATTTAAAAAATAGAAATGAAAAAAACCTAAATACCTACAAGCAATACAAAAATTTATTTGAAAAAATTTAAAAAAATTCAAAAAAAAACTACTACTCGAAGCAAATAAAAAATGCAACTGGTGACATTAAAAAAACATTGAACATTATAAAAGAAATAATTGGGAACAAAAAAACTAAATCAAATAATTTGCCTGCTCGAATTATCATAGACAATATAGAGTACAGTGACAAAAATAAAATTGCTGAAAAATTCAATGAATTTTTTGTTAACATTGGCCCTAATGTTGCCTCAAAAATTGAATATCCTAATAACTCGTTTGAATCATATCTAAATGATCCCCAGAGCGAACTAAAATACAAAGAACTAAGCTATCAAGAGCTTAACGTTGCACTAAACTCCTTAAAATTAAATAAAACTCCAGGAATAGACGATATCTGTAGTAGGATAGTGGCAAATGTCTTTACAGTGATAAATAAACCTATATTTGAAATCTTCAAGTCTTCGATTAAAACAGGAGTTGTACCAGACAAGTTAAAAGTAGCTAAAGTAGTACCAATATTTAAAACAGGTGAATCATACTTAATTAATAACTATAGACCTATCTCGGTACTCCCTATCTTCTCTAAGCTTCTCGAACGAATAATCTACAACAGATTGTACGAGTATTTAATCCAAAATAAAATCCTAAATAAAAAACAATTTGGCTTCCAAAAACAATATTCGACTGAACACGCAATCCTAGATCTAATTAATAGTATAAGTGATTCTTTTGATAAAAAACAATATGTTCTGGGGATCTTTATAGACCTGTCAAAAGCCTTTGACACAGTAAATCATAATATCTTACTTAAAAAAATGGAAAGCTATGGAGTAAAAAACATCACTCTTGACTGGTTCAAAAACTACCTAAGCAATAGGCAACAATGTGTTATTTCAGACAATTATAAACACTCAAAACTACTAAGAATAGAGTGCGGTGTCCCCCAAGGTTCCATTCTTGGACCCCTTCTGTTTCTTCTATATATTAACGACCTTACAAAAACCTCGAAAAAACTTGATGTTATAATGTTTGCCGACGACACAAATTTATTTTATTCCTCGAACTCAATCAAAAGCCTTTATGAATGTATGAACAAAGAGCTTGAAAAATTAAACATCTGGTTGAAATTAAATAAGTTATCACTAAATACAGAAAAAACAAAATATATATTGTTTCATTCCAAAAAACAAAAAAATAATATACCAACTATACTTCCCCCACTAAAAATAGATAAGGTAAACATTAAAAGAACAGAAACAACAAAATTTCTTGGGATACTTATTGACGAAAATATAACTTGGAGAGCCCATATTAGTACAATAAACACCAAAATTTCAAAAAATATTGGGATACTTTACAAAGTTAAACCTATGTTGTCCCAAGATAATCTTAAATCTCTTTATTTTTCTTACATCCAAAGTTATCTTACGTACGCTAATATTGCATGGGCAAGTACACACAAATCCAAGTTAAATACTCTTTATTTAAGTCAAAAACATGCATCAAGATTAGTTTATAATAAATATAAACTCACCCATGCTGAACCTTTACTAAAAACCCTAAATGCACTGAATGTTTACCAAATCAACATCTATCAAAATATTCTTTTCATGCTTAAATACAATCTTGGACTAGTCCCATCGCATTTTTTAGATAACTTTTTTCAAATTAACTCTAATAGATATACCACAAGAGCAACAGGGAACTTCACATTACCAAAAAAAACAACAAAGTTCTCACGATTCTCTATTTCCTACCGGGGTCCGTACCTATATAACAAAATAATATCCGAAAATCTAGAACTTAAAGCATTAAATAATTCTGCCACCTTGAAAAAAAAGTTAAAACACCTCATACTTAATATCAAAAATTTTATTGACATGTATTAAACTTAACAACAAGATTTATACTAAAATGTTTATGTGTATCACTGACTGTGTATTGTTTAACCACTTTTAACTATATATAAAAATTAATTAAATTTATTTAACCATTTGAAAAGGTACTTGATGATAAGACTTCATAGTCTTCTGCGAGTCTCCTTTACAACAACATGTTTATATTTGAAGAAACAATAGTTTTTATTTAAAAAAAAAAAAAAAATGTGTTTATTAATCTAACGTTATATTTTATTATAATTGTTAAATTACGTATTCTTATGTTATGTTATATATTTTACTCTTTGCATTAAATTATATGATAGAATTGTAACGTAATGAAGTGTATATTGAAGTTGTAAAAAAAAAAAAAAAAAAAAAAAAATAAAAAAAAATAATTCGTTTTCTTTTCTTTTTAGATATTTTTTTTTTTTTTTTTGAAAAATAAAATGAAAATTTTGTATGATCTATTAAATTTTTTTAACTTTTTCACTATTTAAAAAAGTAATTTAAAATTGTTATTTTATAGTGTTTTTGTAACATCTGTAACACGAAATATATTGTTATTGTTGTTGTTGTTGTTAAACAATACACCTTTTCACAGTTCCGATATAAAATTTATGCGCGCGCAGAAATAGAAGTAAAAATGTAAACAAACGTTATTTTAACAGTAATTTGTTCGAGATTTACAAAGCAAAACTAAGGTTTATCAAACAATATTATTAAACCAGTGCCATTAGTCTTATATAACTATTGAAAAAAAGAGCCTGTCTAATCCATTTTAAATAACATATCAATATATATATATATATATATATATATATATATATATATATATATATATATATATATATATATATATATATATATATATATATATATATTCTGAAATAAGTTGTAAAATTTCAAGGACTTTTACGAGTACTAATCTAAAGTAAAAACATGCAACATTAGAATAAAATAATAATGATAATAATATAAATAATAATAATAATTTAATAATAATAATAACAATAATAATAAGATGACGATGAAGAGGATTATTATTAGTAATAATACTATATAATATAAATATTATATAGTATTGTTTCAATATTAAAATAATTTAAATGAAAAAATACAACTTTATAATGGAACTAAAAGTTTCATGCCATTCGGCAATCATCAGCCATATTATTCAAATAAAAAATAAAAAACCGTTATAAAAAATACAAATTTAGCGTTGCAACGGCATCTGACGTCAATTATACGTGATCCGATATTTGCTAATCGCTGGAATCAAAGTTAGATAGTAAAAATTTTTTCCTATGCCTACAAGCAGAAACCAATTGACTTTTTTTGTTAAGTAGCAGTCGACTATCAAAATTCATAATAAAATACTTTTCATTGATGCAAAGGTTACACTTTTTTGTAGATGGATTAAAAGATATTTTAATTATGTTCCACTTAATTATAGGCATGTTACCCGTGTCTTTAAGTTTCCGGATTTCCTTGGAAAGTTCCGTATCATTCCTATACCTGGTTGCATTAAATGATTTAAGATGGTTTGCAAATCTGAGTTTGAATGTGTTTTCACTAATTCCGATGTAGGATTTTTTGGTAAGACTGGTATTAGGTGATTCTAAAGTGGCTTTATATACAACATTTTTTGATAGACATTGATTATTTAACGGGCATGTGGTTTTATTAATGCGGTTGCAGTTTATATCATTATCGGTAAGTTTGTTGCGCAAAATGTGTTGGTTGTCTGAATTAATTATTGATCGAATATTTGGCATGCAGCTGTAACTAATTTTTATTGTGTTTCTGTTGAATATTTTGTGGAGCTTATGATGTAATGGAGAATGCAAGTCAATTAAGTTTAAGAAAAGATGTCCAATTTTTGTTATCACATTTTTACTGTAAGGAGGGTTAAACCATATAATATTTCTTTTTCGTTTATTAGTAATAGAAGAATTTAGATTTGAATGATATTGGAGAATGGTGTGAAATCCAGACTTTTCTAATGCGTCATTATAAATTGGAGCAGTCTTTTGGAATATTTCTTCGCTTGAAGAATTGGAAGATAATCTATGTCCAATTGAGATTGGTAATTGTTTTAAAATGCTTGGTGGATGGTTGGAATTAGCATAGATATAATTTAACGTACTATCAGGTTTATGGTAAGGTTGAAAAGTGTTGTTATTAAGATTAAATGTAACATCAAAGTAATTAACAATTTTCATATTAGATTGAATGGAAATACTGAGGTTGTTTTGTTTAAATTTTTGAGTAAAATGCTTCTTAATTTTTTTCATTTTTGGACCGCTTGCGTTTTTAAATACAGCTAAGCCATCGTCTCTATTTAATCCAAAATCAGTTTTATTATAAAATTGCGAAATCTGGAAAAGAAGAAAAATACCAACTAATTCGCACACCTCTGCTCCATCAAATGCACCCATGGTAACATCAAACAAACCACCTGATTTTTTAATCCAAACTTGGTCATTGGTAAATATTAAAGATTTACGCGCGTGGAGGATTAAAGATTTATGATCGGGATCAATGGAAACGTATTGT
Source organism: Hydra vulgaris (assembly GCF_022113875.1). Taxonomy (NCBI): domain Eukaryota; kingdom Metazoa; phylum Cnidaria; class Hydrozoa; order Anthoathecata; family Hydridae; genus Hydra; species Hydra vulgaris. The sequence continues at coordinate 8,724,008 of NC_061165.1, forward strand.
TCTGCAAATTTTATGGAATCGATAACTTTTCATTAATAGAAGGATAAAAGTCAACAATGTCGAAAATAAGGAATTTATAAAAATGTTTGTTACTGATGTTTTTGAACCAATTTATTACATTTTGTGTACTATTCCACTGATTTAATCGCAAAATATTTCTAAGGTTGGTGTTAATACCTGATAAAATATGCTTACTTATTATACCAACCTCATTCTTAGCTGGGTTAATTTGACGAACGGTAGGATTATTTAAAAAATTAGGTTTATGGTCTTTTAATGTAATGAAACAATTGGAAGAACTGTTTATATTGATTTTGTTAAAAACTTCATTATTTTTTAAGAATAGTTTTTCCTTCTTTATTAATGCGATCTTTTATTATAGGGTCGGTTTTTTTATAATTAGATGTAGTGGCGTTCATTAATAACTTATTGTATTCGTCTTTTGATAATTTATATAAGTTTGATGTTTTGTCAGCGTGAGTGTAAGTATACGTTGATTTTCGAATAGTAGAAATGTCTTTTTTTTAATTTATTTATTTTGGAAGCTACCTTAATCATACATTATACAAGTGTATAATACCAGTCTTACCAAAAAATCCTACATCGGAATTAGTGAAAACCATCTTAAATCATTTAATGCAACCAGGTATAGGAATGATACGGAACTTTCCAAGGAAATCTGGAAACTTAAAGACGCGGGTAACATGCCTATAATTAAGTGGAACATAATTAAAAGATGCCAATCTTTTAACCCATCTACAAAAAAGTGTAACCTTTGCATCAATGAAAAGTATTTTATTATGAATTTTGATAGTCGACTGCTACTTAACAAAAAAAGTCAATTGGTTTCTGCTTGTAGGCATAGGAAAAAATTTTTACTATCTAACTTTGATTCCGGCGATTAGCAAATATCGGATCACGTATAATTGACGTCAGATGCCGTTGCAACGCTAAATTTGTATTTTTTATAACGGTTTTTATTTTTTATTTGAATAATATGGCTGATGATTGCCGAATGGCATGAAACTTTTAGCTCCATTATAAAGTTGTATTTTTTCATTTAAATTATTTTAATATAATTTGATCTATCTTTTTTAAAAAAGTTATTGATTACTCTTAAACCGACAAGAGTTGTATTTCCATCAGTATACAATATTTATCAATAAATATATATATATATATATATATATATATATATATATATATATATATATATATATATATATATATATATATATATATAGTACAATAATAATATAGTACAATATATATAGTAACAATAATATAACATATATAGTACAATAATATCTTTGGCCTTATAATAACCTGAGCTGTCATTTGAGTTACACCTTTCCAACCAGAGGAAACTGTGTGGTAGATGTAACGTTTAGAACCTTTAGTGTTAATATTAAACCCTTAATCATACATTATAGTATAATGTATGATTAAGGGTTTAATATTAACACTAATGATTATACAAGAGTATTATAGAATACAATTTAAACATTTGTTGCGATTTGTAATTTCTTAATCGAAAGTTTAGCTTCTGTAAACTTTAGAAATTATTTAAGAAATTATTGATGAGTTTTGAGCTAAGGGTACTAAATGTTTTTATATTGTTGTGATGTTTGTATTCACTCCTTGTAAGTTTTTGTAAGTCAAAACTTGTTTTTATAATAAACTTTGTTATATCTGAAATTTAGTGTGAGTCTATATAATTTAATTTCTTAAATCTGTTTTGCATTGCCTATCTTATAACATCTTAAAGATGTTTTTTGTTGTTTTTTGATGGTTTTTCACATGGTTTTTGTTACAAGTAAAGATGATCTTTACTTGGAACAAAAACCATGTGCTTTAAAAGTGAGCTAGAAGCATTCAACCATGAAAAAAATGTTGCATTTGCTAATTCTAAAGATATATTAACCTGTCAGCTAGATCAGTTGTCAGTAATCCAAGTATTAGCATTATTATAAATTCATCTTTGCTGCATAACATTTATTTTGGTCCAAGTAGTTAAGGGGTTTTTTAAATTTCAAAAAACAGCATTAGATATTTTTTTAATATCACTTTATCTTCTTTTGATTAATGATTATACTGCACTAACTGATAAAACACATTGACAGATGTAAGGCCAGTATAGAAGTTGCAAGATCTATCATTTTAAAAATAAATGTTTGTTTACAAGTAAATTGCAATAACACGATTTGTTTGGATTATGTTTATATACAAATTTGTTTCATAGTAATAACTGATGTGGTTGAAGTTAATTTTTCAAAAAAAAAATTATTTTTTTTAATTTCGTGCTAAAGCTCTTTTTTTGAGTTATCAATTTCCTAAAATTTGTATTATTTACATTAAATAAGTCTTTGAACATTGTAGCCTAAGTTAAACAAAAAATATCGATTTTTAAACGATAGTGTTCTGTCAGGAAAATAGTAAATAATTTACTATGACGTAGGAGTTGAACGGTTAGTTAGTTTTCTCTATACTTCTCTGAGCTGTAGTTGTTTTTATATTGTTATATATCTGTGTGTGAGTTAATTATGGATAACAAATGCTTACTCAAATGGTAGTTTGCAGTTTCACAAGTTAGAGCTTCGTTTAACATACATAAATCATCTTTCTACATTTCTAGATTGTACTCGTTATTGTTACAATCGATGAAAACGCATGTTTCCGATCTCTTGAATATTCTATATCGTATAGGTTCATTATTTACATTTTTTTCCATTATAAACCTGTATAACTTAAACCATTGGAATAATTTTTGTTTACGTTTTTACTTCCATTTCCGCGCGCGCATAAATTTTATATCGGAACGTAAAAAGGTGTATTGAGTTATCCGTTTGCGATGTCACAGAAAAGAAGAGCTTCGAGAACTTCGAAGATGTTTTGCATTATCTTGTTAGGCCGGATGAATAAAAAAAAAGCAAGTGCTTTTACTCAGCAATTGGTCAGCTTTACGTGAATAAAAACTTTAAAAGCTTTGCTCAAATTTACGTAAACTGCTCAATGTTTTTAAGTAAAATGCTTAGCTTTACATGAATAAAAATTTAAGTGAGTTAGTTAAAATTTGATTCACGTAACACAGTGGGACAGAGTGTGCCAAAATACCAAAAAATCAATGTCGGCATTGGACGGTGAAAACTTGTTATAATGGTGAATATATGTTCATTAGAGGAAATATCTAGTTAAAAAAACGTTAAATATTAATTTAGGCTTTATTTTATGCGGTGATTTACACGTGAATTTGACATGTGTTCCAAAACGCTATTTTGCTTTTTTTTTAATCAACTTTCTTACGCTATTATTGTTTTAAATAAACTTTATTGACTCTTAATTTAAAATATATTGTTTTAGTTAACAATGCTTTTTTCTCTCAGACCTTTAAAAACTATTTTAGGTGCAATCATTAGTTTTTATGCATCGAAAACAGACAACTTTCGATATTTTTTTGCTACTAACCTTTACTAGGTATGAGATAAACCATTCTCCAATATTATCCAAACATTTGATTTTGTATATCTCATGCTAAATGTATGTAAATAGCCTAGCATCATAAATATTTTGCTACTTTTTGCAATAAAAAAAAAAGTTATAAAAAAACATTGGTCTTTGGTCAATCGTCAATTGATGTGAAATACTGAACATATAAAAAAGATGTTTTGTACACAAAGAATACCTATAAAATCTTTCATTACTTTTATAATATAAGTTGTGTAAATATAAATCTAAAAAAGTTATTTTACGACAAATACATGCTTTGAAAAGTAATATTTTGATGTTTTCACTGATAAAAGTTGACTTGTCTATTAAAAATATTTCGTATTTTTCACCAAAATTTACTTTTTTTTGTTATTTTTTTATATTATATATTTTACATGTTTATTACTTTATTTATGCATTTTATATATAAATATAGCCATTCTAATAAAAAAACAACGAAAATAATTTTGGCACAAAAAACTTGATTTTGTTCCCTGTGGATTGGTTTAGTTTGTAGAACAAACATACACCTACAAAATCAAATTTATTAGATATCAAAAAATAATAGGTTAAACTTCTGAGGCTATTTAAAGTAAAATTAGAAATTTGTAAAGATGTACACTACGAGCATCATTCAGTTTTGTCACTCGCCAAGGAGGGGCTTAAATGGTCTTTAAAAAAAAAAAAGGTCCGCATTTTTTCATTTATAAATGACTTTCTTTTCTAACTTTTTGTACTTTAGTGTAGTAATCAAGTTCATATACGTATAATTACATATAATAGCCAATTTTATAATAGTCAAATACTACCCCATGCCCCTCCCCTCTGAAACCCGCCACTGGCATCATTAAAAAAGTCAACAAATAATGGCTTTGTATTGGTATTGGATATACGAGTATTATATTTGCATAACTCTTCAAAAAAATGATCGTAAATGTTAAAAGAAATGATTTTTAATGCCGTATCAAGTTACCCCGTACTTGCCGTATCAAGTTACCCCGTAATAAAAAACAATTGCTTTATTTTTAGTATAAATTTGTTTTTTCAATGCTTTTGTTTAATGAAGTAAAGAGCTTATGAGTTGTAGTTTACGAAATAATGTTGCTTACTAATAGACACGTTGAAAAAGATACCTTGAAATTTATTAACTTAATAAAACTAATCAATTACTTTTTTATTAAAAAAAAAACAAGTTTCGATCCCTTGGCATAACGATGTCAAATAAAAAATGGTTTTTGCCAAAAAATGCTCTAGTAGTTACTGTTTCACCATATAAAAGTCACAACTCTCAAAATGTCTCTACAATTACAATATTTCATAGTGCCACAAGTATCGTGGTGCCCCACACTTCCCTTTTCCATATTGTTTACAACCTCCTATGACTTAAAAACAATTTTTATATTTTTCAACTAGCTTCGAGAAAAGAGGGGACGCACCAATTTTACAAAGGGTAATTTGAAACCATAAATTTAATGAATGTTATAAAAATTTTAAGAGGATAGTTTAAATAACGTGTAGCAAGCACTTTGCTTATCAAATTGTGTTATTAAATTGTTAAATTGTGCTAATGTGCATTTGTTTTTTTATTGAAAACTCCTGCTCTAAGGTTAATGTTTATATGTTTTAAAATAATCGAAAGACTGCTTCTAGACACAGAAGGCTCAAACAACGTTAAATATTATACCTATGACATTGATGAACTCGGGGTCTTTCAAGCTAAGTATAACCTAGTAGACGTTTTTTTTTATAAGTTTCCCACGAAAAGAGAATTCACATGGCAAAATTAGTTGGTAAAATGTAGACTCGATCGAATCTACTGCCAAGATAAAGCCAAAAAAACAAAACAATATATTAGGTTTTACTTTTTATACTGAGCAAAACTACCAGTTTAAACTAGCTCTGAACATAGTAGAGAAAAAGCTCAAGATTCTGGGACAGCGTTCTTTGTCATTTAGGGGAAAGGCTATTTTGATAAATACGATAGTAATGTCAAAAGTGTGGTTTCTGGTAAAACGTGCATATTTCTGATTGGGTAATAAAGCGTTTGCATAGAAACATTTTCAAAAATTTGTGACAAAAGACCAATTTAAATCCGTTCAATTGAGAGACTCATTTTTTACCCGTAAAAAGCGGGGTCTTGGAAAACTTTCACCAAAGGAAATCGTGTACTCCGCCTTAAACGCTCTTTCAAATGAAAGAATGCGAGGAGGAAAAAACTTATGATTTTTACTACTTTTCAAGGTATTAGTTGACAAGTTCAGTTATAAAATTTACTAAACAAAACCAAAGCTGGAATATTTAAGGCAAAACACTTTGCCAAAACACTGAGACAACAAAATGTCTATATACTAAAAAACGATAATAATTTTAACCAAATTATAACTGTTTACTTTGAAAATTATAACCAATTAATTTTACTTAGTAGTAACAAAAAGACAGTTATCTCAACAAAAATTTTTTTCAAAATAGTTCAACAAAAACATAAATGCCATGAACCCAAAATTTGAAAAAAAAAACATTACTTCCCACGCATACGGACCGGCTTAAAACATCCTCTTTAGATTTCTTTACAATATTCTACCTTCTAATGCCTGGTACCTTTGGCTTTACTAGCCAAAAGTACAAGGCAATAGATTGTTAAATCAGCAAAAATAAAACTTGCAAAAAATTGAGGACAATATTCACATCTTTGCTTACTGTTCTCCTTCTGTTAAAATATGTAAAAATTTTAAAATTTATATAACTCCCTGATAACCCAAACAATATTTCTTTAATAAATTCAATTTTCTTGGCTAGAAACTACAATCTAATTGGAGAAAACCCCGACCTCGCAGTTGCTACTGACACTCACTCAAACCATCACGAATGCAATATGGAATAGCAGGAGCCACCATATGTTTAGTAATTCAATTATTGACTCAATGGCAGTAATCAGGTTAATAATAAAGAACATTAGGAAAATTGTTACTTTAAAATACAATTATCATGGCCCTAGAAACACTGCGGACGTTTTCGGTCAATGTTTTTGTATTAAAAATGTTATTTGTCAAGTAGAGAATGGGAACCTAAAACTAAACATATGAGCTAATGTAAAACAACGGCTCGGAGTAAGATCTGCACATTTAGTAAAAATTTCGCATGCTCTACCAATATTTTACAACAACAATATTGTTATATATGCTTATTAGTTAATCACTGTCAATACTTATTTATAATATATAGTTTTTACAATAAATATTGTAATGGCGTTCTTAATTTTGTTGTTTTGAGATCGTCAGTGTTGGTGTATGTAAGAGTGCTGTGAGTATAATATTTTTCGTATAAACCTTTCTTTACCAAATGCTTTGGTTTGTTTCTAAAACGGTTTTTTTTTTTTTATAAATTGCTTCTTCTTCTTCTTTAAGTTTTTACAGTGTCTCGCTAAAATGTGTTTACTAAATTATTTAGCAGTTTCTGTATTACATTATGTGCGCATTGATTTGTTTTCAAGTAGAGTTATATTTGATTCAAGAATTCTTAAATGTAAATTTGGCAATTTTAAATCGTCATCTGATATAAAATCACATGGATTTAATGACTTAGAAAAGTTAACTTTTGATAATGATAAAAACATCCATCTAGAAATAGGTATTAGATAAAGATGAAGATGAAATGCTGAAGGAATAAAGTTCTAAACTGGATACAATATACAAATTTTTTGCTGCTAGTCTTCAATATAAGTATATTAAATAAATAGCAAATTAAATTTCATTATCTACAGTGGATTTCCAATCTTTTGCAATTTTTATTCTGTTCTGCTTATAAAAAAAAAAAAAATTTTCTTAACAGTTTTATTTATTTTTAAATAGTTTTCTGTTTTATATTTTACAACTAATAACGTGCGCAGTAACTGAAAAAAATCTCAATATCCAATTTTGATTATAGCATTGAAGTAGTGTATTCCGATGGGATATTCTTGTGTTTCGTCAGGATATTTTACTTTTATGCTTTACGTATGATGTTACATCTAAATATACTTGTTTATTTGTTGCTTACATTTTATAATTTAATTTCTTAACTTTAGATAAAATCAATATCTTTGCTATGATTGTATATATAAGTATTTATTTACGTATTTTATCTAAAACAAATATTCATTCAAGCCAGGGGAGCATGTTTCCCCATACTTTTTTTCTAAAGGACTTATTTTTATTATTAAGAAATTTCAAGATATAAAGAACTTTTTTGACAAAATCCCCCCACCCCCCAAACACACACTTACTTTAAAACCCATGTTGTCAGCCCTGATTAATGTTTCACTTCCAACCGTAGATCTTTGTGATTGTGAACAAATTGGGTAAAAATGACATTTTTTGTTGTACTGTGCAGGCCTGTTAAAGACCAAAGCAACATTGAAACCTTTTAACCGAAGGAAAACCACATTTAAAAAACTTGTTTATAAAACTTGTTAAAAAAATAGGTATGAAGGCACTTTCATAACGTTGTTTAGTTTTAAGATTAAAATAAATTGTGTCATTACTAAGCAATAAATAAAAATTAAATAGAATTTTCGCCCATTGCAAGTCAAATACAACATTCTTATAATTTACTTTAATCAAAAAAAAAAAAAAAATATTTTATGAAAGCCTTAAATAGTGAAAAGCTAACATTTTATAAACTTTTTCACTTAAACTAAATAAACGGCTTTCTTTTTAAATAAAGTTCGGATTGTTTTTTCAACAGTCACTGTTTTGTTTAAGAAAATAAGTTTTTGATTTAAAAAAAAAAGAAGAAACAATATAAAGGGTTAAGCTTACTTTGTGCAGAGGAAAAAGCATTAAAAATTTTTATTTGATTTAATTCTTATTTATGTTTTATTGTGTTTAATGTTACTTTTATATATCTATTATATTGCGAAAAACGTTATAAAAGTATTATATATTTATTATGATTATGATGCAAAATGGTTCGAAGAGTACACCAACACAAGACAACTTTATAAGTAAAACTATATATATTGTAACATTTTTTAAAATGGTTTTTAAAATAGTTTTCAAGAAATTTATTAAATAAATTTACTTTTTTCTCAAATAATATTTAGATTAAATATTATTCAGACATATGTATATGTTATTCGTGTGCGTATATGTGCATGTGTGCGTGTAAATGTGCATGTATGCGCGTATTGGTACAATATAATAAAAGTATTTTGTTTTTCTTTAAAAAAAATTCAAAATTGTTTTGGTTGTTTATTGGCACTGAGAGTAGAACTTTGTTCTAAATAATTTTAATGATTCTAATAACATATTGTTTTAAAAAATGTTAATGCACACCTGTATATAGATAAAAAGAGTAATTAATAAATTTTATGCCGTTGTCCTTACTTAAAAATGTTAAATAGCAAATTATGGCAAATTTACAACAGGGTGCATTCAAGGCCGGCGCGATAGGGGTGTGTGACACCCCCATCAATGTTTTTTAGTCGGCAAACTGGACCCTTAGTCGGCAAATTGGACCCTTAGTCGGTAAATTGGACCCTTTTAGACTAGTTAGTCGGAAATGTCGACCCTTTCGATATAGGTTAGACAGTCGGCAAATGTCGTCATAACAGTCGGCAAATTTTGGAAAACGAGGACCTTTTTTTTTTTTTTTTGTCGGCAAAAGTTGTTATGGCACCCCTTTACGTGACACCTACTCGCGCCGGCCCTGGGTGCATTGTTTTCATTTAAGAGAATACTTTACAAATCATCAAACTTTTTTTATTTTCCACAAATTTTTGCCATATTGGCAAGTTTGTTCAAAATAATCTGTTGAAATTATGCAAAGCAAACAAACCAAAATCAAATGTATGTATACATACATTTGATTTTGGTTTGTTTCATGTATACTTTACTAAACAAAATATTCTATTATGACTTGTTAGTGGGAATGTTTTGGTACCTCTTATTCTACAAGTAGTTTTAGTTCTAATATGCCTATGTTGTATCATGAACATCGTATTTGCTAGCTGCTAAATATGAATGATAAACACCCTTCTAGTTATACTGTCGATGAATTGTTTGCATCTATAACATATTTTTATCTAGCATATTCAAACCACTACAAACTCTATCACGTAACTATATTTATTACTTGTTGATGTCTTTAATTTTATGCTGTATTTATCAATTTTATTCGGAATACGAAATATATGCAATCTAAAATAATTTCTTGAAACTGAATAACCAAAACAAACACAATTTTCTAACAATCGCAATTTTATGCAACTTAAGTATTGCGAAAAACGTTTACAAGTTGATGCACTGTAAAATAGGCTACGTTAGAGTTACGTTAGAAGAAAACGTTTCCGGCCTAGTTAAATATTATGACCATGATTTTATTATGATTATGACTATGGCTTGACGAGTTTTACTCGTTATAGTAAACAAATAGTACGCTATTTTGATCTTCGTTTCAATGAAAAACTATTCGCCGGTGCTTAGTGCAAGCACAAAATTAATTGGTCGTTCTTAAACAATTTTAACAATCAAAGAAATAAAACTCAATTAAGTTCATATATGTCACTGTAAGTGTTTCCATCCCACTGACAATAGTGTCGATTATCAACTCTTTCAAAAATTAAACGATGAAACAAATAAACAGGAAAACACATTTTTTGAACTTTCAAGAATGCTAATTCTTATTTTCCAAGATTTAACAAGCAACGTTTAATTTTTTTTTTTAAGAAAAAAGAACAAATGAAAAAAGCTGTTGCGTTTAATTGAAATCAACTCATTTAGTTAAAACTGTCGCTTTATTAAAACTTTTTAAGCTGTTTAACATATATTAAAAATATATTTATTATTTGATCGCATTGTT
>NC_061165.1:8739330-8764330 GCF_022113875.1 Hydra vulgaris
ATAAAAAAGCATACAAATATTGCACAGTAGTTTTATACTGAACAATAGTTTTATACTGAACAATACAAAACAGACCGCAACTCATCATTACCACATGCATAACCAAACTTCTTAATTCTGCATATTTTCATTTTGTTTTAACTTTAAAAATTGAAGTATAATAAACAACGCTTGTAAGTAATGTTAAATGGTATTTAATAAGGAACCTATATACTGTAATAGTCAGCATTTATATTTGTATTATATTATGTTATATTTGTATAGTGTGTTTGAAACATTTTTTAAAGAATTATTATATGGTATATAAATCTTTATATTTTAGGTATAATAAAAAGTGTGTTTTCTCTGTGTTCTTAAATTGTTTTATTTTTCTAGATAGAATGAGTTTATTTAAACCGACCTGTACTCATGAGGAAAACAGGAGAAAAGTGTGTTTATATTGTGCCAAAAAAACAAATAAACCTAACGATATTAATGTACCGTGGATTAAAAATTTAGTGAATTTTAAATACAACATTAAAAATTCATTCTATCCTAAAGCTATTTGCGAATCTTGCAAAAGCAGTATAAGAAGAGGAAAAGAGCCTGCAAAGGAATTACCCACAAATGTTCTTTAGCTGTACTTAAATGTAATGTAATGCAAAAGCTTGCAAATAATGTCAAGACAATTGAGCAAATAGCTAATTCTTTAATAAAAGACAAAATAGACAAAAAGGGTAAAGCGATACTTGCTATTGGTGGTAAAAAAGTAAGTTTTACACTTAAGAGAAACCATGATACTAGTAATATACAACAACTGTCTATAAAAAGTATGATTGACATACAATCAACTTTAGAATTAAGTAACACAAAAATTTTAAAGCTAGCAAAAGAACTACGATTCAAAGCACAAAACAGAAAAATTGTACAATCAGGGTTAGCAGCAGAGCTCAAACGTATTGACCAGCAACTTGATGATTGCTTTGTTGAGGATTTTGAACTTTTTAATATTAAATCTGTAGAGGAAAAAAGTTTGTTTAAACTTATCCCATTTATCAGAACAACAGATGTCAATGAGTTTCTGTGGCAAATAATAGATAAAAAAGGAGCCTATCCTCAAAACCAGTATATAAAAATTTCCATTGACGGAGGTCGGGGATTTCTTAAGGTAATTTGATTTTGTAATGTGCCACTTTTTTTTCTAATTAAAAATAATAATAAGTGTAATTTATTATAAAATATTCAGGTTTGCTTAAATGTTGTATCAAATCCTAGTGAAACAATTAAAAACAAAAGGAGAAAATATGGAGAAATTAAATCACCAAGTTTCAAGGAAGGATCTGTGAAAGCATCATTTATTATAGCACTGGTACCAGATGTACCAGAGACAAACCATAATGTTAAAATTCTGCTTAACAAACTCTGTTTGGATAAAATAAACTTTACTTGTGTGGCAGATATCAAACTCTGTCAAGTCATATGTGGTATGTCTTCGAGTTCCATGGCAACTCATCCGTGTTATATTTGTACATGGAACAGAACAGAAGTTTTTAAAAATGATTGCACTGAGCTACGAACACTTGGGTCACTAAGATTAAGCAGTAAATTGTATAAATTGAGCGGATCAAAGAAAATTAGAGCAAAAGAGTATTTTAACTGTATTGATGAAGTTCTTTTAATTGGTGATGATAATGATCTAGTTGTTAATCATCTTTCTCCTCCAGAACTTCATTTGATGGAAGGGGCACCAAACCATATCTTTAAAACAATAAACAAATTAGCTGATCCAGTACTATTAAAAAAGATCGAAAATGACTTAAATATTTCTAAATCAATAAGAAATGGGTCATATAATGGTAATGGTTGTCGAAAAATATTAAAAAATTAGGTGAAGTACTATAACTTGTTTCCAGTCCTATTAAAACCATTGGCTGAAGCGTTCAGGCTTCTGGATAACCTTGTTCACTCTTGTTTTGGTGTAAATTTAAGGCCAACATTTGAAAAAGACATCAGGTTATTTAAGAATCATTATTCAACCTTAGTGGAAGATTATGAAATGACAGTTACTGTGAAGTTACACATCATATTTCAACATGTAGGTCCTTTTTGTAAAGATAAGGACATTGGATTGGGTTTTTTTAGTGAACAAGCAGGGGAAGCTCTTCACTACTCATTTCTAAAGGAAGCATGGGAACGTTTCAAAGTGTCTGATAACCATCAAAAGTATGCAAAGTATTTGAATAAAGCAGTAGTTAGTTTCAATGGAAAACATTTTTCCCTTTTAATTTTAAGAAAAAAGTACTCGGCATTGGCGCCCCTCAGACTGTTTTTAAGACCCATCTGAGGGGGACATATAACGACTAGTCATATTTTCTGACAAAATGTACAACAATTGCATGCACCCCTGTGGTGGGTCTTGATTTCAGTTAGAGGGGCGCCTAAGTCCGGGACCCTATATGACCCCTGTATAAACCCAAATATTTTTTAAAGATTAGTTTTATGATTTTTTTCACTAACTTTCCCTGAATGGTTCTAACAATTTCAAAAAGGTATGACACAACCCTATGTCATTTCATCAAACTAAAATCTGGTTCAGCGTGGGTGTGTAATCATAGTATCTAAGTCATCCTCAAAGGTCAATACTCTTCTTCATTTCCAGTAACTTCTGGCATACCACAAGGTTTTATCCTTGGTTCTATATTATTTATCATCTTTATTCATAAATATATCCTGACATTGTTACATCTAAAGTGGCTTTATTTGCTAATGACATAACTATATATTCCTGTCTTGACGAAAAAACCATCACTTTTTGATTGCTTAGTACAGGTAGTCAATTTTAATCTGATTTCTTTTCTGTTACAGCTTGGCGCTTGAAATGACTTGTGAGTTTTAAGTCCAATAAAACTCAGTTATTTTTAAACTCAGTTGTTTAAACAGTTGTTGCAATACCGTTGATATTCCAATATATGTGAATGACAGTTCTCTGAAACATCTATTTTATGCCTTCTCTGATGATCATTCACTACTGACCTTTCATGTAAGCTATATATACAATCCATTGCAAAGTTAGTCATTCCAGTTCCATTCTCTACCTTTCTACAAATCTCTTATTGGTCCTAGCATAGTATACTGTTGTCTATAAGGTTGCATCCCATTCTCTTTTTTACAAAAACAGTCATGGTTGCTGCTTAAATAAACTATCATCATTGATTGATAGAACAAGATTCCATCAACCAAAACTCATTTTTTGCTAGACTCATCATTCAGCAAAGTTGCATCCTGTATTTGCCCATCATGGTCTAAAAGCCATGTGAAGGGAACTTACCAAGTAGAAAGGAAACTGATGTAAAATCCTTAATTATAGGTATGTTTGGAAGAAACTTGTAAATCCTAAAAAGTAATTGTTTTAGTGAAACCAGAGAATTAAAAATACTCAGTCTTGATCTGCAAAACAGGTAAGTGCCAGAAAGAACCTCCAGCTATAAAAAGTTGCATAAGCTCTTTTATAATGCCATATTTAAATAAGAACACAGAGTTATGAATACTTGTTTAAATCACGCAAATATGGAACTATGAACAGTAAACATTAAAAAAGAAAAAAGTTACATTTACTAATTGTACATACACTAAGTGGTTTTTTATTTTCAATTTTACAGCTAGGTTTACCTCATATTGATATATAAGGTAAACCTAACTGTAAAGTGTCTAATTAAGTGATATTATGGATTTTGTCATAAGTATTTTGTAGTCAAGCTGAATCTTTATTTATTGCACTATCATCGCAGAAAGAAAACTCTATAAAATTTGGAAAACTTCTGAAAAAAGACATGCTCTTGTATTGCTTTGCTAAACATTAAGCAAAACTAGCTGTATACAAAACCTAAATGTATGAACAGATATTAGGTGAGATGCTAGATGTAGAAGTTCAGTTCTAAATTGAGTGGTTAAGAAAAAAAATAGATATCTCCTTATTTTTGGTTGCTTTAAAGAGCTAGATGGTAAAAATACTTTTTAAAAAGTAGCTAAATAAAGAGTTAAATTGTTGTACATAAAGTTAGTAGTTTAATGTTGCTGATAAATTGTAGAAAACTAAAATCAGCTTTTCAGAGGGCAAATATAATGGTCAATTTGCTGATTTAGGGGATGTAGGTGTTCAGATTTTTGCAATAAAGTTATATTAAAATAAAATAACTCATAAATAATTGGAACAGAGATTGAATGGTAAAGATTATTTCAAAGAGGCAGTGACACTAAAATCTGAAAAAAGAAGCTTGACCAATGCAAAATTGCTTAATTGCGGTAGCAGTTATTATTGCCATGTATAGAAATGTTACAACAGGAATCAAAACAAAAGATGAATTTAAAACAAAAGTAATTTTAAAGTGAAGATGCACATTATTGTTTAAGAAGCTCTCTCTAGAAAGTTCAGTATTGCTTAGCAACACAGCTGTTTGCAGATGATTTAAACTTGATTGCAGAAACAAAGAAAAATTTATACTATGATTTCAGTTTTAGAAAGATAAACATTAAAAAATTTGCGAGCAAGTAGAAATTACTGGAAAGTGCTTATGTGGAGTTAAAACAAATACTATTTTTTGTACAGTTTGTAAGCAATAGTTTCACAAGAGTATGTTAGTAAGTTTTGTTATCTTGAAAATACAGTTGGATCAGCTGGTGGATCAGGAAAAACTCTAAGGACAAGGTATGTCTAGACCAAGTTTATAGATTTATCTCCTCTTAAAATAGCACGGCATGCATCTTTCATGATTAAATGATCATGAAATATTATGTTCATGTATAAGCAGGCAATAAATAATGATGATGATTATTATGATGATGATAACAATGATGATGATGATATGAAAAAAAACATTTAATTTACTTAAAAAGCTACTAGTTTTGTTTAATATCTTCATATAAAAATTGTTTTTTTTTTAAAATCTTATTTAAATTTGCACTATTTATAAGTAACAAGTATATTTATATCATTGAAACTTGTAACATTAGTGTATCATTTTAAGATTTATTTATTTACTAAACCAAAAAAGAAATTAAATTAACCATAATAGCATACATGTATGAAAAGTGCAAGTTTTGTGTACAGTGTATTTCCTACAAAAACTCATAATATCATTCTTTTTAAATTTGGATGGCGATACCCCCGTCCTGGCAAAGTTTAGCTGAAATATTGTTGAATAAAGGCATTTTACCGCAAAAAAAACAACAATATTTGCTGTATACAAGAAGAAAAAAAAAGGTCAACGTTGTTGAAAACAGTTTTTGAATAGCCTCTGACACATATATATATATATGTGTGTCATCTTTAACAGTGTCTATAATAATGTTACCCTTATTATAGACACTGTTAAAGATTCTCCAGTAGTCTCTGGAGCTTAACTTTTGTGATGAAATACAAGATTTTGTGACCTGAAAATAGCTGGATTTGGCATTAGACAAAACCTTTTTACAATGGTTTTGAGCAATATTAAACAAGTTTAGAGTTGCGAAGTAATTAAGATTAAATTACTTAAAAAATTCATTGTAGAGGATTAAAAAGTTAAAATAAAAACAATTTTTTGCCGCTTTATTTTTTATCCATTTTCTTCTTTATATTTTTATTGTTTTAATTTAGTTTTCAGATCTTTTTTTTAGTTTTTATTTCTCTTTCCAGGTTATAATTTAGTTAATTTATTTTTATTTATTTTAGTTTAAGTTTACATTTGTTTATTCAGCGCATTTATTATAACACTCAAACTTAAAATAGGCATAGAGTTAGAATGTTATATATGTGGTCATATTAAGTGTGCAACCGCAGTCGTCTCTTTAGAAGGCTAGATGTATGCATGTCTGTCTCTCTGTCTCTCTGTCTGTCTGTCTGTCTGTCTGTCTGTCTGTCTGTCTGTCTGTATGTCTGTATGTATGTATGTATGTGTGTATGTATGTATGTATTTATGTATGTATGTATGTATGTATGTATGTATGTATGTATGTATGTATGTATGTATGTATGTATGTATGTATGTATGTATGTATGTATGTATGTATGTATGTATTTATGTATGTATGTATGTATGTATGTATGTATGTACGTATGTATGTATGTATGTATGTGTGTGTATGTATGTATGCATGTATGTATGTATGTATGTATGTATGTATGTATGTATGTATGTATGTATGTATGTATGTATGTATGTATGTATGAATGTATGTATGTATATAATTACAAAGTTCGCAACAAGAGTTAATGTTCAAGATTGAAATAAACATTCTTTTTTTTTCAAGATTAGTCTACAAGACACTGGGCAAATGCTAGAGACATTTAACTTCTTTTAGTTTAAAGTGAAATTTATTTTTTGTGAAAACCTATATTGTGCACTCCATTAAGACATTGTTCAATAGCAAATCTGAATAGTGCATTCCAATAAGGCTTACAATCGGTGTTTAATTATATAATAAAACTATCAAAGCCACACAGTAGCCATTAGTTATAGCACAAGTTGGAAAAAAATGTAGTTTTCCAATTTTAAAATCTTGTTTCACCAAACAAGATTATATAACCACCCAATCAAAATCAACTTATTATAATTATAAAATCACTTGACAAAAATATGGTGCAATAAACTGCAATGACAATAAAATTTCTTTAAAAGTAATAGATGTTTTTATTAGGGCACAGTTGGTTAGCAGTAGTTAAATATCAAAGAAAAGTATAAACAAAATTTTTCCAATAAAACTTGTGATAAAATGTTGTGATGGGATGTAAGTTTTATTTTGTTTAATTTAATGTTACACCTCACTATTTTAAACATAAAAATTTGAGTCTAAGTTAATGTATTTAATTAATGTTTTTAAATAATTATACCATCATCATTTACCAGTTTTCTTAATATGTTGTTTTAACATGTTAGCTATAATGTTTGTTTGCTTACTGTTTAGACAGTACACAGTGTACATTTATACACAGTGTACATTTTTTTTACTAATTCTAACATATAAAAAACGCTGTGTCATTAATTAATTTCTTTTTTAAATGATTATAAATTTTTACAATAAAAGATTAAAAATACAAAAAACACACACACAAATAGATATAGCAATAGTCATTAAATTCAGTTATTAATTTTTTTTTTTTTTTTTATAGCAAATTTGGGAGCAAAAACTTATGGCGAGCTTCAGACCCCTATGCATTATGCAGCTAAGAACAATGCTGCAGCTTCATTAAAGACAATGCTGAGACTTGGTGCCTTCATCAATGATCGAGACTATAAACGAAGAACTCCGTTATTTGTTGCTGCAGAAACTGGTACTGTTTGTATTAAAAAATTGTATTCTGAACTAACTTTTGTTATTTAAAGTATGAAAATATTTATTAGCTTTCACTTATAGCAAATTATAAAAAAATATTTTTCTTTCCATGACATCTAATTCCTTGTCAAAAGTAACACTGATAAACTTTTTTTGTTCCTGCCTTTAATATTTAAAGTTAAAACCTTCCATAACCTTCCTAAAAACACATAAGTATATATGAAGTAAATATAATATGTGCTTAAGGTTCTTAAAACAATTAAATTTGAGTTTTTCATGTGTTAAGTTTCATTTGAAGCATTTTTTCTTTACCAAGAGCTTTATATTGCTTTTAAATTGACAGACATTTATTCAGTATGTTCTTTGCAGCAAAGAAATTTATAAAATTGCAGGATGTCTATATATATACAATACTCCAAAGCAAAATGGATTTTTTTTTACAGCATTACAAGGTTCATCTTTCCTATTGCTTTTTACATCTTTGGAAGCTATCTTTTTAGCTCAGCCAAGTCTTGATCGGCTTTAGTTGTTTAACTTTGGCTGAGGTAACAGACTGTATGTATCTAGTAACATGACCAATATTTAGCAAGAGCTTTGTAGGCAGGGAACTTAGCGAAGTTTCAAAGAAGTTGATAGGCCTTCTTTTAGCATTTCCTTTATATCACTTTTTTGTTGCTTTGCTTTCTTTGTTTGTGTTTTTCGACATATGGGCATATAATTATACATAAATTTAAATATAATCACTAAAATTATAACTAATTGGTTTCTAGCTTAATCAGCTATTATAAGACTTTAATACACTCTTGCATATATGGTTCATATATATATATATATATATATATATATATATATATATATATATATTATATATATATATATATATATATATATATATATATATATATATATATATATATATATATATAATATGTACTACACATAAGTATATATGAAGTATATATAATATGTGCTTAAGGTTCTAAAATATTATTCACTATACTAATATTACAAATATTTCTGATGTTTATAGTATTTTTTCATAGCTCGTGCTGATGCTGCACGCTTTCTTATTGAACAAGGAGCTCCAGCTGGTGTTTATGATTCAAGT
Organism: Hydra vulgaris; assembly: GCF_022113875.1. NCBI lineage: Eukaryota > Metazoa > Cnidaria > Hydrozoa > Anthoathecata > Hydridae > Hydra > Hydra vulgaris. The sequence continues at coordinate 8,747,729 of NC_061165.1, forward strand.
GGAACACCCTGCTTATCATTAATGATAGAAAAAATGCCCCAAATAGCAATGGAAGCTATAGAACAATTTCACTTTCTTGATAGAGCATTTCGAAAGCATTACTATTATTTAAGTTATTTAGAACGAGATCCTCAATATCTGTCTGAACCAATACCGAAAAGTAAGAGAGAACAAAAGGAATTAAAAGAGAAATTAAAAGATGAAAAAAGAATATTAAAAGACCAAGGAAAAAAAATGCCCAAAAAAGAAAAGACTTATGCTAAAACACCTTTAGAGGTAGAAAAATGTTAATTTTTTTAAATTTTTTATATATCATCATAATAAGAATAATTTGCAAAAATTAAATGATTTAACTCTAAAGTGTTATTGCAACCATCATCTAATGACACCGATTGTTTTTTTCGAAAAACCACCACGCATTTAAAAAAACTATTCTTATTTGATACCTGTGTGCTGAGAAAAATATTTGCAATGTCAGTCCTAAATCTTCATGAATGATGCTTTTTTAACTTATTAAAGTTTAATATTAAAAAGTAAACATGTTCTAATAAATTTAAAAAAGTATTTAAACTTTTTTTCAATATTGTTATTTTTATTTATATTATGTCCTAATTTTTTTAAGTTGTTAAATTTTGTGTTTATTTTAGTTATTTATTTCTTTAGCAAATCATGTGAAGTAATAATTATTTATAGTAATCAAACAATCAATTAGAAAAACTAGTCCTTTTAGCTTAGCTGCAAGCCTAGTATCATAAGAAATACTATTAAAAAAAAACTGTTTTCATTTTATTTGGTGGTTTGTTTTAATGTTTTTTCATTGAAATATACTTGTAGGCAAGTTAGAATATTTAGTTCAAGGTAATTCACATGGTAGATTTATGGAATACTTGTTGTGATTGGTAGATTCATGGAATACTTGTTGTGATGAGTATAAATTGTGTGATGACATGTGTGATGAGTAATAGTTGTGATTAGTAAAAATATAAAGCATTTATATCTTTGCTCTATAAAAAACATTTTCTTGCTTTAAAATATATTCAATATTATCAGTATTATTCAGTAGGGTAATAATATTTGTTTCTCTTCGATATTTTTCATAACTAAAGCTTCACTATGCGAAGACTAAAATTAAATTTTTTAAATAATAGTAAAGTAGCCATAAATATGCAAACAAATCATAAATATGCAAGCAAACCATAAATATGTAAACAAACCATAATTTAATAGTAAAATATATAGATATATTCAAAACTAAGTGAATCTCTATGCGAAATAAATTTTTTTAACTTCAATATATTTTATTTTAAATTATAGTAAAATATCAGTAAAAGAAAACGTAAATAAATAATATATATATATATATATATATATATATATATATATATATATATATATATATATATATATATATATATATATATATATATATATATATAAATATATATATATATATATATATATGTATATATATATATATATATACATGTAGACGATATATATATATATATATATATATATATATATATATATATATATATATATATATATATATATATAAAATTTTATATATATATATATTAACTTTAGAACACCATGTTTGTCATTAATAAGTTAATACCTTGCTAAGATTCGGCTCTAAGTAAGTGTGTTTTTTAATTGAATAAATAGATGGTCTATAACTGAGCCTACAGTATTTTCTTATTTTATTATTAAACAGTTTTTAGGTTCATAGCTTCAGCTGACTTCACTTCTATAAATATAAAGTCTAAAACCTCAACAAACCTTATTTAAATAAAGCTAATAAATTTTTTTCATTTCATATGCATTTAGAATGTACTTTCGGCCAAGTTTATATAACTGGATTTACAAGTTTAAATGGCTATGTTTTATAAATGTAATGCAAATAATAAAATAATGTTAATATATATTTAACCAACAGGATTTACTTGTGCGATGATTATTTTGTAGAGAATTTAATTAGTTGAGTATTCTATTTAAGTGTTGTTGGTTTATTACATTAAATTTAAGTGTCAGTCTATAAAAACATGAATTACGTTTCTGGAATTAGAAATTAAAAAAAATGCTATAAAATAAAAAGCAATACAAAACTGAAGAAAGTTACAGAGTAGGCACCAACAATTTTTGGTATTAACTTGCTTCAAGCAAGTTGTTTCTAAGAAAATAAGGGTTAACTCAAAATAAAAAAAATCTAAAGTTAACTAGTTGCTATCTTGTTTAAAAAGAAGTTTGAAAAATCAACAAAAATAAATTGCTTTAAAGATGCTGTTTTTTATAGATTTACAAAAAAGTGCGTCATTAAGAATAAGTGAACGTAAACTAAAACTTCTCAGCGGAAAGTTTTAGTTTTGTTAATGTTTATTATTTTAATTTTGTTATGTTTATTGTTTTTTTTCTACATTTAGGCCTAATTTAAATTAAAGTTTTCAAGCTAAAAATTTAAATGTTTTACACCAACACTCATTTTAAAAATTTGATAATTATAACTTAATTTAGTTTATATATCATAATAAATTAAATATAAAAAATCATAATTAAAATAAGATAGATGGAATGACTTGAAACTTTCAAATTTTTTCACATTATAGATTTTTGGTCTATTAAGGTACTCCTGCTTGAAGCAATTAATTTTTTTAAAAGAATTTGAAAATCACTAATATCTATTATGGTTGTTGCCCTTGTGATTTACTTAAAACAGATTCAAACCTCCATAGAAAATTGATTCAATTTTTTTACTGTATAGGTTGTTTTAACTTCAAGCCAAACTTTTTGTAGTTATTACAAGTTTGTTGCGTGTTTCATGCTTTTTATAGACTATATTATTGGTAGTTAATCCATGTGTTAAAAGTGTAAATATATATACAGCTTTTTGTTACTTTAACAGGTTTTTATCTGGATTTTCTTGAATATATTTTTGATTGTAAAAGTTTTTGTTACGGATATTTTTGTAAGTTATCATGAAGTTACAGGAAAGAAAGCAACTTAGCTTAAACCCTTATTGTTTTTACAAATAATTAAAGTTTAACAATTGTTTACATGGCGCCTGATGAAAAAAGAAACGAAATCTGAATAAAAACTATTACCAAAAGAAAAACATTTATCCAATTAAACTCAGAAAAAGAATCAATTAGACTTGAAAAAAAAAGGTTTTGTTTACATTTGATTCGGTGTATGATTTGAAGTTTGTCAACAAGCGTGTTGGTAAGAAATAACATAATGCTTTTGTTGATTGATATTAGATTTGTTGTTGTATACATATTTTTTTATTGCTCATTATGATTATTGTGCATAAGAGAGTGTGAAAAATTGTATAGAGAGTTGTATAGTAGTATTAGATTATAAGTTTTAATAGCTGTATAGTGGTATTAGATAATAAGTTATGGCTGCAATATTAAATAGGAAAATTGCTAAAAGGAAAGCACTAAGAAGTATCTTTAAAAAAAATATAGTTGAAATTAGTCAGGCTTTAGAAGACCCTGATACATCGCAGTCTAGGTTTATAGTGTTAAAAAACAGTTTAAGTGACTCTTATACCAATTTAAATAATATTGATGAAGAAATAATTAATATACTTGATCCAAATGAGGTTGAGGAGGATGTTTTATCGAGTGTGGAAATATCAGATCCAATTCACAATATGCTTTCAAAAATATATATAAGGTTAGAATCTGTAAAATTAGGTTTTAAAAATAATTCTGAACAGAGTTCTAAAAATAAAATTAACTGTAGATTGCCAAAAATTGAACTTCAAATTTTTAAAGGTAATTATTTAGAATGGCAAACATTTTGGGATCACTTCAATGTTTCCATTCATAATAATGGCGACCTAAATGGTATTGATCGTTTCAATTATTTAAAAAATTTTTTAGGAGGTCAAGCATCGACTACTATTTGTGGTTTAACCCTATCTTCAGAAAAATATAGAGAAGCAGTTTCTTTATTGATTGAACGGTATGGTAACCCACATACTTTAATCTCTGCACACATGGATTCATTAATAAAACTTATGAAAGTGAAAAATTGTGATAATGTTGAAGGCCTAAGAAACTTTATAATGATATAGAAGCATGTGTTTGAAATTTAAAATCATTGAAACTAACACCTATGGTAGTCTTTTAATTCTAATTTTGAAAGAAAAATTACCAGATGATTTAATTCTGTTAATTTCAAGGAAATTTGCTGGGGAGGTTTGGACTATAGATTTAATGCTAAAAATTTTTTGAGAGGAATTAAACGCTATAGAGAGTTGTTCAAATAACAATAGAAATGTTAAAAACAGAAAAGTTAATAGTCAGTTATTCACAACTGCAGGATTATAGAACGTTTATCCAAACTTTAAGAGTAATAACAAAAATGTTTTCCCTAAATCATTTGAAAAAGATTATCAAAACAAAAGAAAATATAATTATCCTTGTGTATACTGTTCAGAAAATCACAATCCTTGGGAATGTAAAAATATGACAAATTTCTCAACCAGAAAAGAAATTTTGAAAAAGCAAGGTAGATGTTTTAATTGTCTAAGAGCGAATCATATATTCAAGAATTGTCAAGCAAATTATATTTGTAGTAAATGCAGAGAAAAGCATCATATTTCTTTAAGTAAAAAAGAAAATACCTTAGTTGGACATGTAACAAACAACAATTCTGAACAAACTATTCTGTTGCAAACTGCTAAAGCAGACATCAGTGCAGTGGGAGAGAATAAATTGTTTAAGGCAGGAGTATTATTTGACAGTAGGAGTCAACAGTCATATGTAAGTAAAAAAATTCAAAAACAATTAAACTTGAAAACTATAAGAAAGGAAAAACTATTAAACTATTGCAATTGCTGAATGTAGTTCAATTTAAGGTGCAATATAAATATTCAGAGCATAGTGTTTGTATGGAAGTATTACGTGTACCTATTATTTGCAGCCCTCTGCAAAGGCAAAATGTATCATTAGCTAGTAATTAATTTAAACAAATATCTTGATTTTCATTAGCTGATCATGACAAGGGGTCTCTTGGTTTTCATGATATTTTAGTAGATAAAGATTTTTATCATAGTTTTATTTCTGGAAGAGTCATTAGAAGTCCAATGGGTGGTCTAGTAGCTAGTGAATCAGTCTTGTGGTTGGTATTAAGTGGTCCTATTTCACTGAAAAATAACACTAAAAATGCCACAAAAACAGTTTTTATTAGTCATTCTATGCACTGTGAAGTTAAGAGTAAAATAAACGAGATTAGGCAAGATCTGAATAAATTTGGTCTGTTGAGACCATAGAATCACCTGAGACTTGTGTGATGCATCAGTTTGAAAGAGATCACATACATAATGGAGAACGATATATAACAAAGTTTAAAACTGATCATGATCTTTTACCTGATAACTATTTGTAAAAAATGTCTGGCCAATTTAAAGGTAAGATTAAATGATAAACAACTAGTTACTGAATATAATCAAATTTTTATAGACTATGAAAAGAATAATATAATAGAAAGAGTTAGTGAGTCTGATATATTTAAAGAACCAGAGTGTGTGCATTATTTGCCTCATAGGCCTGTCATTCAAAGAGATAAGGATACTACAAAAATTAGAGATGTTTTTGATGCATCATGTTTGACAACAGGACCGTCTTTGAATAATTGCTTGTTCAGGCCCAAATCTATTTTCTAAAATATTTGATATTTTACTAAAATTTAGATTTAATGCTTTAGGGATAATTGCTGATATAAAACAAGCATTCTTAAACATTGAAATTTCTTCTGAACACAAGATTACTTAAGGTTCTTGTGGTACGAGAGAATATCTGGTAAAGAGGCCAAATTAATTGTATATAGATTTCTTAGAGTTGCTTTTGGTTTAACTAGCAGTCTTTTACTTTTAAATGCACCATCTTAATAAGTACATAAAAAAAGGATAAAAAATTTAATAGATGATCTCTACGTTGATGGCATGCATGAAATTGTTTCACATCCATGACCTCTGGATGTGAAATATTTTCATAAGGAAAAATATTTTATAAAAAATCCAAAAGTATATTTTTAGATGCAGGGTTTGAATTAAGAAAATGGATTACAAATGATCAGGAATTACAAAAAATTATAAAAAATGAAAACAATAATAATAATTTTATAAAAATTTTAGGAATTGAGTGGGATATATTAAAAGATGAATTTGTTTTTAAATTTAAAGATTTTGTTAAAAATGCAAGAATGCTAAAAATAACTAAAAGAAATATTCTAAAGATGGCAGCATCTTTCTTTGATCCCCTAGGTTTTTTAACACCGATAACAACAAGAGTTAAAACAATTTTTCAATTAATTTGTAGAGATAAAAGTGGGTGGGATGAAATAGTAACAGAAGTAATAAAATTAGCTTGGACAGAATTTTTAAAAGATCTTGAGTTATTAAGTTTTGTTAGAATTCCAAGATTTGTGTTTGAGAGAGTTAATGAGAGCAGCAAGCCTGTTCAATTGCATGGATTCTGTGGCAGTTCCAAATTAATTTATTGTGTAGTAATTTATCTAGTTATAGAAACAAGTTTAGGAGTAAATAGGAAGTTTTTAGTTTTAAAGTCATGTGTTTCACCCTTAAAAGAATTAAGTATGCCTAGATTAGAGTTATTAAGTTGTGTGTTACTAAGCAGACTTGTAGAGGAACATAGTGTTAAGAGTTTTGAGTGGAAGAGTGCAATTTGAGGATGTAAGTTGCTGGTGTGACTCATAGGTGGCATTGTCTTGGATTAAGGGTAAGGAGAGAACATGGAAACCATGGGTGGAGAATAGAGTGAATGCCATTAGAAAAGTTGTTGATAGAGAAAAATAGAATCATTAATGGTTAGTTGAACCCAGCTGATTTTCCTATTGGAATAAGTAATTTTGTTGATTTGGGACATTGGTTGAAAGAAACAAACAACTGGTTTAGATTATGCAGGACCTTTATTTATAAAAAGAGTTAATAAGAACGCTGCCTGGAAGGTCTATGTTTTGCTATTGACTTGCGCGTCTAGTCGAGCAATCCACCTTGAACTGACACCTGACATGAAAATTCCTGCCTTCATAAGAGCTTTTAAGCATTTTGCAGCGCGAAGAGGTTTTCCTTATTATCTCTGATAATTTTAAAACCTTTATATCTAAAGAAGTTAAAAATTTTATGATGAAAAATGATGTGCAACAGAAATTTATTTTACCAGCTTCCCCCTGGTGGGGTGGTTTCTACGAACTTTTAGTTAGATCTGTTAAAATTACAATGATAAAAACAATTGGAAAGTTTTTTTTATCTTACGAAAAACTAGAAACGATACTATGTGAAATCGAATCTGTGATAAACAGTCGTCCACTATTTTATTTGAACGAGGATGACACTGAAGAAGAATTAACACCATACCATTTAATGATTGGACGAAATATTGATAATAAAATTAATGGAATTTGTATACTACCTGAAGATATTTTAAAAAGAACTATATTTATCAAAACAACAATATTTAATTTTTGGAAAAGATTTACAACTTCTTATCATAATGAACTTAAACAACACCATTTATATGTTAATAATAAAACTTCATATACAAAACAGTTACTAATAAATGATGTAGTTCTTTTACGAGATGATATCAAGATCCCTAGAAGTCAATGGCGTATGGGAAATGTTTTGGAACTTATAAGATGAACTGATGGAAAAGTATGAGGTGCGTGTTTACAAGTTTTATCCAAAGAAGGAACTAGAACAACCTGTTTCTGACCTATTTAAAAATTAATACCCTTTGAAAATACCAATGAAGCAAACAAAATAAATGAAGATAAAAATGGTAGATCAACCAAAGATAAACCAGGTGCAATTGCTAACGGGCAGGTCAATTTGTAAGCGGCCGATCAGACAGGCAGCGAGCGCAAAAGCCAACATAGGGGTGTATGTTAAAAGTGTAAATATATATACAGCTTTTTGTTACTTTAACCGGTTTTTATCTGGATTTTGATTTGGAATATAATTTTGATTGTACAAGTTTTTGTTAAGGATATTTTTGTAAGTTATCACGAAGTTACAGAAAGAAAGCAAATTAGCTTAAACCCTTATTGTCTTTACAAATAATTAAAGTTTAACAATTATTTACACCATGATTGCCTTCATAAATGATAAATCAATTTGCAACTGAGAAAGAATAAGTTGCAAACATGCAAAATTAAATATCAAAGGAAACCTTAATTCTAAATTAGATAATCTGTTTGACATAACTACTTATTGCTGTTTATTGGACATTGTGTCTTGTAACTATATTTATGTTAAGTGCAAAAGAGACAAATGCACAATGGAACACATAATTTGTATATGCCAAGGGAAGTAAAGATGCTAATTGAAGAAAGAGTTTATATTTATTATAATTTTTTGATAATTAATTTTAATCTCTTTTATAACTGTGGTAAAATATGTTACCTTTTTATTTAAGGAATATAATGAATGACAACCTAAAGAACTCAAACTGATTATATCATTTAGAAGTTTCCAAATATGCATTAAAGCTGATCAAATACAGATATGCTTTAAATCTCAGTGCAGCTCTTGGAAAAGTCTTATCAATATCAAGATCTATTCTAATATATATATATATATATATATATATATATATATATATATATATATATATATATATATATATATATATATATATATATATATATATATATACATATATATATATATTTATATATATATATTTATATATATATATTTATATATATATATTTATATATATATATATCAGGTAATTAGTCCTAATAAGCTGTGCATGGTCTGAAAAAAAATTGTCTCAAACCTGCTACTCCAGATGGCGCTGCTGTGGAGGCAAAAAAGAAAAGAAAGCCTGTAGCTAGAAAAAATTTAAAACTTTCTTTTGAAAGTTAAAAGTTTTTTTTGCTACATATATTTCTTTTACTATAAATATATGCTGCAGTCGTTTTTCAAAATGCCTTATTATGTTTATTTCGTATTTCAAGAAAAACGAAATTTAAAAGAAATTGTTAGAAGGAAAACCTTGTAAAACAAAACAAATAATTTTTATGAATTTTTTCAGAATTCTTAAAAAATATGTATTCTATAAGGTTTGCAGACATCTAAACTGGCTTATTTTGTAAAAAAATGAAAATTGATTTTTTTTACCTTAAGGCATTTTGAAAAACAACTGCAGTATAGATAATTCAACAAATATGTTGAAATGAGATAGTTTGACTCAAAATGTAAAAGCTCTTAACAAAAGCCACTAAACCAAAAAAAATTAAAAGTTATTGCAGTTCAGTGCACTAACAGTGCAAAATTTTAAGTATAGTGTATTGGTATTCGCAAAGAAGCATTATATAAATCATTTTTTAATTTTAATATAAACTAATATATATATATATATATATATATATATATATATATATATATATATATATATATATATATATATATATATATATATATATATATATATATATGTATATATATATATATATATATATATATATATATATATATATATATATATATATATATATATATATATATATATATATATATATATATATATATATACAAATATAATATTTGTTTATATAAATTGTTTATAAAGTGTAAAATATTTACTTATATAACGTTTTATTCAGGATCGTATGTAATATAAGTAAACTTTTTCAATAATTACAAGTTTTTTTTGCTCAAGCTGTTTCGTTTTGATTTTTTGTAGGTATGTTATTATATTTAAAAAAGTTGACTAGATTGAAAAAATGCATGACATATTGTCTCATCCAAGTGGAAAATTTGAAACTTCAATTTTAGATTTACCCCTCTCTTAATAATTTCTGATTGCTAAAATTACATCATCTGCTTCTACCATTTTAAATGGTCTACATTTAAAATGGTAGTCAAGGCTTTTTCGTAAATTGTTGAAGCTACAATTTTTTTGTGTATGTGACGTCATTTTGTGGCAAAAAACTAGAAAAACAAACTAGAAATAAGATTTTATTTAAATTAAAAAAAAAAACTCTTTCTATTAAAGATATATGGAATATATTTTTATGGAATATATTCTAATAAAGACAAAAACTATTTATTTATTACTATTGTAATAAATGCAATCTCTTATCCATGAAATGATATACCAGTTTTATATATTTTTATTGCATTTTTTTATTGCATTGCAGTTTTATTGCATTTGTATGCAACTAAATTAAAATTAATCAAAATTGTAAGACAAATACAACAGGAAACTTGACGCATAAAGGTTTATTTTGCCACAAACCAACGTCAATGCGCAAAATATTTTTGGCTTAACTTTTAGATTAGCGTTTAATATTATTCTTAAGTTTTTAATCATAATCATAAGAATGAACTTTTTTTAATGACTATGTTTTTGTGGTCTTCAGATCTTTAGTTTTCAGGTCTTTAGATCTTCTTAATTCCATTTGTACAGCGTTAAGTTCAAACGTCTGTAAGTGTAAACCTCTTTAGCATTTGAGTTTGCAGACATTATATGGAATAATCTCATATAATGTATCTACAAATTGAGAAAACTTAAAAATTTTATTTTAAAGTTCAGAAATCTTTTTTGCTATATTATTATTATTTTGCTATATTATTATTATTTTGCTATATTATTATTATTTTGCTATAAATATATAAGCAAGATTAAAAAAATTTCAAAATTTATTATGCAAAGAGGAGGTCTTAAACCCCCCAAAACAACACTGATAACAGCACACTTAACCACTGAGCTATCAATGAAATGCATTTAGCAGAAGAACAAATATAACTATAAGTCTCTTATAATAAGCACTATGTATGCAGAAAAGGTGCACATGTAACTTTTTTTGCTCCTAAAGTTTTTTTTCAGAGCAAAATTATTTTACTAAAAAACATTGAAGTATATAAGGAATAGGTTTAGAAATAATCAGTGTCGAATAGGTATGTATAGAAATGGTAGGTTTTGTAAAGACCCATATTTAACAGATCTGGAAAGCTAAGATATATAAGGAAAAAGTATAAAAAAGTTCGGTTTAAAATAGACTTACAATGACCCATATTATTACAGGTCCGATCTCAGCTAGTATATATTATTTTGTTTGATATAGTTTTTTTTTTTTCTTAGGCTGACAGGTCCAACTTGCATATAGGATAATCAGGCTTTGTCTAAATATCCAAAATAAACAAATGGTGTATTTCATTCAATCCCATAGTTCACTGTTTCTGTTTTTAACTCATAACTTTTTACTGGAAATAGCAAGTTTGATTTAAAAAAATATTCTTGACCAGCGTAAAAAATTATACAAGGATACATTTTATGTTCAATGCCAGCAATTTTCACTTTAAATTATAATCTGGCTGAAATTTTGACCATTCAGAGAAAAAAATTATTTTGTATTAAAATTTTATAGAATCTTATTAAAAAAAAAAACTCTCCACAATAAGATCAAAAAATAACTATTTCATTCTATTCTTTGTTTTATTATACCTGCTTTACTCAACTTTTTATGTTTTAAGATTATATATATTAATAACATTGTCAATAAAATTCTTTTATTATTATAAAGATCAAAAATTATTTTGATTGTTTTAATTTTAGTTTTTGTTTTTTAGGTTATAGTTCAATATAACCAACTCGATCTTGTTATGCATGTGGTATTCCAGCGTTTGCTTTTGGTAAAGTGGCAGTTGTTTGCTAAACGTGGCTCCACATACACACTTCTTATTAACTTGTACTTTACATTGATCTGGACATTTTTAGGTATTTTTATACCACGTGATCGAAATTATTATTCTCCACTGAGTAAAAATTGGTGGAGATTAGTTTTAGAAATCAATGGGGTGATGCTTACTGGTTATTTTATTTTTATGGTAGGTATTCTAAAAATAATTTAGATATTAAACAAATTATATTTAAAACATTATAAAACATAAATTATAAATATATTATAAAAAATTACAATAACTGTATAATTACAATAATTGTATAATTACAAATATATTACAAAATATAAATTTTAAGAAATTAATATTTGCAGATATCCCTTGTTAGGATTTATGGGTTTTCTAGCATTTGTGTGAATAAAAAATGAATTAGGAAAAAAAAAGTTTTTTTTTTTTTTTTAAGGAATTGTCTCAACTTAGAAAAATTGAAAATGCTCATAATATGTGGCGTCAATGGCGCACAAAGCATGTTGAAAAAGATCTGCGGTACTGTCACCCTAGATGGCCTGAAGAACGCAAATACTTGGAGTCCGAACTTGCTCAAATACGCACATTTCAAAGGACCTACTTTAGAGAGCCATGGAATATTTTTGAATGGATTGCTTATTTTGTCGTCTTAACATTAGTTTTAACTCGAATAATGGCTGTAGCTTTAAATGATCAAACTGCAAGTGAGGTTCATCCACGTGTATATTCACTTGGTTTGATTGTTATATGGCTAAGATTTATGAGGTCATGTCGTGCTTATAGAAGTCTTGGGCCGTTTATTGCAATATTAGGTTTGTTTAAAGATCACATTATTAAAATCAGTATTGCTAAAATAAAAGTTTTAAAAATTAATTTTTATTTTTATTATTATTATTTTTTTCTAATATTATTGTTTTTCTAATATTATTAAAGTAGTAAACAGATCTTTCTGTTTCATTTTTTTTGTTCTCATATTTTGTATTATTCAGAAATGCAACTTAAAATTATAAAAAAGTAAAAACATTCTAAATTTCTTCTACAGTTTTTTAGACTGTGAAAGAAGGTGAAACAAACTATAAAAGGAATTTGTATGAGTGTTTACTAATTTATATATATATACATATATATATATATATATATATATATATATATATATATATATATATATATATATATATATATATATATATATATATATATATATATATATATATATATATATACATATATATATATATACATATATATATATATATATATATATATATATATATATATATATATATATATATATATATATATATATATATATATACATATATATATATATATATATATATATATATATATATATATATATATATATATATATATATATATATATATATATATATATATATATATATATATAAATATACAGAGAGAGAGAGAGTCTTGATACTCAGGTGAAAGGTGAAACAAACTATAAAAGGAATTTAAATAAGTGTTTACTAATTAATATATATATACACACACACACACACACACACACACACACACACACACACATACACACACACACACACACACACACACACACACACAGAGAGAAAGTGATAGAGAGAGTGTCTCGATACTCATCTTAGGCAGACATCTAAAATATTATCTTAGGCAGAAGGTCTCCTAGGCAAAGAGTTAAAGTTAAACACACTCTATTGTTTGACCAACCTTGCACCCCTTCTGCATCTATTAGGCTGGCGCAGATGTAATTACATTGTTTCCGTTTTTAGATGTTGAATGCTTGATCTTCATTGTTCATTGTCAAGGCCACATTTAGAACTCTTTGTTACAGCTTAGGGTTCATTAATAGTAATGAGGCAATTGCTTGGATTATTAAATAGTGTACTGAGCACTACCTATGCTTTGAGTCAAGTTCTTTAACAAATTGAAAAATGAAGTACCAAAAACTATAAAACACAAAAAACCATCATCATCATCAAGTTCTCTAAACCTATCATTCACTAATAATCATTGTCTTCGAAGTAATTTTTCTTCTGTTATGTTTTCTCTTTGTGAGACTAATTTGAGTTCAGTTGCCTCACTCTTCTTTATGGTTTTCCTCTAATTGTGCTGCTGCAATGTCTAATTGTAACCATTACTTTCATACCTATCAGCAAAACAATTCTCTATTAAACAACTCGTTTCTTCGCGCAGAATACTTCTTCAAGGTTTGTGTTTTGGAGTTATAGAGTTGAGAGAGGGTTATAGCCACAAATAAGTAGCCTCCTTGTCTGTAGTGGCCTTCTCGGCCTTGAGGAGGTGAAAAAACAAAAAAAAACAGGCGTCTGTTTATTACTGCTAGAAACCATTTTAAAAAGGTTTTATCTAACACCAAAGCCGGCTAATCTCAGGTCACGAAATCTTGTATTTCATCTCTAAAATTAGGTTTTTGTGACTTCAGGAGAATCTTTAACAGTGTTTATAATAGAGGCAAATCTGTATTCTACCTCTCTTGTATGAATCAGTTTTTTTCACTTCACACAAAATCAAAGCTGAATTTTTTTAAAGATATTTTTGTTAATATCATCTCCTGATTCCCTTAGTCACGTTCAATCTGATATAAACTATAAACAGGTTAATCCAGTGCTTGATTTTCGTATCACTCCAGCTTCTGTATATAGTGTTTTCCTGCTTAGACTCTTGTGTTCCATACAACATACTTGTTATAGTCTTGCAGAAGTGTTTTCTGAAGCTGTTGTCTATACTTTCAAAACTATTTAAGAAGTGCTAATCAGAGTCTTGTTTTCTAGCCTGCTGGAAAAGGGCATCTGTTATCCCTATTTTTAGAAATTCTGGAGAGAAATTTGATACGTTTAAGTACCGTCTCATTAGTCTTCTTCCTATCACAAGTAAGGTTTTTGAGTCTTTCAACACCTAATCTCTCATCTTGTATCTAATAACTTTCTGATCATCAATATGAATTTCAGTGTTCTTGTTCTAATGCTGATATGGTAATGGTAAAAACTGATATGTTTTATTGTGCATTAGATAGATGTGGAGAGGCTAAGGCTATTGCTCTTGACATTTCTAAATCCTTTGATAGAGTTTGACATGCTGTTCTTCTCTATAAGGTCTCTTCTTACGATGTATCAGGTAACACCTTTAAGATTATTGAATCTTTCCTTACCAATCATAGTATAAAAGTTGATCTCAACGGACAGTACTTTTCTTCATATCCTGTTCCATATTCGAAGGTTCATTAAGGTTTTATCCAAGGCCCTATACTTTTTTTATTTTCACTAACGATCTCCCAGAAATTCTCACATCTAAGGTGGCATTGTTTGCTGATGATACTACCATTTATTCTTGATAAGAAGCCAATACTCTCTGATTGCTCGGAGTTTTTGAAGGATCTCACTTCTGCTACAGTATTTGGCTTTCTGTGGCTGATAATCTTTAACTCAGATAAAACTCAATTTTTTTCAGCTAATCGTTATCGTAATAATCTAGATCTTCCTTTATTTATGAACGGTAATGTACTTGATAAGTCATCTACTCTTCATCTCCTAAGATTAACTCTTATTTCCTATCTTTCTAGGAAACTATATATCAAATTCATTGCAAAATTAGCATCTGCTAAGGTTGCATCTCTTTATTGTTTTTGCCACTTTCTTACTCCGGATTCTATTTATTATCTCTGTAAATCTCAAATCATTCCTTTATGGAATACTGTTGTCATATCTGAAGTGGATCTTTAAATACTGCACTTTCTCTTTTAGACAAAGTGCAAAAATGTATTGTAAACATAGTTGGAACTGCTCTTGCAGCCAACTTCCAACCATTATGACACTGTCATAATGTTGCTTCTATATCTGTTTTCTATAAATACTATAATGGGCACTGCTCTAAGGAGCTAGCATCTCTTGTGCCATCTACTAAAGTTCTTCCTTATGTTACTTGTTATTCAACTAAGTCTCATTCTTTAGTGTGACTGTTCCTTAGTGCTCTAAAAATTCATATTCATCTAGTTTTTTTCTTTGAATATCAATTTTTTAGAATTCGCTTTGTTCATCTTGTTTTTCTAATTCATATAGTTTGCAATCTTTTAAGTTGTCTGTTAATCATTTTCTTGAGCTATAAACTTCATCTTTTCTTTTTCAGTAAATTTCAACTCTAATAGTGGTTGCTTACAGTTTTGTTGGAAGTGAAGTTGTTTAAAAAAAATAAAAAAAAAACAAAAAAGAGATATTTTTTATAAATAAAACTACGTATTTTTCACTACTATAAAGTTTCATGCTAAATGCCGTAACTCATTTAGCACAGCATTTAGTATGAAACTTATACTAGTGAAAAATATTTAGTTATATTTATAAAAAATATATATAAAGTTTTAATTTAAATCATTTTAATTTACTTTAATTTATCGGGGGCGCTTAGTTACAAATGCGATGTTTAGTTAGGTAATTCCAATGCTGTCATTTTTAAAGAGTGAATGACTAGATATTATATTGTCAATTACTTTTTATCAAAAATTTGAGTGTGATATAATGCAATTTTTTATCGCTTTTTATTGCATAATTGAATAAAATTGCTTTTCTGCTAACTGTCAATGCGATAACACCAGTGCTTAATGTACACACACGGGGCTAATGGGTGTAAGGCGCAAGTTAGTAGAAAATCACTTATCAAAATTTTTTCATTTTATACAGTGTTTAATCAATGAAGACTTATCAGAAATGAATGATCAAATTAATAAAATTCAATTTATACCAAAAATTTTTACTCTACTGATAATAGTTTTAAATGATCAGTAAAGTAAAATTAGCCACTGCCTTAGGGAGACAAATATGTAAATAAACCTTTTTATAAAATACAAAACTTTGTTTTGCAATTTTTTGTTATTTATATAAAAGTTTTTGTAAATAAATAAAATC
>NC_061165.1:8766830-8799329 GCF_022113875.1 Hydra vulgaris
TTATATATTAATATTTATAGGAAGTTTACTCACGAGATGAAGGAAATATGCCAGATGATCATGACAATGATTTGTTTGAAAAAGTTACAAGACAAATCACAAATCGTATCAATGTATTAGAAGATTCAATAAAACAAGGTGGTGATAAAAGCAGTTCTAGTACCGGAGTTTCACGAGGTTCTCATCCAAGAGGTGATAATGGCGACTCTGGTCTTGATGGTATCATGCATATAATGAATTTTCAGAACAGTCAAATTTCAGATCTGAAAAAGGATTTAGAAGAATTAAAAAAAGTTTTAATACATAATAAAACAAAAATGGCATTTAAAGACCAACCTGCACCCTTAGAGCAATCTTCGTACAAGGCCCCAAATCTTACATCTCAAAAGACAATAGAACCCGCTAAAATATTTACACCATCGCAACAAGCAGTTCTTAGTTATCCATCATCTTCTGGTGTTAGCTATTATCCTCCTCCATTATATTCAAACGCATTCGCTGAACAACAAAAACCCTTAAAAGAACCTACTCATCAGATTTTTTCAGGTACTTTATCAAAACAACAAAATCCAGGATATATTACGGATCCTGAACATATGGGTGGTATGGGTCGTGGAAAACGAAGACGTCGTGGTAAGCGAGGTGGGAATGGTAATGGGTACGACAGCGATCAAAACAGTGTTTTTTCTGAGCAGATTCCATTAGAGAATTTTAGGCGTCCTCCGAGTCCCAAATCTGTAGCATCGTTACCTACTGGTAAACGCAAGAAGGGTAAAAAGTTAACTAAACCTCTTACTGGTAGTTGGGAAGATATACGCACAGATTTACACGTATAAAACCATTTCTACAGCGCAGCTGTAAATGGTTGTTGTACTATTCCAAAAAACATGGCGTTTTTTGACGAATTTAAGAAAAAAAAAAAAAGTTGAAGGCGCGTCATGTGAGATGCTTTGGTATATTGCTGGGATATAAAGTTGGTTTTATATGGAACTCAGATCCCTTATTTTAGAAATCAACTATTATACATTTTACTTCCAAATTTCGTAATTTATTTTTATAATTCAATTGCTCCGATAAATCAGAAAACATGTCATAAATCGATTGAGAAAAGTTTATATTAAAATCAGCGTTTATTTTTTAAAAAATATTTTGAATTCAAGTATGTTTTTTACTTTACAAATTAGCAAGATTGCTATTTGGAAGCTTATTTTTTTTTGGAGCATTTTTTTAGATATCAGGTTTTTTAAATTTTTGCAGTAAAAAAAAAAAGAAAATTTGTTTGTTATAAAATAAATAATAGTACTTATAAATTATTAGAACTTTTTCTTTCAGGTAAAACTTCAGGTAAAATTGGAGTTTACAAACATTCTTTTTTGCACTCCTATAACTCAATATAAAATTGTATAAATTAACGGTGAAACATAAAACAGTACTTGTGAAGACATCTTAAGAGTCTTGAAAACGATTTTAATATGGTGAAACAGCTACTATTAGAGCTATGTTTTGAAAAAAAAATTATATGACATCATTATGCCGGCGAGAGGTCGAAATTTTTGTTTTTTCGATGACAAAGTAATTTATTAGTTTTTAAAGTTTATAAGTTTTGAAGTATCTTATTCAATATATCTATCGGTAAGTAACATTTTTTTACATACATACATATATTTTTATTATCTAAAAAATATTATCTAAAAACATTACTATTATATAAAAAACAGACACGCTTTTCGCGACCAATCAATGTCGCTTTCGTTACAAATCTTTTCTATCAGATAAAAGCAAATCAGCTACAATAAGTTTACTAAAGTAACTTTGCAATTTTCTTTATCCCAAAGTATCCATGTAATAACAATAGTCATGCCAATGAATTAGAAAAGGATGCGACGGTACCATTTTTTGGAGCCAACATTATATTGGTAACCCAAAAGAGAGTCAAGTAAATTAACACTAGTGTTTATTATAAATTCGAACCACATTTGGACAAGAAACCAGGATTTTTCTGCTTTTGATTTTAAAATTTCTGAACTTCTGTTGTTGGTTGATTACCAACATAGTTTGATAACTAAGTTGCCATTTTATTATCAAACCAACACACTGCAGATAACTTTACTCCTTCAATAATAGTCAATTGCTAAATATAATACCCACATTTTTGCTGTTCAAGTTCTTTTTTCGTTGGTAAAGGTTAATTTTTAATCGGTTTTGACGAACAGTTTCTAACATAAGTATAACTTGGTATACTTGCAATGGTATACTGTTAAACTAGTTCCCAACATCAAATTTATGGTTGCAATTACGAGGAACAATGCGTGCAAGCCTTATAACAACGTTTTTACTAGCACCAATATCTGGTTTATTTGGAGCACACACATTGTCAGATTTTCAAGTAAACAATTCAAAAATATAACTTAATTCTTGAAACATCAATAAAAAACTATACTTTGTATTCCCATTTATACGGCTTTATTGGGTTATACTGTTTTAGTAAACTGCGTCCTTTAAATGAAATAATTTGTTCATCAACTGCTAAATTTTTTTCAATCCGAATATTTTTAAGACACTCAACAAACTTTGTGAGCCAGGATCTTACTTTGTGTAATTTGTCCCCACTAGCTGCCTCATAATTGTCAGAAAAATATAAAAAGCGTTTGATTTCTTTAAATGAATTAAGACTCTAAAAAATATAAGCAATAAATTTCTTCATATCACTGGCAGTACATTTTAATGGTATTTCAGGTCTTGTTTGTAGTACTGAATACATTGAAGTATAGAAATCGATATCAGCCAGAAGCTCTTTTGGCAAAAGGTGAAAAAAAAAGCTAACTTCCATACCAGATTGCTAATATGTTCTGCAAATGCAAAAATGTCATTTTCTATAACTTCAACTTTGCCTTTAAGCATTTTTTCTTGTTTCCATATTGGATGTTTTTTTGGATATTTGTTTTTGTCATTATAGAAATAATAGGCATAACTGATTTAGTGTCACTTTGTTTGGATTCTCTATCTCTCACTTCTTCAGATTCACCGCTTGATTCGAATATTTCATTTGGTCTCTTTTGAATATTAAAATCTGTCGCTTGTGAGTCGTCATCAGACAATAGCCATTCATCAGAACTTCTATCAGACTATCTTCTATGCAGGTATTGGAACATAGTTTGTTGACCTCACCTGGCGAGCTAAAGATTTTCCATAAAATGAATCAGCAGTTATTGCTCAAAATGCAAAACAAACTATTACTTATATCAAAATTAATATTGTTATAATACCATATTTTTAAAACATACATAAATTAATATTACTTAATTTATAACTTAATTTTGTTTAAGTTTCACAGAACTCAAAACAAAAATAATACTTTCAAAATACGCATAATAATAAATAAAATTATGTTTACATAAATAAACTTTTCACGCATGCTGTACAATATCTGATACAATTATATATAACAAAATTACATATTGTTACAAGTGTGAAAAAACTCTAGACTAACTTTTTTTAACAAATAGCGACATGGATATTTTCGTTGCAATTTCACATTCTTAGTTTTCTAGATTGTATGAACATATTATAGGTGAAGAACTAACCAGAATAGCTTTTGTCGTCCTAGTTGCTATTTTGATAATTTAGAAATAAAATATTGTCAATGTAACTAGATAATTGAAAATTTTTATAGTTAAACTTGGAAATAAATTATTAATGAAACATCCAATTAAAATATATTGCTGAAATCATAGTTCGTGTTACCATGCTATCCTTTATTATAAATTGTATCATATATGATATGCTATACTCTATATGAAAGGGGTTAATAGCACAGTCAAAGTTTTCAATAACCATTGTCCAATTTTCAGGCTCATCATCAAAATTTTCTAATTTTAAAATTGGTAATTGCATTGTTTTTAAAGCTGTTTATTGAACTGAGTCGTTTTTTAAATCAAAGTTTTTTAATTGTTTGTTAATTTCAGAAATCTCGCGTTTAAATGAGACAAAATTTAGTTGACAATTCAACTTCGTTTTGTAGTTCTTCTTTACCTTTAATAAGTAAGGATGTTTCCTCATACAATTGGATGATTTTATTAATTTTCTTGTTTAATTTAACTTTTAAATTGTTTGAATTGTGATGTTGATTTTCGTCATCACTATTTTCTATAATATCCGAAGATTTTCCAAACAACTTGGTTAAAAGTTTAATGTTGGCAGTTCTAATTCTTCGTTTAGTTTGTATATTAGATATTTTTACTTTTTATTTTATTTTACTTAAGAATAAAACTGACAAATACAGGTAGGTATAGCTTAAAAACACAAACACCTTAAAAACTACTAAGTCATAATTTATGTTCTTGTCAAGCACTGTATGAGCTTTATATTTATAAACGCATAATATCATTTGTTTTGAAACTCCATATAAATACTCTCTGCAAAAAAATACAAGTTTGACTATTTTCTTATTAATAATATGTGAAAAAAGCAATTTAAAAATAAAAAACAAATTAATTTTAAACTAAAAAAACACAGTTTTTGGCATGGGTAAGCATCAATTTAAAAATAAGATTGCAATTCCTTTTTTTTTAGATAACTATACTGTTGCTACAAATAAAAATAAAAAAAGTTTTCACAATATCCTTCTCTGATTGATAAAATAAGCTTTTTACTAGCAGTAGAGACGTTTGTAGTTTTTAAGGGTACAAAGAGTAATACAAACAATGAGGCACAAAGTCAAAATTTCTTTCCGGAATCAAAAAGTTACATTTCAAATCAACATAAAACATTTCCCCAATTGATGTTATCGCTTTCCGCGTCACTTAAATTGTCTTTATATTTAGCATTTGTTTGGTTGATGTGGCTAGTTTAATCATTATTGGCTTCATTCCATCAACTCGAAAAGAAATTTTGCTGCATACTGATTTCTTTATCTCGTGGCAGACTGGGCACTCTTTAAAACCCTTTACTGCACAAATGCCATTGCAAACACATTTTAATTTACATTTATAAAATTGTTTTTTTTCTTTATCTTTTTCTTTCTTTTTTTTCTCCTTATGATCTTTTTTTTTCCTTTTTCTAATTTCAATCAACTCAACCTGTTCAATGATGTTTTGGGCTTCCATTGACCCATGTATGTTTGTGACACGTATGTTTTTTGTTTTATTCATGTCTTTTGGCTTTACCTTGTTTACTGTAAGCAAACCTGGTATATCTTCTAGAATTAAACTTTTTTCATAACTTTCTTTCATAATCATCTGCGACTGCTCGAACATAAATTTCCAATAATTAGCTGATCCATAACGATGATTTATTTTTGCTAATTCGGGAAATGAATGTGGAGTAATTGGTGTTAACAAAACATTTGCTGATGAAAGTGTGCATATTTTCTTTGATGTACTTAGAACAAGATTGCTAGAAGGCTCTTGTTCTTGGTTTTGAACCATACAGTTTGCAGCCTGTTGAAATTTATCTTGCTGCATATTATTTACATTTAAACCTTCTTTAGATATGCCAACTCTCTTTGCAGCATTAATTATGGTATCCCTTGAAGCCCATTTATTCCACATTTCTCCTAAAATTGTCATGAAGCCTTCTCGGTTTATTGTTTGGAAAGTTGTAAAAAGTTCATCTCTTTTTTCGTCATATTGACGATGCATGTTTTGATTAGGACTTTGATCTAACAGTTGAGTAACCTCAGTTGTATCATGAGGACTTATAAACAAGTTAATTTATTTTTCATGGAGGAAATGTAGAACATTGTAGTCAAATCTTGAACTGTGTCCATCTGCTAGCATTACAACAGGTGGTTGTATATTTTCTTCTGACAAATATATATCAAAATTTTTGTGTAGGTCCAATAAAGAATGGTTATCCTGGCTTCCTTTTTCATTAGATGATATAATTAAATTTTTTATATTTTTGACAGCTGTTTTTGGGGCCATATGACTTGTGATATCTTTACCAGCAAAAATAACTTGTGAAACAACAATTTCGCCTGAAATGTAAAATAAAAAAAAATTACTTATGATTAAACCTATACTTAACATAACCATGGGGATAAAAACATTCACTAAAAACAAACACTAAAACGATTGACTAATACTTCTTAAGCGATGATAACATGATTGGTTGTTTTTTTTCTTCAGATAAATGCAAATTATTGCATAGGTACATTTACATAAATAGTTTGTGTTATTATTACTTGCTAATGAAACAACTGGGCATATTGTTATTGATTCACGATTCTTCCTAATCATTTTTCTGCAAGGTTCCCCACGTGCAACATACGCGAGCCCGGAATTTGTTCCATCAACCCCATAATTTATGAACTGGGGTGTTTTGTCAAAATTAAAAATTCTTTTTGTATCAATATCACCCTTCCGCACACCAGGTTCAAGTTTTTTTGAGTTTGTGGAAATCTCACATTTAATAAGTTCTTCAGCCAACGAATCTAAAAGATAAATTCAAAATGTTTTTGCTAGTACACTGCACCCTAGGGCTAATCTAAGACATTTATATATCTGATATATACGATGATATTATCATCGTTTTAATTATGGAGCATATCAGCAAATAAAGTACAAAATATATTATTAATTATTTTCTTACCTAAATGTGACTCAGCCATACCCTTTGTGCAGTTCAATGCCCTGTTAATAGGTACATTTCCTTGTCGTTTTAGAACTAAGCTATGGTGCTCTGCTTCCGATCTCTGCTAAAACGACTGGCCAAGCCTATAATAAATTTAAAACTTGTGTTTAAAATAAAGTTATGTTAGAATTATATGGAATAGTGTTAAAAAACAAATAACTAGTGTATTATATTACATAAAGAAACTTTCATTATAATTTATTAAGTAACAAAACGCTCTACTTACTTTCCTGTCTTAACAACATGTTTTGCATTATCAGATAGTTTACCAAAATTGCGACCGCCTTGATTCGTGGTGTTGCAATAGTCTCTAACTTTTAAAACATCAGTAACTAGATTAGTAAATTGCTTCCTCGATATTTCTTGATGGCACCTGTTTTTATTTTTAATGAATTCTACAATTGAGTGTTCTCCTTCTGCTGTCAAAATTCGCAGATGTTACTTTTTTATATTAGCAGTTTTTCCATCTAATCTCCGATCAATGGTTTCTCGATCTTTGATAAAAGAAAACATACCAGCCTCTTTTTTTGTGCTCTATGCACCAAGACACAGCTTGTTGAATTTGAAGTTCTTTCATATTTATTTTTTGTTCTGGACTTTTGTCTCTGCCTTTTAATTTGGTTTTCCAACAACAAAAGGTTCTTTTCTCACTTTTAAATTAAATTTTGGTTTCCCCATTGCAAAATTACTTATTATATTTTTATCTATAAAATACATATGGTATAAAACAATTGTGTGCATAAATAAACTTAATTAATATTCCTATTAAATAAAAATATAATATCTGAGTGCCCTATATGTTAAACTATCTACAAATTTTAATTAATAGTAATCCCCTAAATACAGTATATTAGTATTTAGTTGTAACTTGTAAGGATTTATTTTGTAATTTTAAGGAGTTTTGGGGTTGTTTATGTCTTTTTGTTTATAATAGATTTACAATAATGTGTGTACCAATACTATGGCCCGAAAACAAAATGTTTACAAAATTTTGAGGGAACCTGATCAACGGCTCTAAAATTATAAGCAAAAAACCTGATTGCGGTTTTTAAGGGGTAACAATCAAAAAAGGCGACTTTTCTTTTAATCACAAAACTTTACTAAAAACTATAGATTAAAAAATAAGGCCAGGGAAGACATTCATTTAAAGTAGTTTTTAAGTATAGAAAGTTTCAGCACTTCAGAAGTTTCCAATATTCAGTTATAGGGTACCACTTTTTTTTGTAGTTTTTAAGGTGTACCTACCTGTACTTATTTTGCGAAACATCTACTTAGTAGCTGTTTTGCAAAATAAGTATTTAGCTGTTTCGCGAAATAATATTTAAATATTTTGCTGTTTCGCTGAATACTTATTTGATATTTATTTTGAAAAACAGCTGTTTCGCAAAATAAGTATTTGTCAGTTTTAATCTTAAGTAAGATAGAAATAAGTAAAAATGTCTAATATACAAACTAAACGAAGAATTAGACGATTTTGGAGTTAGCGTAGTCATCTTGGAAAAATATTCTTGGGGGTGCAAGTTGAACTTTAAACTTTCCGTTTTTATGCAAAATTTCATTTAAAAGTATTAAAGTTTTCTTAATTTAAGTTTAAAATAACTCATATTTTATTAATTATTTCTTGGTTAAAAAATATTAGGGGAAAATGTTAAACTTGTTGCAAGATGCGGTAGTGGTGTAGTGGTAGAGCGCTCGCTTCATAAACGAGTGGTTCCGAGTTCGATCCCCACCACGTCCCTGGTAGTACCGCGCTCAACTCGTTTCTCCGCGCAGCGGCCTTGCTCGTCAAGGTTCGTGTTTCGTAGTTATAGAGTTGAGAGAGGGTTATAACCACAAATAAGTAGCCTCCTCGTCTGTAGTGGCCTTCTCGGCCTTGAGGAGGTGAATTAAAATAAAAAAAAAAAAAAATAGCTTTTGCTGTTATGGAGCTTATTCTTGAAATTATATCTTCACAATTAAAAATCAAAAGGAAAGGTGATATTATACTTTTTTTATGGTTTTAAATTTTGTATTTAGTATTTTAAATTGTAAAAACTATACCGTATAAAAACTTTAAATCAACAACTCACTTAGTACGTACATTTATTACACTGTAATGATCATGATCAATGAGATCAAACAGTTCACTGTAATTTTACAGTGAACTGTTTGATCTCATTATAAAAAATTAGTTATTAGTTTAAAACTAGTTAATTAAATTGTATGTGTTATAATGCCAAGTCATAGCAGATCTTCAATTAGTGTTTGTAATAATGACAAAAGATACCCTGACGAAATTATAAAACATAGCATTGTTGAAGAAAATTTAATAATATACTTTTATTGCTTTTTTTTATATAAAAGCATTTAGTAGGCAATATCTAGTTTGTAATATAGTACCAAATCATAGCAGATGTGTAGTTGGTGTCTGTAATAATGAAAAAAGATACCTTGACAAAAATATAAAACATAGCAATGTTAAAGGAAATTTAATAATGCACAAGTTGTAAACCAACATGTAAAGAAAGAAATGCACGATTGCACGATACATCATGGTATCTCTTGTATAAAAATTTTGTTGTTCCTAAAAACTTTTTTGTTTATTCGAATCACTTCCTTGAAGAAAAACCTACAAAAGATAATCCTAAGCCAATTTTGTTTTTAAAAATCTCTACTAACGCCATAGCAACACCAAAAAAGAGAAAAGTACCTTTTCCACGAAACTCAATTATTAATTCTAAAAAGGTTTTAGTTATGAAAGAAACTAATTCAAGTTTGACAGATGGTTGTTGCAGTTCTAATGTTGACTGTGGTGATTCTGAGTTGAATTTTGTTGTTGCAGATGAAAAAGAAATAGCATCGTTTAGTGAATTTTTAGTGTCTGTCCCAATGATGTTCTGCCAGTTGACACGTGAAAATGATGCGCAATTTTTTTACAGGTTTGGTGAGTACTAAAATTTTCAAGTGTCTTTAATTATCTCAAACATAAAGCTTCTCTTATTACGTATTGGGATGGCAGCAACAAAAGTTTGAAATTAAGAAAAAGGTCAAGTTCTGTTGAATTAACAGAGGCAATATTATGTCTCCTGATTATGATGTTGATGTTGAATCATCTATTGAATTTGAATTAGTTTCTTTCATAACTAAAACCTTTTTAGAATTAATAATTGAGTTTCGTGGAAAAGGTACTTTTCTCTTTTATGGTGTTGTTATCGTGTTAGTAGAAATTTTAAAAAACAAAGTTGGATCAGGATTATCTTTTGCAGATTTTTCTTCAAGGAAGTGATTTGAACAAACAAAAAAGTTTTTAGGGACAACAAAACCTTTTATACCAGTGCTATCATGATGTATCCATGCATTTGTTCTTTCTTTACATGTTGGTAACTTGTGGATGTCCGGGTATTATTTGTCATTATTACAGACACCAACTATAAATTTGCTATGACTTGGCATTATATTACACACTAGATATTACTTACTAAATGCTTTTATCTTAAAAAAAAAAAAGCAATAAAATATATTAACTAGTTTTAAACTAATAACTAATTTTTTTAAAATGAGATCAAACAATTCACTGTAATAAAATGTATGCACAGAAGTGAATTGTTTATTTAAAGTTCTCATATGGTATTGTCTGTACCATTTAAATTACTAAACTAGAAACTTTACTTTTTAATATAAACTATATGTATATTTAAATAAAAAAAATGCAAACTTATTTTATATTAAAAAATTTGAAACGATAAAAAAAGGTTTTAAATTATTTTTTTGATTTTAAATTTTAAAAATATAATTTCAAGAATAAGTTTCATAGCAGCAAAATCTCTTGCAACAAGTTTAATATTTTTTCCTTATAATTATAAACCAAAAATTAACTAATAATCTATAAGTTATTTTGAACTTAAATAAAGAAAATTTTCATAATTTATATGAAATTTCGCAAAACGGAAAGTTCGAGGTTCATCACCCCCAAAAATATTTTTCCAAGATGGCTACGCTAACTCCGAAATCGTCTATTGTTTGAAAAATTTTCAGATATTTCAAAAACATTATTTTTTTTTCGCCAACCAATTTTAATGCAGAGTGGCGTAGAGGTCATATTTATATAAAAAATTTAAAATTTTATTTTGATAGAAGTATTCGCGCCGATTGTTCGAAGTTACGTTTTGTAAGATTTTTGACTAAATTTAGGGCAATTTCTAAACATTGGCGCGAATAGATTCTGATGTCAAATCCAGTTAATTTGTTCAACAATGTTTTCTTTATGAGTTCCTGAACCAAAAAAAACACTGTGTTTATTAATTTAAGAAATATATTGTGCCTATTTTACACTGATAAGGGTATATAAATTAACACTTTGGCTACTGTAAAGTTATTTTTTGTTGATCTTTAGGCTTTTTTCCCGATCTTTTGTTGATCTTTAGGCTTTTTTTGCATTTTATATATTCATGCAAAACGTTAATTTTTACTTCTAACTTTTATTTTAAAAACTTTATTAGACTTCGTTTATTTATTTTATATACATTACGAAATTGTTTTTAAATATGAAATGATTGTCAGTTGTAAGCGGTTCTTGATGACAAGAACATAAGATCTTCTGCAAGTCTCCGCGTTCTTCTTTTTTTATATTTAACAAAAGTTGTAATTTTTATTTGTATGCATTTCTTATTTCTTTTATTTGATTGTAATAGTTATTTTGAATAAATAAAAAGGATCAAAATCAATTTATCAGAACTATTCAATAACAAGAAAACTGTCACCGTAGCTAGCTCCTTGAATCCACTCGTCTTCTTTTTTTGATGGTTTTTTACAAGAACTTTTTATTTGAAGCAGCATCTGAAACTTTTCCAAGCTTATCACACGCTCTACATTATTTTTAATAAATTTTACTCTAAGCAATTTTTTATTACGAAATATTTTTCTTAAAACAAGAAATACGTTTCTTGTTTTAAGAAATAAATATCCTACCCTGCAATTTATTTTTAAAAACAAGAAATATATTTCATGTTTTGAGAAATTAATTTGTTAAACTATGCTTAATAGATCTACAGTTTTGCTGTGAGTTCTAATTAACTTTTAGCAGGTTTGAAAGATTTTAAAAGTTTTTGAATTGATTGTACCCAAAAAGTCTGAGGGAGTCTCATCCGTAGGAATTTTTTCAAACTTTGATTTAGAATATCAAAAATTAACCATTAGTCTGGTAAAATATACAACTCAAGACCTAGTGGCTGCTCTTTATCAACAAATACTGCTTTTAGAAGAATTTCAGCTTTGATTCTATCCGCATATACATCATTTCGGACCTCCCTTTGCTTTTGAATAAGGAACTTGTCACCTTTTTTATATTGTAATCTTGGTCATAAGACGCTAAAGCCAGCACCAAGCATCTCTAAGGTTTTGCCATGATTTAAATTTCACCTCTGCAGCCGGCTCAATAAACATTTGCCAATAGTCTTGCTGATTTTAAAATTGTTAGTTAAAAATAATGCAATTTCGATAAAATAAGATTTAAAATGACATTGCTAAATACTTATTAGTGGAACATGTGGCAAGATGACTAACGTTTTGAAAAATACTTATATCTTAGTCAATAACTGCTCCAATAAGTAAATCTTTATCAAGAAGTGAAAAGAAATTATTATTCGCCACGTTCGTATCAAAAAAACCTAATACAAATTAAAAATAGCTGGAGAGAAACTAAACCTTATACAAATTAAAAATAACTGAAAAAAAAATTTTCTTCCCCAGTTTTTTTTATATTATAATATCTGTTATTATATGTAATATCTTAAACGAGATAAAGTTAGTAGTAAGTAATAAACTAATCTGAAGTAAACATCTGATATGAATGACAATAATATATAAAATAGTAAAAAATGATAAAAACAACAAGAATAATATTTATTATGCTATACAAAAGTAAAAACAAATATATTTGCTGCTTTCTTTCTTCGTCATCATAATTTTATTTCTCCAACATACACGATTATAAGTATCTTCTGATTTAATTTAAGTATTTTTAAAAATTTTTTAAATTTTACAAAAACTCCACATATCCATGCAATATTTTTACACCTTCATTTTTTTAAAAAATAAATCTACATAAAACATAAACCAGAAAATTTTAAATATGACCTGATGCAAACAATGAAACAAAAACAAATTTAAGTAAAAAATAATATTTATAACAAAAAAATTCCAAACATCAGGATCGGACCGGGAAAGAAGTTGAAAGGCAGGGGTATTCCTCCTAACCCCTTTAAGCACAAAGGTCCTGGGCCCCACCATAAAACACGATGTACAAAAGTAAAACACACAAAAATGCATACAAATACTAATAATAATTCATTGTTCAATTTGCAAAAACATTACAATAAATATTGTATTTATTTTTACGGTTAAATTAATTTTCACATTTTCACATTTTACGGAACAATATCATTAGAAATATCCTCTACCATTATCAGCAAAAAACCAAAATTAAACCCTTAATTGATTAAAGGTTTAATTTAATTTTGTTTAATTTTTTGCCACCATAAGGTCCCTATTCATGTCTTCCCCCAGGCTCTTTAGTGCCAGTCTGACCCTGCCCAACATATTAGAGAAAATAATAAAAAAACTAAAACTTAGCAAGGTAGAGCTACCACAAAATATGCACAATCTTCTTGAAATTTTACAATAATGCTAGTTAGACCAATATGCAATAATAAAATTATGAACAGCCCTCTACGATTCTCTAAAAGACTCTACTCTAAAATTTTAGGGGCAACTGTCACACCCTAATATATATATATATATATATATATATATATATATATATACATATATATATATATATATATATATATATATATATATATATATATATATATATATATATATATATATATATATATATATATATATATATATACATATATATATATATATATATATATATATATATATATATATATATATATATATATATATATATATATATATATATATATAAATATAAATATAAATATATAAATATATATATATATATATATATATATATTAATATATAAATAAATATATATATATATATATATATATATATATATATATATATATATATATATATATATATAAACACATATATATATGTATATATATATATATATATATATATATAAACACATATATATATGTATATATATATATATATATATATATATATATATATATATATATATATATATATATATATTTAGTCTATTTATTTCAATTAAGACAGAAAATAAATCATTTTGACTTAGAGTTTTGGTTTTGACACGATTAACACTTTAGAAGTTTAAATTGACTTTTTATCTTTAAATAAACAACGGGGTACACACATCAAAAAAATAGGTTTTAAGTTTCAGGTCAGAGTTCCCCAAATATTTTTATGGAACTTTTACCAGTGACTTTTCAGGATACTGTATCTAGAAGCCTAAAAATCAAGAGGTAGCCGTTTTTGAAAAAAACGATTTCAAACTTTTGTAAATTATTTTATAAAAGGGGAGGGGGTGTTAAAGTTAATCCAGTATTGCAGGCAATTAAATTTTGATCTTCTTAAGATGTTAATTTTTCTATAGAATTGTTGATGGAAGCGTAATTTATATAGTATATTATATAGTAATTTATTCATTTAATATAATAAAAGATTGTTTCAAACCCTAATTATTGTTTCGTTATTGTTAATATTAAACATAAACTACTTTATTAGAAAAATGCCTAATATATTATCTAACAAAACAGTAAACAGCAAAGAAAAACGAGACCATTCATTGAATCAGAAAATTATTTGTTGCTGTTGTTTGAAGAAATGCTTAAAATGTATTCCAGTAACGAAGTTATTAGAGGCTTACATAAAAATGTATGTAAAACCTGAATATTCAATATCTGTGTACAGTTATCCAACAGGTATATTCTATATTATTATTAACTTATGCAATTGTTTTATTAAAAACAACTTTCTAAAAATAATCATTATTTAAAAATGAACTTACTTTATGTAGGCATTTGTCCAACATGCAAAAAGTATGTAAACTTACTGAAGGAAAGTAAATACATACCAAAAGCACTTGAAACTCGATGGCAATCTTCCCAATTATCTTGATGTGTAAGCACAGGAAATTGTGAAACATGCACAGTTTGTTCAAAGGCTAGATCAAGATTTCCGCATGTGAAAAAAACAAAGAAATTAGTAAGTTCTAATAGGATGTGTAACGTTTGCTTATGTGCAATCAAAAAAGAAATTCAACAACAATGTACTGAAATGAATGTGTATACAAATTTTTCTGCTAAGTTATTTAATGCTTCGGAAAAAGTTCAGAAAAAAGTCACTTCGAATGTTTTAAGATCGATTATTAGGAAAAAGAAACTTAAGCATGGAATCCAGACCCATCTAATTACTGGTAATTTGTTTATTAGATTTTTTTGTGTTTTCAAATTGATTAAATCATCTAAAGTATTTTGTTATTCAGGTTGCCATTACATATAACTGTTGGTGTTCCTCAATTAGTTAATAGGAAAGTCAAATTTGAAGACACTGAAACTATGATTAATCGACTTGGAATTAGTCAATTTCAAATCACACATCCTTCTGAAATCCTTAAAGAAAAGTAGAATTCAATTTGAGGCAAATCTTGAAAAAAAACTTTACCAAAAAAGTAAACTCCTATCTGAATTTTATGATGTGAAGACAATTTTTGCAGAAGAAAAAAAAAAAGTTGTCAACCGATGTGTCAAGAGACTTTGTTTATGTTTTTCAATTTGTAATGACTTACAGAAAGCTAAACCCTTACCAAAAATTAATACGAATTGGAATTGATTCAGGTAAAAACATTATTAGATGAAGAGACAATATATAACCTATATATAATATAGAACTTAATAATATATATTTTTAATATAAAATTAAAATTTTGTAGGAGGTGGATCACTTAAGGTAATTTGTAACCTTTTTGATCCAGAAAAAGAACAATGCGAAGATCAAAGTTTTCACGGAACATACTCTGGAATTAACCATTCCATAGTTCTTGCATATTGTGACAACTTGCAGGAGACACACAAAAATTTAGCCATTTTATTAGATCTTGTAAAGCTAGAAGATTGTAGATATGTTCTTGCAGCTGATTTGAAAATAATTAATATTCTTCTAGGAATTTCAGTAAGTTATGATTTAAAAATAATTTATTATGTAACTTTTAATTAGTTAATTAGGATTTAAAAAAAAACATAAGAAAATTTAGTCTCATGGTGGTATGTATGCTTGTGCTTGGTGTGAAGGAGAATGTGAACTTTTTGGTGGATTGACAAGAACATTTTTATCATTGGATCTATGGCATCGGAGATACATGGAAGCTGGTTATCGAAGTTCTGAAATGAAAGATTACAAGGTGTGAATGTTAACTATTATTTAATTTAAAAATTTAAAAATCTTTTTATTAAATAAAAAAATAATTTTTTTTAAATTGGTAATCAAATTAATAAACTTTGATGTGGTGAATGTATGCCTAATAAAGGAGAGAAACAAGTCAAAACTAGTTCTTGAAGTCATTCCTTCATTGCCCGAGCTTCATATGTTAATGGGATTTGTAAATCATATATCAACTTATATAATTGTTTATTGGCCTGAATACAAAGACTGGGTCGACTCACATGGATGTATTAGAAGAGGATACCATGGGGGAACATATGAAGGCAATATGTAGGATTATTCTTAAAAACTGTGATCAGCTTTTACTAAGGCTACCAATTGAATTCTTACCACTTCTATGTGCAATGAGAAAATTCTAGAAATTAGTTCAAGAATCCTTCGGAAGTTATCTTAACCCTTGTTATCTTCAACTAATAACTGACTTTGGTTGTTCCTACAAAGCCACACAGGAGTATTGTTCAATGGTACAGTTAATTATAATGAACTTGCTTTAAATTGACTTTTAATATACTATTATTATTATTATCTATCTTATAGAATATTTTATTAGTTTCTAGGAAAGAAACTTACTGTGACCTGGAAAATACATATAGTCTCAGCTCACTTGCAACAATTTATTGAATTTACTGGCCATTCTCTTGGACGATACAATGAACAGGCATCTGAATCGGCTCATTCAAAAATGAAGCCAATAATTGAACGATTCAATCTTTCACAAACAAGCTCAAAGCACTCTCTTAGAAGCAGAAGAATTGCTGAATCGTTCAGCAGTAAGAATTTATAGATTATAAAATTTTAGATATTTTGATATATGTTTATAAATTTAATACATTAAATACAAATAATTTTTTTAATCGTTAGCTAACAGTATAAAAAAATCGTAGTTTTTTCTAATATTTGCATTTTATGCAAATGTTAGAAATATGATTAACTATTGCAACATAATTAGTTAATCAGGTATATGAGTTAGGATAATAAGAACTGTCTTTTTAAAAGAATTTAACATTTTTTTTCCCCTTCAAAAAAAAATTCCATTCCATTTCAAGGCCAATACAACTTTTTTAGTGTTTGAGATAACTAACTTCTAGACATGTCGGAAACTCCAAACATTGATATTTTCATGTTTATGTCAAATAACGACACTTGGCAAAATTTGTGATGATTAGAACTTGGGAACAAAATAACCACTAAAGGTTAGCCCCCTACCCATACAAGTATAAAACAATTTAAAAAAAAATCACTAGTATTAACTCAGTTTAAATTCATTAACAAATTTCAATTATAATTCAAAACAACGGAAATTAACAATTTCCGTTGTTATGACCCACCAAATTTTATTGTCCCCTCAAATTGAGGGGGATTCGAACTTTATATGGTCATAATTTTTGAACACTCACATATTATTGCATGGAATTTGAAATTCATTGATGACTTTAAACTGAGTTAATTATAATGAAATTATAATTAACTCAGTTTAAATTATAATACAAACTTGTTGTGTTTGCGTTATGGACAGGGGGGTTAACGTTAAGGTTTTTTTTTTGCCAGGCTCCAATCGTCACATATTTTCGCAAAAGTATCTTTATTTGACATAAACATGAACATATCAATGTTTAGAGTATCTTAAACACTTAAAAAATTTGTCTACAAATGGCCTTGCATTAGAATTTTTTTTTTTAAATCAGTTTTTTTAAAAACGGCTGCCATTTTATTTTTAAGCTTCTAGATACAGTACCCTGAAGAGCCACAGATAAAAGTTCCATAAAAATATTTGGGAAACTCTGACTTAAAACTTAAAACCTATTTTTGTGATGTGTGGGTAGGACACCTAAAACTTATATCTTTTTTTTCGACTCTCTCTCTACCTCTTATGAGTTTTAATATACTAACTCTTAGGTAATTAATACACGAAGGCGAGGGGGATTTAGGTTGGAGAACATTTCTCAACTTTTACTTGCTATCAATAAAAAAATAATATTACAAAACTTAAAAAAATAATTGAAAAAGATATATATCAGTCAATAACTAGATTAAAAACTTGTGTAATAAGGCTTTAAATATCGTCAACTTTTAAAAAACTTCGGTTTTTCAAAATAAATAAACGTTTTTTTCATACCATAATTTAAAGAAGGGGTAAGCAAAGATATCCGACTAACCAGTTATCCTATTTTCAAGACCGGTATCCAATCTAAAAAATCTTAAAATTTGGATATCCGAACCGGAAAAAGCAGATTGGTTATCCAATCCGTTTCTTTCTATTAATGTTCAGATCCTGATTGGATCACGAGTTATTTATACATTGGAAATTCTGATCTGATCCGGTTTTCTGTACTTTTGAAAAAAATATTAACTTTATATGTATCCGAGATACCTGTAAACATCGTATCACTAATCGACATATATTGCGGTTTATTACAACATATTGCAATATTTATTGCGCGTTCAATTTAAACTGCTATATATTGCTCAATTAATTGTCCAATAAAAGATCAATAAAATTATACAAATGTAATGTGCATGTAAATGTAATTTAAATGCATTTAAATATAAATAATTCTGATGCTTTTCTAATTGCCTGTGTCATTTTTTTGTTTTACATAAATTTAATGGGTTTATAAGCAGTAACAAGGTTGTTAAAATATTACAATATAATTGCAATATTATTGCAATATAATTGTAACTTTATTGCAATATTATTGCAACTAATATTAGGTAATCGATTTTATGATTGTAACTGAAGTTACAAGCATGCTTTCATTGGAGTATAACGACTTTATACTGTAGTGTTAGTGCGGCCAGGCAGGTTTCCTCGGCGCACGTTAGACATCGCTGGCATGCGCCCAGCAAACCTGTCTGGCCACACAAGATACCGGTGGCAAAAATAACATAATTATTTATAAGTAAAGACTCATAAAATTTTATTAATGGTGAATATATGTGCAATGAAACAAAATTTTTTTAATAGAAAGTACGAGAGAAGAACTTTACATTTTACGGCTGAGTCTACCTCTTCTCAAGAGAAAATTACTAAAAGTAGTTCTCAGTACGACTGTAGCAATGCAGATCATAATGTTAATGATGTTAGTTTTACCCAAGAGACAAAAAAAATTGTATCTATAGTATCTGAGGAAGAAAATCTAATTCTAGTATCTGAGGAAGAATCGAGTGCTTCCATGCTTCAGTTCTTTAGTTCTAATCCATTTGAATGTTCTTTATTGGATTTAATTGTTAACAAAAAGTTTATGTTTTTAACCTTGTTGTATTTAATGATTAACAATTCATTTACTGAAATCGCATTTGATAGATTTTTGAAGACTTTGCTGGTATGTTAGATGTAGTTTAAATTGTGCAAGGTACTTGTAAATGAATATTGTCAAGCTAAGAAAATTATTAATCAACTTAGTCCTTGCAATAAATGTTGATCTGGCTATTTATCTCTGGCTGCTACCAGAAATGGTGCACATTGCCAATAATTCGTAAAAAAAGTCTGATAAAGTAATGCAGAACGTTCCTAATTATAAAACATTTTACTTGTGAAAATTTTATTCGACTT
This sequence comes from Hydra vulgaris, assembly GCF_022113875.1. Classification (NCBI taxonomy): domain Eukaryota; kingdom Metazoa; phylum Cnidaria; class Hydrozoa; order Anthoathecata; family Hydridae; genus Hydra; species Hydra vulgaris. The sequence goes on from NC_061165.1 coordinate 8,786,444, forward strand.
TTTTTACAAATTATATATTATATAATATTTTACAATTATATATAATATATTTTATATCTATAGTTTTTACAAATTATTTTTTTTACAAATTATTATTAAATTATAAAAATAATGAAGTACGTCATATTTTCATTTCAACTTGAGGCTGGCGCCTGGCCCAAGCTTAGGTTGGTTGATAAAGCTTGAAAAACTATATTTTTAATTTTTAAATTTTTTTAATAGATTTTTTGCTGTATAAATGACATGCCGTCATCTCATAAAATGATTCGTAGATTTGTTACGAAAAATATATTTTCCCATACTGAACCAACGCATATATATTATTGTCATAATTGCTGCACAGTAGAGTACAGCGAATTTTTCTTTCTAAAAGCTTAGGAAAAGGTGTACTTTTATGTAAAATCAAATTTTAAAAAGGGTTTTCTAAAAAAAAATTTTGATCGGAAAAAGTTTTGATACCCAAATATGGACTTTTAGAAATAGCAAAAATTAGTAAAATCTAATTTGTCACATGACCTTCATTGTATTTTATATTTTCATTATCATTGCGATAAAATATTAAATGCAAATAATATTTTTAGATTATTGAAAGTTTTTTAGATCATTATCTTGCATGGATCCTATCTGCAGTGCAGATTCTGCATTTTTTAGAGGGAGGAGGAGGGGGTATTCAGTTTTTTATGAGGCTCTAATGATTAAAAAATTTGATCATAACAGTTCTTTATACTTTCACCAAAAAATAGGTGGTTTATCCCCCTAACTTACCCCAATAATATTTTGATAGAACTACTAAAACACTATTAAAAAACAAATAAAATAAAAATCTATTGAAGTTAAAAATTTAATAAAATTTCTTTCTTTGTTTTAAAAACAGGTAGCAACTCTCTATGCTGAGCTCTAGCTCTAATATAACCATCTCTTGCATATGGTCCAACTACTGACATGGATGCTACTGTCACTTGTTTTACAGCACGTTCAGTACTTTGAGTATGAATTTTAATTGAAGAGAGTTATTAAAGGTATCAATCTAAGTAATAACAACTTATCTCTGGTGAGCGAACAAGTAAAAATAGGTTCTTCTACAACACCATTTTCCCATTTAACTAGCTCTTGAAGAGTAGTTGCTGCAAAGTTAAGTTTAGGTGTTTTTCTTGGTCTGATTCGCATATCTCCAAGGATATCATTACCCCTTAGTTTCAAAATTCGATCAACTGCAAAATTGCGATCTTCTGCATTATTACTAGATAATAAAGAGATTAGCATACTTTCATGGTTCGCATACCAAGCCCCTAACTGGATGTAGGGAGTCACAATTTCTTTTACTCTATCAGGTTGCATTCTAAGAATTCTCAATTGAGACAGAATGCGATAAGAAGCATCTTCAAGTCTGTTTTTGACCTTTAAGTCAAAAAAAAGTTTAAAGTAAAATTGTAAACAAAATACAACAAGTATTTCTATATTTTGTGAATTTTGATCATTTAAGTTGTGTTTCCTTGTCCACATAAAGACTATTCTCATGCCAGTAGTGAGCCATCTGGCATGACTTAAGGGGCCACATTGAATTTCTCTAAGATTGGGTGGCAATAAACCAATCTTAATTGCTTTACATAGCTTGTAACATTGTTTCTGATCTGTTGACATATTTTTTAATATTGTTTCTGGAATGTCAACAAAGCTCTCTCCATTTGGAAGAGCTTTAAATTGAGGATTATACTCCATTTTATTAACTTCAAGAAGAAATTTTCCCACAAGACCTACAAATACAGTACTACATGATGTTGGTCCATCAATGCCTTCTATAAGGCGACGCAAAAATAATTCATTCGAATGAAGCATGCATATGGCCCAGTGGCACTTGTGACCTAACAGCTTTTCAAGATGCTTTTCCAGCCTGTGTTAATTGAAGTACTGTCAGCTCCAAGTACTAAACATGATTCAGTAAGATTATGTTGTTGCAGCAAATTATAAACACCTTCAGCTATTTTTTTAGCTGGCTTATCTAGATGATTAGGTGCATTGGGGGTAAAATGGTCAAAATATCGACCACCAGGTTCTATAGTCACAGTAATGTGCTGCTCTTTGATAATAATAGGATGTAGCTGTCCATTTGAATCATTTATCATTGCTCTTGTTGAATCTTTCCTTCCGCCAAAGTAAATGGCAATATTATCTGCTTTCGGAAGTTTTAAATTATCATTTTTCTTCGCAACTACCATCACCTTTTTTCTCTCTCTCGTCAACTTAGAAGGATCACAAGCAAGGTAAGAGGACTCAGGGGTGAGAAATCCTGCTTCAATTAAATCTTGAAGATAACTTGTAGAAATTGCTGCAGTTGTGGCAGGTGAAATCCCAAACCTATAAACTAAGAATGGTTTATATTTATTTCTATTAACTCATGTTGCTGCTCAACAAAACAATAGTCAATATAATTACCTTATACTAGTCATAGCTGTGTTTTTTATTGACATTGTGTTATATCTTGACTTCTTTTCTAAAAACCGTGTTACAAGGAAAGCATAGACACCTAACTTTTCCTTTAGCAGCCTTTTAACCAAAAACAAGACAATTTCATTGTCTTGTTTTAAAGTTAAGTTAACATTATCTAGATTATAGTTTTCATCGAGAAAGCCAGGAAAAATATTTTTTTTTGATGTTCTTTATCTAATTCTATATCTTTTTCTTTTGCGACCTAAAACCAAATTAAAACCAAAATACACACACACACACACACACATATATATATATATATATATATATATATATATATATATATATATATATATATATATATATATATATATATATATATATATATATATATATATATATATATATATATATTATTGTTATTATTATTACTATTATATGAAAAAAGAAAATATTTATTATTAAGAAATTATATTTACCTCGAAGAATGCCTGTTCCTCCTCTATTTTTTTAATTCTTTTCTCGTAAGCTTCTTCATCGCTGACTTTTCTTTTATACTTTTTTCTTAGTTTCATTATCTCAATCTTATTAGCATGTCCCATCTATGTCAGACTTTTCACCTGTCTTATTTCTTTGACTGTATTATACAGTCAGGTGGTTATACAGTGTATAACAGTGTATAACAGGTGGTTATACAGTGTATAACCACCTGAGCTCCATAGTTGGAATTTTTTTAGAATAAATACAGATGCAATTTATATGTGCTTTATTTTTACAATTTTTGGGGGAAGAACACCCAGACAGATCATGCTCGCATAGAAGTATTGTGTGAGGACATGTTATGAGGTCCATTAGTTTATCTAACTTCAATATTAGCTCTTCTTTTACTTTTACCTTAGTTCTTCCCCATGCAACGTTTTCTACTTTCTCCCAAAGTGTTTTTATTCTATAATAAAGTGATTTCTCCCCAATAATAACTGGTTGTTGAAATAAAATACTTGCTTTTTTCCATTGAGCGAGAACAAGTGGAATTAGATCGTTAGCAAGATCTTTGTTAGAATATTTATTTTGGTGTAAATTGCATGTTATGCTTTTTTGTTCTTTTAATAAAATTCCTTTTTGAATAACTGCTCTGTTTGTAGGCAGCTCACTAGGAATATAATAAATAATAAAATATTTATAGACTACGATCTTGTTTAGATGTTTTTTACGGTGGAGAGCTAAGAATTTCTTTAAAAATTGATTTGGCACTGCGCTCATTATGAGAAACTAAACATAAAACCGGATTAAATTTACTTTATAATAATTAAAGTATATTTCATTTTAATAATGTCTAAATATGAAAATTTGGGTATCAAAACGTTTTCTAATCAAAAAGTCAATAGCAAACCTACCTTAAAATTTAATTTTACATAAGAATACACCTTTTCCTAAGCTTTAATTTTATTTTTTTCAAAAACATATGAAATTCACTGTACCCTACTGCACAGCTTTAGTTAACACGTGTAAAATAAATACTCATTGTTCATCCCATATCTTTATATTGGATATCATTAGCCAAATGTAACTTGTTTTATTTCTGAATTTGGATGGAATTAAATCATATCGACTAGAAATTATGTCAGGTAATAGAAAGAGTGATTTTATTTCTTAACCAAATTTTGTTGAAAATATGAAGTCAGCAAATGTTTTACATATTCATTAATTGATGTCAACAGATGGTGGAGAACCATACACAAAAAAAAAGATTACAATGTGGCCATTTCATGAATTATTTTAGATTTACCATCTTATAAACGATTCCTATTTAAAAATACGCTACTTCTTGGTTTATGGTTCTCGTTATTAAAACCTAATTGGAATGCTTATTTGAAGGTAATTAAATTATTAATTGTTATTTTTTATTTTAAAAGTAGTTGTCAATCGAATTACCTATATTAGTAGAATTCTTGCACTGTTCCAGCCGTGACAAGAATAAATTGGGCAACGTTACTATATTACTAACTTTTTTTAGGAGTACATCAATGGAAAACTGTTTGAAACGCCCCTTGAAATTAACAATATCCAAGTAGTTATTCATATTGTTGGTTTTGTTTTCGATTTGCCTGCAGCGGCTTCAATCATCAATCATAAGCAGTATAATGGTGAATTTGGATGTCACTATTGCGAACATCCTGGTAGAACAATTGAAAGAAAACATGGCTCAGCTAGAATTTATTCACATTCAGATACAAATTATAATCTTAAAACATCTGAAATGTATGCCATATATGCTAGATTAGCCGAAAAATCAAGAGTATCTGTATTTGGAATTAAAGACTCAAACATCTTTAGTGAAATTTCATTTATTAAAGTGCCAGATATGATACTTATTGATGTGTTACGTTTGTTTTACAAAAATTGCTCAAAAAAGCTTTTAGTTTGTTTATTTTTTGTTACCAATAAACAAGAATCATTTTTTATTGGTAGTGCAAAATTAAATGCTCTGGAAATCTTGCTGATCAAAAAATGCCACTTAACATGCCCAAGCCATTAACTATTAAATCATTCACACATTGGAAAGGCCATGACTCTAAAAACTTTATTTTATACTTAGCAGTTCCATATTTTTTGCCATATTTGAATCCTGACTGCATGATGATAATTTATTCTCTAGTAATTGGCATGCGCTTGTCTAGCAGTGAAATATGTTTTGATAAGGTGTTGCTTATTAGTCAGCTGTTTAACTTTTATCAAAAATCATTGTCTGAGTTGCTTCCTTTATATATGAATACTATCGATGTTCATTTTCTTGGTCATGTTAACGATATTATTAAAATGCATGGAAGTGTTACAAATTACTCAATGTTTTGTTTTGAAGCTTGTGGAGTGTAAATTAGATTCTACTTTTGGTGATACGATTGGAAATTAACTTTGATGATGACTTATTTTTTATTGTTGAGCAAACAAAAAACATTGTTGTTATTTCAGCTGACACTCTAGTTTGCAAATGTATATTAATTAAAAGTAAATTACATACAAAAGATGTATTAAATTTGACATCATTGAAAGAACTTTTCGAATATGCTTAGGGTGGCTAAATGTAAATTTTGTAATTAATAAATATGCTTCACATCATGCACATGTGTTTTTTTTTTTTATACTAACAAAATTTTTTTTTTATTTAATATTTTGATACTTTTTATAAAAATATCATGATAGTGTGGGTTTTAATTTTTTTGCAGGTTTACATTTTATTAAATAATGACTTACCCTGATAGAAATACAACAAAGAAATTGGATTTTGTAGACACTCAAAAGCTTTTTTCTACATTTGTTCTTTTATGGTACAAGGATTGTGAAAAAGATGAGCGGCATACCTCTCCCATATCACTTTCAAATACACTTTTTAAGCATTATTCATCGGTTGAATGCCTTGAATTTCAAGTAGTAAGTGTGTTAAAAAAAACTGACAACATTTACGATATATAATATTATTAAAGTCCACCCTTAAATGTGGGGTTTGTTGCTATTTTTGTAAGAACTATGTGCGGAGTGCAGTACAATTATAGCAACACAGTTTGGCTCAGTGGTGTTGGTTAGGGGCAGTATGATGCTTGTTAGGTAAACCAATAAGTTTCTTATATTATTTATAGAGAGACTTATGTATATCTAGAATATTATATATACCGTGTATAATATATCCGATATGCATAGTATGTATGCTATAAAGCTATAGTGATTACCATCGTAAATTGGAGGTAATAAATTAGTACTACAAATTATTGTAATATAAAAGTAAAACAAGTTGAGGGGAAGGTACTGCGCGAGTGGAGTTCGGGGTTGAGGTCATCATAATGGTCGAAAGTTGTGGCATGTGACAAACCTTCATCTCGTCAGGGCTTCATGTCGGAATGTCTAAGCTTGTTTCGAAGAAGTTAAAGTACTAAAACAACTCCATGGCCTACAGCTTAGTTATCACGTGAGGTTTAGATATGTGATGAACTCATACCCGAGGAGTCTCCCATTTCATCTGGAATGCGTATCGAGCATTATAAGGTCATACAGAATAGTGTAGATCATTATAATATGTTCTCACGCAATTATATAATACTGTGAGAGTTGATTTAGAATCTTAGGGGGTTGGGTACGGGAGAACTGGTTTAGGCATATAAGTATGCACACTCGCATCCACTCATACAAGAACACAATTCTACATATACACGTATACACACCTAATGCATAAACACACGTACACATACATGCACACGCATATGCGCATACAAACACGCAAACACATGCACACGCAAGTACACATATACTTGTGTGAGTACCACTATGCAAAAAACAGATAAATCATGTAACGGAGTGAAATAGAGTGAAATAGAGGGGGTTGGGTGCGAGAGTATGGATCCAAATATAAATGTATGTGCACATGTATATGCACATACAAATATATCTGTATGAACACTACCATGTATAAAACAGAGGTCTATACATACTAAGAGGGTAACAGGGTAGGGTGTGCATATATGCATGCAAACACATACATCCCCACATGTCCGCATATACAGATGCATGCATATATGCATGCAAACACCCACAAATGATATACACAAACAAAGTACATACATATATAAACACAACAATTTCCAGATAACGGAGTCGGACCCTAGGGGGTTGGGTATGAGGGGGATAATTAATAATTTTTAAGGTGTTTTTGGTGTAAAGGTTTGAACTAAACCTAACGTTTCTAGCATTTGGCTGTCACTTAGTTCTTCGTCTTTTTGTGTTGTGTCTCCTTCTTTTTTGTCTTTGGGTTCCAGGGTGGTACTGTGCCTTAGTATTTCTAATTCTAGTTTATCTACGTTCACGAGAACTTCTTGATTTCGGAACACGTCTTGTGTAAGGAATATGTCTTCTGGGGTCAATGTTATAAAACTTTTCATCGGCGTAAAATTCTACCGGCGGAATTTTTTCTATGGAATTTTTACCGCCGTAAATTTAGAGACGTAAAATGTTTTTTCATTCAATGTTATAAAACTTTTACCGGCGTAAAATTTTGCAGATATCTATGCTCTGAATTTATTTTCGGAAATCTACTGTCCGAATCAATGACATAAAAGGTTGTCAAAAACAAAATGTTTTTGAGTTGAAAACATTAAAGCTAACAAAAATTAATAGTTTCTTATGGGTTTGGATTTAGACTGTTTCGATTCTGATGAAAAATGTTTTGTTACTTTAGAATATTTGGCAAATCAGAGACAACCACGAGAAGTAAAACTGTTCAAACAGTATTTAAACTGTTAAGAATACAATTTAAAAGTAAAAAAATGGAATTGTCATTAATTTTTTAGCCTACCCTATCACAAAATTTGTATAGCTTTTCTATAAAAATAACTTATACTATTTTCTATATAGAGGTTTCTTTAGACCAGAGTTGTTAGTCCTGGGCCTTGACCTTGCTTGCAAAACTAATGTCTTGGATTTGAAACTTTTGGCCTTGGCCTTAAAGTTTTTGGCTTTGACCTTGATTGTTTTGTTCTTTATAGTAAAATACATAAAATTAAAGAATTAGCAGTTTTTATTCTTTGTTTACATATTTAATTAGGTAATTATTCATTCTTTATTTTGTAAAATTGTGTTGATATAAATATAGAAAATCTATACACATTTTTTATTATACAATATATACACATAGAAACACATATTATACAATCTATACACATAGAAAATCTATACAAACAGAAAAAATAGGAAAAATTGCATAAATAAACTTTAAAAGAAAATGACTTTAAATACTAAATAACTAAAAGAATTATTCACTAACTCAAATTCTTATAACAAAAATTTATTTAGACACAAATAAAAATTTGAACATAAAACTTTTTTTATTCTTTCTGATAAGAATTTTATCCACAATAAGTTTTGATGTGATTCCATACCATACACAATCTGAGAAACTTTGGAAACAAGTTGTACATAATGTCTAAAAACTTTCTGAATTAGATAAAAAAATCATTAATGTATTTTCTTATCTGATTTTATCAAAAATATTTGAGCTCGTACCATATTTGAGCAACTAAGGTAATTTCTAGAACTTTAATAATTCTGTTTATAGTTTGACCACTTGTTTTACTATTTCGAATTTCAAATAACCTCTGCATAAATTTTAAATGGAGAAATTTCTTTTGTCTGTCCATTTTGAGTTTGTCTAAAACAAAAATTGATCTGATTTTTGGATTAATAAATAGTCCTAGTAAACCTAGCATAAGTGTATTTTTCTAATTAGCTCAATAACAAACTTTGGAAATTTTTAAACACTTTAAATTCCTGATGGTTTTCTTTCAGGCTCCAATGTCTAAAAGAAAATTTGTAAAATTATTCTAAAAAGTTAAATTTGTTTATTAACTTTCATTCATGAAAACCTATATACATATATGTGTGTATATATATATATATATATATATATATATATATATATATATATATATATATATATATATATATATATATATATATATATATATATATATATATATATATATATATATATATATAACTATTGAACCTACTGATAAACCTTCCTTATGAACCTACTGATGGAGAAACACGTTGTTAGAGAATAAAACTAGATAAATATATTTACTTATCTAGTTTTATTCTTCATATATATATATATATATATATATATATATATATATATATATATATATATATATATATATATATATATATATATATATATATATATATATATATATATATATATATATATATAACTATTGAACCTACTGATAAACCTTCCTTATGAACCTACTGATGGAGAAACACGTTGTTAAAGAATAAAACTAGATAAATATATTTACTTATCTAGTTTTATTCTTCATATATTATATATATATATATATATATATATATATATATATATATGTACATATATGTATATATATATATATATATATATATATATATATATATATATATATATATATATATATATATATATATATATATATATGAAGAATAAAACTAGATACGTAAATATATTTATCTAGTTTTATTCTTTAACAACGTGTTTCTCCATCAGTAGGTTCATAAGGAAGGTTTATCAGTAGATTCAATAGTTGATCAGGCTTCCTGATAAACCTACTGATGGAGAAACAAGCTCTCGAAGATAAAATTAGATAAGTATTTTTACAAATTTATTATTGTTGTATTGTTATTAAATTATATAGTCTTTAAGAACATTGAGCACTCTCTCTGCATATATTTCTCTCTCTTTATATATATATATATATATATATATATATATATATATATATATATATATATATATATATATATATATATATATATATATATATATATATATATATATATATATATATATATATATATATATATATATATATATATATATATATATGTAAATGTATAAAATTGCTTTTGCCTCATTGCTTTTCAATAACTTTCAAAGTTTCAGTGATCAAAATAAATCAAGTCAAATATATTCTGAATAACGTTATTTACAAATAGTAATATGAAATAAACACCTGTAAAATTCATTACTAATAAAATGATGCTAATATTATTAGCATCATTTTATTATTAAGTTAAGTATTATCAGTAATAATTATAATGCAAGTAGGAGTAAATAAAAATAATAGTTGTAATAACAGCGATTAAAAGTATCAGTAAAGATTATAAAAAGTATACACCATACTATTTTAACAATAATAATAACAAAAATAACAGTAAAAATAACAACAACAATAATAAAAATAATGACAACAGTAATATAATAAAAACAGTAATATAAAAAAAAATTATGACAATATTAACAACAATAAAATTAATTATATTTTTAATGATAAAAGTATAGTAATAATAATATTAACAATTATAGTGATGAAGAGAAATTACTTGAGTTTAAGATAGATTAAATAATAAATAACTTATTTATTATTTAATCTATCTTAAATTATATTTTTACTTTATAACTTTAACTTTTTTTTTAGAAAAATATTGCTTATAAATATTATACTTTTCTTCAACTTATTATTTATAACTCTAACTCTCAGCTTCTATCTATCTAATTTTTTTTTTCTCTTTTCTGTTATGTTTTAATATTTTCCGTTAAATTTAATAAGTTTAACAAAAAATATTAAATCACAACAGAAAAGAAAAAAATTAGATAAACAAAAGCTCAGAATTAGGGTTATAAATAATAATTTGAATGAAAGTATAAAGTTTATAAGCAATGTTTTTCTAAAAACAAGTTAATGAGAGCAGTTTTAAATTTTGAGAATGACTTACATTTCTTACATCACAAATTCAGTTAAAAAAAATTAACAAAGAAATCGCTTGAAATTAAAATTTACCAAGAAATGTGCACTTATTTAAAATGAATGAACTTTTGATAAGTTTTCAATTCAAGGTAAGTACTTTGAAAGGTTCTAAACCAGAGGTTTCTTTAACTAAATATTCATATCTCTGGATCTTCAACAAAAATTTTCGTAGGTCGCTCCTCCGGAACATTTATCGCCTGTAAACCTTTCGACTGTAGAAATTTATCGACGGTAATTTTGAAAAAATTTTTATAACATTGAAACAAATCATTTACGCCGATAAAATTTACAGCCGGTAGCATTTTACGCCGATAAAAAGTTTTATAACATTGACCCCTGATGTTGAATATTGCTTAAAAGATCTAACCATTAAATCAAGCAATATTTCACATTCACCAGAAGAAGTACAATCATCGTATTTAAAAATTATATCAGATCGAAAACTTTCAACTGAGAGTGTTATTCCCTCAGGTGCAAATAATATTGATTGTGAAGTGAAATCTTACAGTAATCTATTGATATTAAATATTGGCATTAGACAAGGTATTTTAAGTAATGATTTAAGTTTTTTAAAGAAAAAGGATTGTATACCAATTCAAGTCAACATTATTAATTTACCATTGTTTAAAAGCAGCATTGGACAATTTTGACCAATATTAGGTTTAAAAAATGTGGATAAACAATATTCAACACAATAAAACCCCATTTATAATCGGTCTTTTTTATAGTAGGTCTAAACCAAAAGACCGTAATGAATTTCTAAAAATGTTTGTTAATGAAAGTATTGCTTTATTTGAATCTAGTATTATTATTAATGGTAAAGTATATAAGTTTGCTATATCAGCTTTTATTTGTGGTACACCAGCTAGATCATTTATATATGGAAATAAAGGACAATAAATAAAATAAAGCCTATTAATAAATGTTATGCAATAATTAATGGCATTAATTTGATATCTATTTTTTTTTAATTTTTTAAAAAAATATTCTTCACTATATATATTACTGATGCTTTTTCTATTTTTTTTTGTAGATAATAGCTGTGGCAAGTAAAGGAGGACAGATTTTAAAGGAGGCTATCCAGAGAATGTCTTTTGCGTTATTCACTAATAACCTCTGCTGTAAACTTAACTGGTCTGGTATTACTATAAATGACAATGAAAGTAACTTTGTAAAACAAAGACTTACACTTGCTTAAAAGTATTTTTTTTTGTAGGGGCTTGTTACTCTAATTTAATAATTACTTGTGTCTAATTTAGTAATTACTAATCTATTTGTTAATAAATAGTTGATAAATAAATAAAATTTATTTATTAACTATATAAAAATAAAAAATTAATAAATAGATAAATAAAATTTGTTAATAAATAGTTTAAAAAAAAATTCAAAATATTTCTAAAATTAAGTTAAAAAATATGTTTTTTGTTTTCCTGCTAGATAGTTAAATAAAAGTCTTAAATTAATTTTTTGGAGCTGTAAAAAGAAATCCTGCAACAACTTCAGCAACTGAATCAGATTTTCAATATGAGGTGGAGCGTTTTTTGCGTGGTGCATCAGACCGCAATGGCGGAAAAAAAGTTAAACAAGACCAAAAAAACAAACAAGCCAAGAAAAAAGTGATGCCAACATCAAGTTTTTTAATGCCATTAAATAAAGAGGCATTTTTTAGTTCAGAAGATGAATAATATTGTTAAATAAAATAAGCATCTTTATTTACAAATTTGTTATCTTTATTTTATTGAAAAATATTTTATATATTTTTAAATATTTTAATTTTTAAACTCAATAAAGTAAAGTTTTTGTGCAATGAGTATTACTGTTTCTGTGTTTTTCATATTCATTCCCTTTTACAGTAACCTTTTGTATATGAGATTGTAGATGAAAATTTGAATCGTAATACTGAATCGTAATAGAGAATAAAGTAAGATTAATTTTATTATTTTAATATTTATTTAATTTTATTATTTTGATATTATTTTAATGTTATTTTTGAAAAAAATCCAAAATATAAGTTCTGGAGTCTGTCTACTGTTTGATTTGTTTGATTATATTAAATTTAAATATAACTATAAGCTTTAAAATATAAAGTTATTGATGGAAAGCTAAATTAACTTGGTATTTAACAGTGA
>NC_061165.1:8800329-8912829 GCF_022113875.1 Hydra vulgaris
AAAGTTTAACAGCGGAACAAGTCAATTATCGGAATTCGCAAGAATGACGGCACATTGATAAGTGAATCTGGTGAAATACTTAACTCCCTCGTTTCATATTATAAAAACATTTATACCAAAACGAATTTATGCAAAGACAGCCAAAACTATGTCTTGTCACACATCACCAAACTTTTAAGTGATGATAAAAATCAATTTTTAAACACCCGCCTAACCGGTGAGGAACTTAAAGAAGCCCTTTTTGAATTTGAAAACGGAAAATCTCCGGGCTATGACGGACTTCCAGCTGAATTTTACAAAACTTATTGGCACATTTTAGAAAAAGATTTTAAAGAACTTGCCTACGAAATACTTTTCGTAGAAAAAAACAACAGCCACTCTATGAAAAAATCAATAATTTCACTGATTCCCAAACAGGAGATCTAACTAAATGCAAAACTTGGAGGTCGATATCCTTAATCGGCGCTGATTACAAAATAATCAGAAAAGCGCTGGCCCTAAGACTTGCAAAAGTAATGGGGAAAATTATAGAACCAAATCAAACTTGCGGAATTCCAGGTAGAAACATTTTTTCAAATTTACATCTAATACGTGACCTAATAGATTACGCAGAATTTAAAAATCTACCTAGTTTTATTTTAACAATAGACCAAGAAAAGGCGTTTGACAAAGTCGATCGTGCGTTTCTGTTGCAAATTCTCCGAAAATTCAACCTCGGAGAAAAATTTGTATCCTTTGTAAACACCCTATATTCAGAGACTTCGGCATCTGTTCTGAATTGCGGATTCTTGTCGGCCTCTTTCCCTATTAAATGGGGAGTTAGACAAGGCGACCCCCTCTCTCTTTTGTTGTTTGTCGCCGAGGCTCTGGCTTTGGTGATCAGAGCGGACAGCAGTATTGAGGGTTTCCCATTACCAGGAACACCAAAACCGCTTAAATTGCTGCAGTACACAGACGATTCGAACTTTTTTGCCAGGGACGTAAAATAAGTCCGCTTTTTTTTCGAAACAGTAAATTTATTTGAAAAATCAAGTGGTTCAGTGATCAATGCCTCAAAAACCAAGGGTCTCGCTCTTGGGGGATATGATCCTAAAATTTTCCATGAATTGGAAAGCATAGAGTGGAACAATAACACCGATTTTAAAATTTTAGGTGTTACGTTTTACACCAGACTGAGTAATACTACAAATTTTAACTGGTTAGTAACTCTAAACAAAATAGAGAAAAAACTCAAGTTTCTGGGACTACGTACTTTGTCACTTAGGGAAAAGACTATGTTGATAAATGCGTTAGCAATGTCAAAAATTTGGTTTCTATCAAACGTGTTGCCTACTCCTGATTGGGTAATAGACCGTTTGCATAGAGCCATTTTCAAAAATCTGTGGCAAAAGACCAATTTCAATCCGGTCAAACGAGAGACACTTTTTTTTACCCGTCAAAAGTGGGGGTCTCGGAATTATATCTCCGAAGGAGCAAAGTCTTGCACTTCGCCTCAAAACACTCTTTCAATTGAAAGAATGCGAAGAGGACCAAACTCACGATTGCTACTACTTTTCAAAGATTGGTTGGCAAGTTCACTTATAAAACATACGAACTAAAACAAAAGCTGGAACTTTTTGAAACAGAACATCAGGAATATTATTACTTTAAAATATAATTATGTCCGTAGAAACACTACGGACATTTTCTGTTAACTTTTTTGTGTTAAAAATATAATATGCCAAGTAGAGAATGGGAATCTTAAACTAAATATATGAGCTAAGCTAATAGACCAGGCTCAATAAAAGAACTAAATATTTAGTATTTTTGTCTATTTCTCTAAAATTATTATTTTTACAACATAATATTATTAATTATGATTAAATAATCACTGCCAGTCTTAATTTTATCACTTATAATTTCATTATTTAAACGTTTTTCTATAGCGTACGTAATGTGTTTATTGTGTTAAAGTCCTGTAATTGTTTCTGTTATTCTATTATAAATTTCTTCCTTAAAATAAAAATTTCTTGTAACCTTTTTTAAACATCTAACTCTTCTACTTTACCTTATTTTTCGATTTCTCTCCGCACAATGGCACTAAAATAAAAAAAACAAATTAATACAATAAAATATAAAATCAAAAAACACAAAAAAATATAAAATAAAAAAAATAAAAAATGTATATACATATATAAAATAAAAAAAAATAAAATTACAAAAATAGTTGTTCTACAATCCCAGCACAGAATATTAGGTACGGGAGATAAAATTTTTAAATTATTCGAATACAAAAAATTGCAATATATCATTGTTATACATCAATGTATAATTTTTAAGCACATCAATTTGTTAATATTATATACACAAAGTCAAATTATCAAATATATATATATATATATATATATATATATATATATGTGTGTGTGTATATATATACATATATATATATATATATATATATATATATATATATATATATATATATATATATATATATATATATATATACACACATATCTGTGTTGTTTTAAGTATAAAAAAGTGACGATAAATGTACAAAAAGATATGAATTATTTATCATATGGTTTGCTCACATACGATATTTGGACTTCAATGTTGCAAAAAGCCTATTTAAGTGCTACTTTTCATTATCTTGACAAAAAAAAATCGTTTTTGTAGTCAAGTTTTTTTTATAGTCAATTTTTTGCCATGTGTTCCGGGCCTGTTGAATTCTTTTTGAATGTCATGTGTCAGCAACTTATTAAGCACTCTTGAAATAGATTTATGGGCAGTCAATCCTCTTTCAAGCATCATCCATGACAGCTAAATAAGATTAGAAATGTTTTATATAACTATTATTACATTCCAAAATCAAAAGGATATGGCTTATTGCATATTCAGAAATTAATAAAAACATGCCATATTCTTTGGGGGCTTTTCAACATCAGAATATTGCATTAAAGAATTAAAAATTGGGAACTGGGTTCGACGGATATTCTGATCAACAGAATCATTAAAAAAACGTTCTTCCAACCATCCCTGTCTTTGTTCAGGGCTTTTCAACTTAGATTGAATATAATTCAGTTCACAAAAATGTACACATTCATATAAAAATAACCTGTTATGAAAGTGCCTCTTATGAAAAAATATGACCTGTTACTAATATTATTTAAAAAAAATAATACTCCTATTGTCCAAAAAAAAAACATTTAAAAAAATAAATACCAAGCCTTAGCAATATTAATACCGAGTGGAGTTAAATGATAATTCTGCTGTAAAAATTTTAATTGAATCAAATGTCACAACTCTAAATACAAGCCATGTAAATAACAAATCTGGATTTAGTTTATCCTCTCCATCTGCATCAGCAAAGAAGATTAAGCAAATATACTGTTATATCTCGAGTAAAAGTTTGAAAATATTTAGTTATAGGATTATAGATTGCTCTATATTGTCGGACATTTTTAGTGTGTTAGCTTAATTTTTATCATCGTAGATCTTTGTATTTTAAATGAAATAGTTTAGATTCAATACTGCGCATTTTTTTATATAGACTTGATATTTTACTGAGTTTTTTTCTCTCGAAAACCTTTTTAGTTTACATTGAATTGCATTACCGGTTTATAAAAGTTATGTAAATTTTTTTACTTAAAAAAATATAATATGCTATATTCCAACTTTGCGCATAAGCTCCACTTTTAGCGCCAAAAAGGTATTTATATGGCGTTCATGTAACTATTTTTATCAATAATAAAAACGGCAAGAAAGCAAGTTTGTTATAGTAATATAGTATAATAATGTCTTCAATACATTAAATATTAAGATAAACATATTATTTTTAAACTTGATATAAAAAATTTAAACTTCGCTTTTACTTATTTAAAGGTGGTTAAATCAAACGCAATGTAATATTTACAGGCTATTATTTAATTTAAAAATTCCACGCGCTGCATGTCATTAAAATTCGATCAATTCAACGAAGAAAATTTTATGAGTTCTACAGGTTATTATTTATCTACTTTTCGAAAAGCCACTCCTTCTTTGGCAGACAAGTTTTATAAAGCTAGAACCTTTTAATCTTATATATATATATATATATATATATATATATATATATATATATATATATATATATATATATATATATATATATATATATATATATATATATATATATATATACAATAAATAATAAGAGAAAAAAAAGAAAAAATAAGATAGTTTAAAAAATGAATAATAAATTAAGAATCGGAAAACTCGAGTAGGACCAAGATGCCACCGAGAAACCGCTCAAGCTAAAGTTGAATAATTTGGATAATTATAACGTTAATATTTGAATGTATATTTTCTTAATGTTTTTTTAAAAATATTCCATCGATGAGATCTCAGCCTCTAAAAAAACACATTTGTAAAATTTTTTATTAACAAATTTATCAAACTGCTAGCTATTCTTTGCTTTTTGGTGCCCACGGCGTTTGCAGTAATCAATCGAACATACTTTGACTTTTGAGATCGCTTTAAACAAGCAATAATTTTAAATTTTAAATATAACGATAAAACTGTTTAAGAACAGTCATTAAAACTACAATTAGTAACAGCGCTTTTTTTGGGAATGAATGCCTCCATTATCAACATATTTTATAAGTTTGTCTAATAGTTTACATTAAGTTTAAATTTGTCAATTTCAAATCAACAATTAAAATTTTATTTTGAAGAATTAAAAATCTCGTCAAACAAAATGTCCGATGACTTGGTAAATTGATCGTACAATTTGAGGTTTTAGCCGAAAAATGTCCGATGTCCGACTGTTAAATTAAACCCTGCATATATATATATATATAATATATATATATATATATATATATATATATATATATATATATATATATATATATATATATATATATATATATATATATACAGACGTGTTCAAATTATTAGACTATAGATTTAAGAAAATTATTTTCCGTGATTGAGTTCAAATATCTATTACATTTTCACAAGTATCACAGTTAAAAGATTTTAAGTATAAAATATGACATTTTTCTAATGTTTTTACATACTTTTTATATTTGGCAACGTCACTTTTTTTTTGTTAGAGCGTTTTCAATATTGGGAGGCAAGTCAGCGCATGTTTTTTTTCCTTTAGTAGCAAAACGTTGCAGCAGTTGTTTGGGTGTCATTTTAAAGTAATTTTAATCACTTTCAATTTATTTTCTTTACAAAATTACATTATGTATAAAAACTTAATTCGAATTTACTAATAAATTGTTTTTGTTTAGGAATTGTACAGTAAAACTGGTGAAATTGTTTTATTTTAACAATGGGCAAAAAAAATGATATTTCCCCCAAAAAATATTCTGCTGTAAAAACTTTGTTGGGTGAAAAGGTTTACACACAAACTCAAATAGCTTTAAAAGTTGGTGTAAGTCAGAAAACAGTAAGCAGAATAAAAAAATGTGTTGATAATCAAGAGCCATATGAGCACCACAGAATAGGGAATTGTGGTCGTAAAAGAAAAATAACCCCAAGGACACAAAGAAATCTGGTTAAAATGGCACTTAATAACAGAAGAGCCACATCTAAGGTGTTGTGTCAACAACTTAATGAAGCAGGAGTCGATGTTTCTCCAGTTACTGTTCGGAGAAGGCTTTTTGAAAGTGGTTTGAAAAGTCGTCGTCCACGAAAAAAACAAAAAGTTACACCAGCGATGGCTAAAAAGAGGCTAGAATGGGCTAAAATTCATGAAAACATGTCTATCTATGACTGGAGTAAGGTAAAATGTATGCAAAAATTGTATTCAAAGTCATTTTGAGAGTTTTCACTTAACATTTGATATCAAAATTTATTTTAAATATGAAGATGAGTTCTAAAAAAATTTAGGCAATTTTTTTTTCTAAAGAATCTCTCAAATTTTATCTGTAATTTTTTGCAAAGTGTTTTTGTGTACTCATTTGTATATTTATTATATCCAGGTATGTTTTAGCGATGAATCCATCTTTTTGGTGGTGGAAGAACAGAGCCAATATGTTCGAAGAAGACCAGGAGAAGAGTTCAAGGCAGAGTGTGTTAGCCAGAGTGTCAAGCATCCGACGTCTGTAATGGTGTGGAGTGTCATGTCAATACACGGACCGGGAATGTTGTACATCGTAGAAGGCACCATGAATCATGTACAATATATTAAAGTGCTACAAAATAGGTTAATGCCCCAAATTAAGACATGGTTTCCAGAGGGAGATGTAATTTTTATGCACGATGGGGCTTCGTGTCATAAAGCCAAAAAAATGACAGAATTTCTTCAGCAGAGCAGAATCAAGACATTGCCGTGGCCAGGAAATAGTCCCGACATGAACCCCATTGAAAATTTGTGGGCTGTTGTAAAGAAAAAGATCAAGAAAGAAACAATTACCACCAAAGTGCAACTCATCGAAAAACTGATACAAATATGGCATCAAGACCAAGACATCAACAACATTTGTAAAACTCTGGTAGAAAGCATGCCGAGCCGCATTATTATGCTTATTAAAGCCAAGGGGCTCCATACCAAGTATTAATTAGGGTTTTTTTTATATTTACGAACGTTATATCTGTAATATTTTTATAAAAATAAAAAAAAACGAGAAAAAAATTTTAGTCTAATAATTTGAACACGTCTGTATATATATATATATGTATATATATATATATCTTTGATCATTTCCTGTAACTTCAGGGAATCTTCAAGGTTCAATCCCTGGCCCTATACTCTTTTTAATTTACATTAACGATTTTCCAGATATTCTAACATCTAAGGTGGCATTGTTCGCTGACGACACTACCATTTATTCTTGTCATGATAAGAAGCCTACGTTCTCTGATTGTTTGGAGGGGGTATCTGAGCTTGAAAAGGATCTCCCCTCTGCTACAGCATGAGGCTCACAATGGCTGGTGAAATTTATTTTAGATTAAACTCAATTTTTTTTTATAAATAAACATAATTTACACAAAATTTTAGAATTGATTAAAACACTAATCTAATTGCTTCTATGCCCAATATAATCTACACTAAATTGTCCCATATCAATTACACTAGCATTATCTTTTGAATTTAGAAATAGAAGTTATTAAATGTTGGTGGCTCATAATGCAGTGCATTTGAGAAGGGCATGCTTTCAAAGTAAGTATAATTTTACTATAAAAAGAGCATTTTTAATACCGCAATTATATTACATACTTGATAAACATAAATATATAAGCTGATCACAACAATCCAGTTAAAAAATTAAAAAAAAAGAAATCGATTTAGTGTTGAGAAATTCGTATTTTTTAATGTTTGATGTTATGTTTATAAAATAATAATTATATATATATTTGTGTGCGTGCGTGTGTGTGTGTATGTGTGTATTGTTTATTTCCCCTTTATTTTTACATATTTATCTTGACAATATTTTTTAGGGTTAAGACTGCTTTCCTGATTCCTACAGCAACAAAAAAACTTTAAAATGCTGGTGGCAATATTTTAAAGAGTGCATCTGATCGAAAAGAAGGTGAATGACGTCAACTGTTCGAAGATTCGTTTCTTGGAAATTAACAAGTGGAAAAAGAAGTTTACAAAATTGTTATTTATAAAACACAGCACAATTATATTATTTTAAAATTTAAATGATTTATAATTTTTTTCTTATTCTCAAGAAGTTCTGTAAAAACATAAATTTGAACCTTACGTTTAAGTAAACCCATGTAAAAACACGTATTTTAGACGTCGAAATAAGAACGTCTAAATTAGGTTATTTAAAGACGTCATATGGCGTTTCCATTAAGCACTATTTCTGAACGTCCTAAATTCACGTATTTTAGACGTCTAAAAACACGTCTTTATTCTGTCCTAAAAAGACGTCCTAATTATGTCTTAAAAAGACGTCATTTGGCGTTGCCATTTAGAACCAGTTCCGATAGTCCTCACGACATAATATGGACGTTGCCGTGCCCGCTGGGGAGGCAGTTAAAATAGAAGAAGATATCATATTGATGAATGCTATTATATCAAATAAAAGAATCAACTTTTGAAGCATATTTAAAGTTGATGCGCACGACATATGAAATAGCTCTGCATCATACTATACCGCATAGTAATTTTGAGGTTTTTGTAAAAGTTCAACGTGACAACAGTGTCGATCTGTTGAATAGAAAAAAAAGCAATAATTTGTCGACATCAATCAAAAAAGCAAAAAAAATTGATTCACAATTAAACATAGAAACACGGTCAGCATTATTCGTCGACCTCAAACACTTTTAGGTTGGCATTGCTGCATGCCAACCCTAATTCCGAGGGTTATATATATATATATATATATATATATATATATATATATATATATATATATATATATATATATATATATATATATATATATATTTATATATACACAGTTAAACTATAGTATACACGACTTGAAACTTGAATTAAAATTTTTTTTATTTATAAATAAGGGCACTATTTAGAAAGTAATGATTTCCCTACGAATTGTTTATATTACACTTTAGACTTAAATGTTAAACATATTTCTATGTCTTTTTTTTTTCTTGTAGCTAGAGAGTTTATTCATTGTATTGCGAAAACTATAAAAGGAGAGAGTAGCTGCTATTATTTATAGGAAGGCTTTTATGGCTTTTCTATCTGACGGGAGCCAGGCTAGAAAAACCGGAAGCGAAAAAGAGGCTATTTTAGTTCGAGTTGTAAACGCTGGTGCGCCGTGTTATTTCTTTGTGGCACTACGTCATATGGCAGATTTTGGTGGTGTTTATGCTCTTTCTTTAAAATTGGCAACGGACAGTGTTTTTATTGAAAACCATATATGTCAACCTAACATTTCACTGTCAACTGCAATTTACAGTAGAAAATTGATTTTAGCGACAGCTGATGGAGCTAATGTTAATATGGGTATATATAATGGTGCGCTAACTCAATTAAAAAAAACACGTCCTTGGTTAGTACGCATACATTGCGTCAACCACAGATTAGAACTCGCAATTAAAGATGCAATAAATCAATTGAAAGACTTTACAAGTTGGGACAGTTTTTACACAAGTCTCTATTACCTTGTTAAAAAATCGGGAAAACTTAAGGATGCCTGTAAACATGCTGCCGCTGCCTTATCTATTCAATATAACACAATTAAGAAAATTCATGGAACTCGATTTGTATCGCATCGTGTAAAGGCTTACACATATTTAATAGATAACTGGCCATCTTATTTAGTTGCATTTCAAAATGCCCTTACAAATAATGAAGGTTACCGAAACGAAACACGAGCAAAAATGGATGGGCTAATAAGGAAATTTAGAAGTTTAGTTTTCTTGTGCAAAATTGGTGCATATCTTGATTTACTTAATGCATTGAATCCTTTAGCACTATTTTTTGAAAGAAATGAGTTGTTGGTCTTCGAAGTTCATCCGCAAATTGAATTTACAATAAGTCAGTTGACTTTATTAACTTTAGAGAGCGCTGATGAAGCATATAGCAGTTTCACGCGAAAATTCTACGTAAAAGAAGACAATGTTGCCATCGAAGCAGAGTACGTAATGGCTTAAGACCAAAAAAAGAAAATTGAAAAAAGAAAATACATTGACATCAAAGTTGATGGGATGATTAACCCAAAACATGAACACGTTGAAATAGCATTGGAATTACGAAGGAAATGTATAAACCTAATAATTCCATTACTTAAAAAGCGATTTTCATTCTTTAAGGATAACGAAGTGTTTATGCCAATGAAATGGATTGATCTGAAATATTGGTGAGACAATGAAGAAAATGGCTATAAAGAAATAAAGTATCTCATGCAACATTTTCATGAACCACTTAAGCAAGCAAACTTTCGAGAAGCAATGGTTTTAGATTAGTGGAAAGCAATACAAGAAATAGCAAGAGCATTTTATTTAGAGTCTTCATGTTTAGATGTTTGGGAAAATTTATTCAAATACAAGAAATCAGAAATTCTAAACATGCTTCTATTATCTGAGTTGTGCTCGTCTTCTTCCAACAGTACAGTAGAAAGATGTTTTAGAACGCTGACTACAATACTTAGTGATCAACGACTCAGCATGAAACATAATACAATGGAACAGTGTATGATTATTGCTGGCAATAGCAATGTGCGGACAGAGGACCAACGTAATGATATTCTGAAAGAAGCAGTAAAGAAATATTAAAAAAAGCGCAGAATAGTTAAATGTGAGGAAGATAGCTCGAAGATGGCTCAAATACACATATCGAGAATCATAAAAATATCACATCACCTATAGCAGTTGAATACAAAATCAGTTTATCCAAAAACGAACTTTCAGATTTGGATAAAGAATTTAGAACATTCAACGACAGTGGCGACTTTTCAAGCGATAAAAGCGTATTGTTTTTAGATGAGCAAGACGAAGAATACACTGTCAATGACAATTTTTTAAATGATGGAAACTAATAATATAAAAATACTTATCAAATATTGATGATCTTATTTTTTTATTTAATAACAAAAAAACTTTTGTAACATTAAAGAAACATATATTTTACAATATTGTTTTTAAATAGTTTGTATTGCAAAAAAAAATCTTTTGAAAAGCTGCAATTTAAATTCGTTTATAGTTCTTGCGTAAATAACAAAATATTTTTATTAAATAGTATTTGATAAAAGTCTTAAATAACTTGTGTATTCTTTTTAATGTCTTTAAGTTTTTGTGACTTTAAACTGTTTTTTTTTCTTTCCTTGTATACAATTTTTAAAAAAATAGCCACTCTAAAAAAAAAGAAACTAAAAAAAATACACAAATTACTTAAACTGTTAGTTTTGGCTTTTTTTTAATAAAAATTATTTAAATTTCTTAAATTCTTTTCTTGTTTTTGCTTTTGAAACTTAATTATTTCCGCAAAGTATAATAAACGCATAATGCAAAAAAGTTTTACCAATGTCAAAGATACTTACCCTGGCATTCCAATTAATAAATTAGAAAGTGTTGGGAATTATAAAAAACGTGTTGCTACAAGGTTACGAAACTTAGAGAAAAAAGAAAAAGGTCTTGGTGGTCGTGGTTGCATCAAAGATGCTGTAATTGACCATTTCCAAAATTATTTTGGTGTTGCTATAAAAAAAATGCAGGCAACTTAGCAGGTATAAAAGCAGGTGTTTTAGCAACATTGTTTCATGTTGCACATTCAAAAATCTTGAAAAAATGGGGTAAATACATGCATAGAATCTTTTTGAAATAAACTTAATGAAACTTTTCATCCCACAGTTGTGTTTTTGCGTTATAACGGTGCTCCAATGGATTCATCATCACTTCCCGGTTTCATTTATTTTGGAATCGTAATTTACAAAAAGGCAAAGGAAGATTATACTAGAATGACTGCAACAGTGGTGAGAAAATTTACTACAACAAAAATTCATCAAAATTTTCCCAGATTGAAGAAAAATGTTGCACACCATTGATGTAGCAGTTAAAGAGTGTCTGAGAGCAATTATGCTATATTTGACAAATATAATGCTGCGTAAAGTACAAGTAATCAACTGTGTTTAATTCAAAGATCATTAACAGATGAACAGGGATCTAAAATATAAGAAAAAAAAAGCATACCTTTGAATTTGTTTATAAATTTAAAAAACAAGAGACCTATTAAAGCAGCTGATATAAAAAAATAGTTGGTTAATTCTTTAGAAAATGTATGCGATAAATAAAAGTCAAAAGAGTTGTTAATAAAGTCCGATATGCAATCAAAAGAAAAAAACTCACACAAATGCCAAATCAATAATTTTCAGTAACAGAACCTAATTTTGACAATGTTGATTTTGTAAATGAAACTTCTTGCACATTAAGCTCCCCTATTTCACAAGAAATTTAAAAGTGGATCAGCTCAGGAAAAAAAAAAAAAGAAAGTTACAGCACTGAAAGTAGTAACAATGGTGAAAGTTTATTTTATGTTGCAAAGGAGTTTTATAAATCTGACAATTTTGACTATGATGATTATATTTTACCTTTTCCAGATAGTGCTGAGACATCTTTTAAACGAAGTCGAAAAGAATTCACTGAAGAAGATAGGTAGCTTATTTATACGAATTTATCTAATGTAATATATTCAAATGAGCCAATTATGAAAATCAAGGTTGCGTTAATGTTGAAAAAAACAGAACTAGAGGGTCTTGTAAAAACGTTTGCTTTACAATCATTAATTGTAAAAATAAGAATTGAAAGAAAAATATATAAACATTTTTAAAATACCTTTTTCATTATTTAGGTATTAAAACAAAAGTGAATTTACTATTTACTACATTTTATATTCATGTAAAAGTTTAATAGTTTTAATTTTCGTGGAAGGCCTAAGGCAGAAACAGTTTGTTCATGTCTTTATTATGTTTGAAGATATTGTTTTTTTTTGTACAAAAATGCATAATTATTTTAAAGCAACTTTAAAAAATAGGGTTTTTTTATTAACGTTTTTTTTTTTACGTTTATTTGTTACTACAGTAGTAGTAGTAATAAAGTAGTAGAAGTAATACTACTGATTATATATATAATAATAATATTTAAATTGAAATGGATGATATTAAGCTTAAAAACGTTATTTGTGGAAATGAGATTAATTTGATTAGAATGTTTAGAATAGTCCTTGTCAAAATGAAAGAGATAGAGATAGGCGAGATGAAATGATTTATCTACAAAATGTATAATATTTTGCGATAAAAGGAAGAAATGTTGCTAGACATATAATTATTAGTATAATATCTTGCTAGACTGTTCAAAATATTGCTAGACAAGAAATGATACTGTTCCAGATCAAAACTATTTAGGAGAAGTGAACAAGACTTGTCAGATAAAAAATATTTTGATGAAACATTTTTTATATTGCTATAATGGTAAGGTAGTTTAGCTTTCATTTTCATCATTTCCGAAAGTTTCACAAGATTTATTTACAGGGAACAAAAAAAATCATAATTCCAATATAAATTTTTGAATAACTTATTAGAAATTGTAATATAGCCTATTATTATATTAATGCCTATATTATAAAGGAATAATAATGCCTTGCTTCATTTACAGCTAATGTAATGGGCCGCCATGTTTTAGAATATGTAGTTAGGTTTTTCATCGCATAGATAATCTTAAACCGATCAAGATATTCCCCCAACATATTGTTAACTGTATATCTCTTTTTTACTATACTTTTCTTTTTATTTCCTCAAATTTCTTGCTATGAATTGATAGATTTGATTGCTATAAACTGAATAGATTTGATTGCTATGATAGATTTGATTGCTATGAATTGATAGATTTGATTGCTATGAATTGAATAGATATGATTTATTTATTTATTTATTTTAATTTTATAAATTTAAACATTGTCTAATTGTTTTTTATTTTAAGTAATTGAGGTAAAAAAACCTTTGTTTATTGGTATTATTACAAAATCAGTTTTTATGATTTATTGGTTTATAGCTATTTTGTGATACCCTGTTACTATTTTATATTATTTAAACGACATATTATAACAATGTTACATTGTTATAACTTTGTTATAACACTATGCTGATTTTGTCATTGTCAAATTATTTTTGTTATGGTAATAATAAGTTCTTTAATAAATCGTAATATTTTGTTGTATGCTATTCAACTTTTTTTTAAAGTAGCAGTGCCATTGAAGACGCTGTCTGTTTCTTTCTCTTTTTATTGAGGGTTTATCAATAAAGTGATCATTAACGGAACTCTTTATGTTATTACTAAGTTCTTAGGTATTTAATGGTTGTTGTTTTTTTAAATAAACTTTTACATTCTACTGATTTAATAATTGATTGTATGAAATGTAGTGTTTATGTTGTTAACTAAAACTTGTATTTTATTATATTTCTCAGATAATAAATCAATTTAATTGTTATTATTGATTTATTTGCAGATAATCCTTATTACCAGTTGCTTACTGCTAGTTAATAAATGAACCCTCTAATAGTCGCCGAAAATTATCTTGTCCTGTTTTTTGCAAGATGGTTTTTGATTATAAAATATTTAATAACAAAAACCTAGTTTACATAATTAGGATATTATTAATATTTAATAACAAAAACCTAGTTTACATAATTATGGTAGAACGAAAGAAGCATCTCATGTCTAAAAGACATAATTGGATGAGTCAAAGGCAAGAGAAATAAAGAGTATAAGAGTTTAATAGCAACAGAGTAAATATTTAATAAATGCTGAAAGGTGTTTCAAGATTGTCTGAAGTCATTTATCAAAATTAAAGCAAATTGCAATTAGAAAAAACCATAAATCTAAAAGAGCTAAAAACTTCCAAAGAAAATTAGTACGTCACAATTGTAATGCAATATATTTCAATTATATATATAATTTGAATTTAAAAAATTCAAATTATATATATATATATATATATATATATATATATATATATATATATATATATATATATATATATATATATATATATACCTTAGTTAATTTATTTAAGAATAAAACAGAATTTGAAAAATTCATTAAAAAATTTAACTATTTGTGCGCGTAAATGCGGAAACAGAAAGTACATCAATTTCTCTGTTTGTTCATACACTATTGAGAAGTTTTCATAAAACATACCCGATTAAACACATTTCTGTAACTTCAATTAGGTTAATACGCTGGGAAAAAAATTACGAGTAGTATAAAAATTTAATATGAAAATATAAAAACTAATGGAACTATGATATTTTTAGAGGGAATTTTTTTTAAGAAACAATTGTTGTTTGTTAGCGAAGTTAATTCACAGAGAGGGGAATATTGTTTTGCCCTCATACTACGCAAGTTGAAAAAACACGTAATAAAAAAGTTATTTTTACGAGCGGACTAATAATTCAAGTTGGAAAAATTGTTTAAAATAAAAATTGAATTAATTTTGCAGCATTTACAAAAAAAAATTGTCAGAAATATCGTTTTTACTAACCTCTTGTCTCTATTTCGAATTTCGCAACGCGAGGGCTCATCCGCAACGGTTATAGTAGTAGTAGCAGCAGCAGTAGTAGTAGTAGTAGTAGTAGTAGTAGTAGTAGTAGTAGTAGTAGTAGTAGTAGTAGTAATAAAGGTAATGCTTATTCGAACGTTACATGGAACCCTTAGCAGCTATTGCAACCGATGTAGTGGCGGGAAAATTTTGCAGCACTTTGTTTTATAAGAAAACATAAACGAACGTGTATGCAAGTATCTAATTAAATTCAAATTAATTGAATTTAATTAGATACTTGTAAATATACTTGTTGAATTTAATTAGAAACGTTGTAAAACAAATTTTGTTTTACAACGTTTCAAAGCTTCGAATTCAGAGTTGTCAAAAGTATCGAATCACATCCAAGAATGACTTTTCTTAAAATCTGACAACTGAGTCTCATAAAAAATAAAATAGAAATAAAAAACAAAATAAAATTATAAAAGTAAAGTAACAAAATAAAAATATAAAATAACAAAACGAAAACAAAAAATATATAAATAAATATTCCTTCAAGGGCTTTGGACTAATTTGAAGAAACAAAAAAAAATGTTACCCATAAATAACCTATTTAACTATTTGAAGTCAGTGTAATTCACTGATCTC
The DNA here is from genome assembly GCF_022113875.1 of Hydra vulgaris. Lineage (NCBI taxonomy): Eukaryota > Metazoa > Cnidaria > Hydrozoa > Anthoathecata > Hydridae > Hydra > Hydra vulgaris. The sequence continues at coordinate 8,815,907 of NC_061165.1, forward strand.
TATAATAACTGTAATAACTGGATAGCGCATCTTCTAGAAAATTTCTCACTTTTTGAAGCCAAACGACGCCATATTGAAAAGCTCCAGAATTTTTTTCCATAAGTTCCAGTTTTACTGGAACTTATGGAAAAAATAGACTATGATTGGGCTTTAAATTATTACGTAATTTCTGATTTCACATATAAAGACAAAAATATGAGTGGAACAAAAAAAAAATCTTCGAGGTTCAGCATTATGGATGCAAAAAAAAAAAGAAAGAAAAGAACTGGGGGCATAAGAAGCAATAACTCAAGAAGCTCAGATGAAGAAATTGGTGCTAAAGAAAAATAACCGAGGACTTTTCATGTGTTTTGTAAATACTACTAGTAGTTTATAGTAGTAGTTGTACATCAGTATTATAAAATTATACTATTATAGTACACTGATCTTATAAAAACATATTAACATAAATATTTACATATTTTTGATAAATATATTTATTTTTTACGTTTCCTTTAAATCATGAGCGTAAAAAGAAATGGAATATAAAAATGCGTCGCGATAATTGGCAACAAAGTAAATCAAGTGCTCAGATCATTTCATAAACATTAATAGATTGCTCGACTCAGAAATAACGTTATACCTACTCAATTTAAAATTTTTCCTGACAATTTAAAAATAATTTAGAAGATATATATATATATATATATATATATATATCTTTAATAATACTGAACTTAATAGTAGTAGTGCGCTTTCGAGCCTTTTTGACACGATACTCTTGACAACCATTGCGTCCGAGGTAGTGACGAGAAAGAGTCTCACCTTTGCTTTATAAGAAAACGTGAGCAAACGTGAAACTTATATCGTACGTACCTACCTTCATGTTATGTAATGTCAAAACATGCTTAAACATATATCAAGTTCTACACTTTGATTTTCACTTAAGTCAACAATTTTTATATAATTTGAAATCTTCAAGACACTACGTGACGGCGTAGTAGAGTGGTTAGCGCGCTGGGCTTTTAACCAAGTCAGCCGTGGTTCAAGTCCTACCATCGGCGACCTTTTTTTTTATTTTTTTTGCGCATGTGTCATTATTTAGATACTCATGTTATTTTAGTTAAACTTTTCAAGTTTATTTACAACTAAATTGAGCAAGGAAAATTAGTAAAAAACATGTTTATATATAGAATATAAAATCTATATAACTTTTGATTTGCATTTTAAACAACAAAACCGCGTGCCAAGCTGATGAACTTGCCACGCGGCGACCATAACTTTTTCTAAAAAATGGTAAGGGGGCTTAAAAAGTATATTTTTATTTAGAACATAATTAAAGATTTTAATTTTGTATGATCACTAAATTATTTTATAAAATTTATTGTTTCTAAAAATAATTAAAAGTTAAACTATTTAATATTAGCATAATACCGATTTCTAATCTTTTGCATTTATATCCGTTAGAAACAATTTTTATATAATTTTGAATCTTTATTTCTTAGTGCGTCAGCGTAGTCGAGTGATTAGCGCGCTGGGCTTCGGAACATAGCTGCCGTGGTTCGAGTCCTACCGTTGCCGACTACTGCTTTAATTTATTTTTTAGACTTTTTTAAATACAAATTTAAATACTTATAAAGTTTTATAGATATTGTATATAGACAACATATGTAAAGATATTAATCAAAAGTTTGATCCTCGCATTTTGACACAGAACCAACTTCGCTAACGAGAAAAAGAAAGTCGTTCACAAATTTCAAAATTTTGTTTTTTCGTGAAGTCTTTTAACACTTAGTTTCCAACCTTCTTGACATATTCCAAGTCTTTTTGAGAAAATAAACAGAAATTCAGCTTTTTTGTATATGATAAATCGCTGTGGTACAAAGTGCCAACCTTGGTTTTTTAAACAAAATACCTATCGAGTTTTTCTTCCACGCGGTTTTAATCACCACGAGGCTTAGTTAAATGCTTAGTTAAATACTTAAAAAAAGATAAAATTTAAGGCTTAAAAAAAGAATTTTTTACAAATTTTTTCTTACATCTCTTTAATCCTTGACTTTTGGATTTAGATTTATTACATTGATAGTAACATTATCATAATATTATTTTTAGATTGTTACATTGTTTGATTTTTTATTTCAGATTAATAAATTTGAAAATAAAAACTAAATCATGTCAGGTATCATTTGTTTTTTTATTTTTTCTTTAGTTAATTTTTTTTTAAATTGCTTATTGACCTCTTTTTAAATTTTTAGAAGCTTTAGATGACGATTTAATGTTTAGTAAGTCGCTATTATTTTATTTGTTCAGTTATTCAATTTTAGTCGTCTTTATTTGTTCATTAAGTCGCCAATTTTGTTTTTATTTATTTGTTAAGTTTTTTCGTTTATTTGCTTTCTATATACTTTACTCTTTGCTTTTAGTTAAACCACATTTTTTTAAGTTGTCTGTATTTTTTTTTGTTTTTAATAATGAACATATTTTTATTTAGTGGTGCAACCACAACAAAGTAAGAATTTTTTATATACTTTTTTATAGCCCCTTAAACCTACAAAAAACCTATTTTGTATTTGTTTTGCCATTGATAATATTTTTTCTCTTTTACTTAATTATTTAATCTGTTTTTTTTTTAAGCAGATGCTCAACAACAACCACATTCTGGTAAGAAGGAAACCTTTTGTTTCAATTTATTTATATCTTTTTTTTCAAAATTTCCTAATATTTTGTCGTTTTCTTTTTTTTACTAATGTCTTTTTTTTAATCTGTATTTATATTTTTTCTAGAACCGCAACAACAACTACAATCAGGTAAAAAAAAAAAATTTCGATGTATTTAAAGTCTTTTTTTAAAAAAATTTAAAAAAAGATTTCTATTAAAAAAAAAAATTATGCGTGTTTATTTTTTAATACTACACATTTTTTAATTTGTTGTGCAACAACAACCTGGTAAGAAATTAATTTTATACGTTTTTCAATATTCTTTTTTTTATAAAAAACCTATTTTTATTTGTTGTGCTGTTGATATTAAATTGTTTTTCTAATACTTAATTATTACTTTTTATCTTTTTATTATATTTTAACTAGAAACACAACAATTACAATATGGTAAGAAAAAACCTTTTGTTTTATTGAATGTAAATCTTTTTTTAAAAAGTTCCTAATAATTCGTTTTTTCTTTTTCTTTACTATTGTATTTTTTTAAAATCTGTATTAATTTTTTTAGTACAACAACAACCACAATCAGGTAAAAAAACTCAATTTTTTATTCAATGTTTTGTTAATAACAGTTAGTTTTCTATTTACTTAAAATTTATTGTTTTAAATTTTTAAAGACATAAAATGTATTAGTATAAGTATTTTTTTTTTTTGTAGTGAACTTTCAACAAATGTTTCGTAAGTTTTGCTTTTTTAAATTTTTTTTAAATTTATTACTGATTAAGTTTATAATTTGATTGAATTATTTTTGATTGTGTCATAATCAATAGCTCATGTTATTTTAGTGCAATCTATGGAAGAAATGTGTAAGATTTTAGATTGTATTGATTATTAAACTTTTTATTTGTTACTGTAATACTCATGTTTTATTTAATTTTTTAAAATATCACTTTACATAGAAAATGTTAATAAAATTGTTTTTTCTCTTTAGTTAATAATTTTTTAAAGAAGATGGAGGAGCAATCCTGTATGAAAATATCTTTTACTTTATAAATTTATAACTTGGTTCTTTCCAAAAAATAATTGATTTATGCATACATATGGTGGTGGTATACACATCACCATATTATGTAAACATATTGTTTTATTTAAACATATAAAAGAATTTAGTTTTTTTTATTGTAAAGTTTCTTATGTATTATGAAATCATAGATTTTTTGATTATATATAGCCCAACACCATCATTGTCAATGGCAGCAGCTGCCACAAGTCTTGGTAAATAAACAGCTTTTTTTATATTATAACTAGAATAATTATTAGTTATTGTTAATATTTTATTTAGTTAATTTTTTTCATACTTTATCAGCAACAAAAACAACAACAACAACAACAGCATCATCATTATCATCTGCTACAAGTGCAGCTGCTGCTGGTAAGTTAATTTTTAGTTTTATATTTCATTAGTATGAATACTGTGTTATTATTATGTAACTGTAAAATGTGATGTTTACTTATTTTTTTAAATTCTTAATTTCTTTTTTATTTTTTTATAATGTATAAGATTCAAATTTGTTTATTTAATATTGTATAAGATTCATTTTGTTACTTTTATCATTTTAGATTTGTGATATGAGGCTTTTATAGCCTACAGGAGGAATCAACCAGGACCCATATCCTACAGGGCCCATAGGATATGGGTCTCAATTAATGGGGCAGATCTCCCCTCTTTTCGTTTGGGGTGAAGGAGAAGAAAGGGGAGGGGGTGGGAGGGGGTGTTACGTATAATTATAATTATAATTAATTATACAAATTATACAAATAAATAAGATAAAATTTTACAATAAGCACTGTTGTTTTTCTTTACCCTTCCTAAGATAAATTTTGCCAATGTTGGAAATGATTTTAAACAATAAAGGCGTTAATGACTTTTTTATTTAACATATGGGTGCCTTACAGTAAAAAGTACCAATCTTCTGAGTTACTGATACAGTTGCATAGAGTCAGGAAGTCACAAAATAAAACAAAAATTAGCTTGATAGCATCATTTTTAAAAGTTCTACATAGTTTTTCATGGAAGTGTTTTAAAATGAAATTACAGTAAAAAGACTTTAAAATTTGACAATTTAAAACTGTGTAAATTAACATAGCAAAAAAGTTAATGTATATTTTCATTATTTATTTAAAAAAAACTATTACTAAATATTAAAACTGCTTGAAAAAAGATAAAAAAGGTAGTTGCAACGCGTATACCTCCGAATCTGAAAACTACGACTTGGTACCTTTTCCTGTGTTTTTCTTTTCCCAGTATTTTTTCTTTTTTTGAATTTTAAAATTTATAATTATATATATATATATATATATATATATATATATATATATATATATATATATATATATATATATATATATATATATATATATATATTACAAAATAGTTTTCACTTTTTAATATTCAGTTATAAATATTTTTAAACTACTATCATTTTTTTTATTTTTTTTATAAAATGTTTTATTTGTCTTACTACTTACAATACAACATGTAGTATTTAAGCCTAAACTCAGCTTCTATGTATATTTCTTTTCTAAACCAGTTAAGTGTATGCCTATATATATCTATATATATAGATAGATAGATATAGATAAAGTTATATATATATATATATATATATATATATATATATATATATATATATATATATAATATATATATATATATATATATATATATATATATATATATATGTATATATATATATATATATTTACATATATATATATATATATATATATATATATATATATATATATATATATATATATATATATATATATATATATATATATATATATATATATATATATATATATATATATATTATATATATATATATTGGCTCGCGATGCAATTGTCGTATCGCAAATTTATTAAAATTGTAATGCTCGCGATGCAATTGCGTATCGCAAATTTATTAAAATTGTAATAATGTAATAACGTAATTTATGTAAGTTAAAAGTTAAGTAAATGTAAAAAATTATTTAATATAAATTATTTAATATAACGTTTAAAAAAAAACTTTTTTCATTAATATATGATGTTAAATTTACATATATTAGATAATTACATATTTATATATAACTTTAATAAATTTGCGATAGGACAATTGCATCCCGAGCCGACGATGTAGATATGTTTAGATACATAGTTTAGATTGATAAATTAATTGTCTTTCATTATGTTTGTTATGTCTTTCATTATGTTCGTTCATTTTAGATAAGTATAGCAAAAATTAAACATATCAAGTTTTATCAAACTAAACATAGTTGCTTTATCATGTCAAATAACTTAAGAGCTGAAATTAGGAGAACTTGCCAAAATGAAAGAAACATGGCAAGGCGAGAAGAAATTAATCGTTGCCAAAACGAAAGAAATGCGACTAGGCGAGAAGAACTTAATCGTCGCCAAAATGAAAGAAATGCGACTAGGCGAGAAGAACTTAATCGTCGCCAAAATGAAAGTGAATCGTCGCCAAAATGAAAATGAAGCTAGGCGTGCATTACTTAGGTGTGGAATGCATTGCATAGCAAGAAATAATAATATTATAGAGAGAAGTTACCTTGGAGAAATGAACCATATTTGTCAATATTGTGGTGCTAAAAAGTTTTTAAATGAAACACATTTTTTGTGCTGCCATTCAGGAAAAGTTGTGTTAGCTCCGCTTTCACCTTATCCACCACTAATGATGGATTTAATGAAAGGCAACCATGTTGATCGTGCTTTAAATAAAAATTTCTTTAATCACATTCGAAATTATAATGCCTGTCTATCTTTTGTTTCATTTGAAGCTGGAATAGCTCCTCCCTCGAATCATGGCCCACCATGTTTTAGGAATTGTGGACAAATTATGCACCGTGTTGGTAATCTGAGACCTGATCAAAATGTTTCACCATCTTATTGTCATTTATATGTTTATGATCCCAATACTGCCTTAATTTTTCTAATGTTGCATACGGGAGTTAATGGAACTTTTACAGACTATAATTAGTCAACAGAATCCATATGCTTTTGCTTTCAAAAATATGGCACAAGTTGAAGATGAAGAAATGCGTCAAGCAGCTTTAGAAGGTCACCCAATTTCAGTTGTCAAAATGTCATTGCTTGAAGGTCGCGATAGGCGTCGATACAATCTACCTTCACACAATGAAGTTGCCATTGTGTTTGTAGGAGACGATGGTGCTCCACCTCCATCTAGAGAAGTTGTTATACACCCTCGAGGTCAGACCTTGAAAAAAATATCAAGTATGTCTGCTAATCTAGATCCAATGATATATCCAATTTTTTTTCCCAGGAGGCGATGCAGGATGGCATGATCAACTAGAGCACAATCCAGACAGAGCAACACGTGTTAGAAATCATGTTACTTTGTCTCAGTACTACAATTATAGGCTATCTGTAAGAGAAACCTTTAGCCCTATATTTTATGGTAGGAAGCTTTTTCAACAATATGCTGTTGATGCATATGTCAAGATTGAAGGACAACGCCTTGCCTTCATCAGAAATAACCAAAGCAAACTTAGAAGTGAACAATATGATACATTACATGATTTTGTAAACAACTTTGCAAATAATCGTAACATAAGACCAGGGCGTATTGTTGTACTGCCATCTTCATATGTTGGAAGTTTAATATCAGCTGAAATTCCAGATCAAACTGTTGATCCTGAACTTTTTGAAATTGTAAAAACATGTATGATTCATGGACCATGCGGAATTTTAAATCCCAATTCATCGTGCATGAAGGATGGGGTTTGCACAAAAGGTTTTCCTAATGATTTCAATCTTTATACTGTTGCAACTTTCAATGGCTATCCACACTATAGGCGTTTAGATAATGGTAGAGTAGTTGTTATAAGAGGTAACCAAGTTGATAATCGATGGTTTGTACCCTATAACCCCTGCTTATCGAAAAAATACCAAGCCCACATTAAAGTTGAGGCTTGCATGTCCATTAAGTCAGTTAAGTATTTATACAAATATATATATAAGGGGCATGATTGTGCTAATGTGGTAATTAATGAAAGTGTTCATCATGATGAAATTAACACATATTTAGACTGCGCTTTGTTTCTGCACAAGAGGCTCTTTGGCGAATATATGAGTATTCCATAAGTGATATGTCACATACCATTATTCGCCTTCAAGTACACCTTCCTGATAATTAGATACTATATTTTAACGAGGAAGAAGAACAAGTGCTATTAATCGTACAGCACAGCGTGACACTCACCTAACTGCTTGGTTTAAATTAAATTCTGAAAATTTTGAAGCACGTCGCTATTCTTATATTGAAATTCCATATCACTTTGTGTTTGATGGTAAAAATTGCAAGTGGAAAGTAAGACAAAGAGGTAGTGATATTGTGATAGTGCGAATGTATAAAGTCAATCTATCCAGTGAAGTATTTTTTCTTAGATTGTTGCTTTTGCATGTAAAAGGTGCATTATCTTACGAGAATTTGCGCACTGTGAATGGTACTGTTTTTAATACATTTCGTAAAGCGTGTTATCAGTTAGATTTGTTGCAAGATGACATTGAATGGAGAAATACATTAACTGAGGCTGTTGCAACTGGATTGCCTAAACAAATTAGGCAACTGTTTTCCATCATATTAACATTATGGCAACCTGGTGATCCTTTACACCTATGGAATACCTTTAAAGATTATATGGTGGAGGATTACATACACCGTTCAATTCCAGTCCTACTTGCTGAACAAGTAGCACTTTGTCAAATTGAATTTATAATTAATCAGAGTGGTAAAACTTTAGCTGATTATAATTTGCCTACTTTAGATCAGTTTTTAGATTCTATCCCAGAAAATGATGATGAAGATGTACAGGTATTTATTGATGAAGCAAATCGAGTTAGACCATTATTAAATGATAATCAGCGTAATGTAGCTGATGCAATCCTTGCTGCACTTAATGAAGAACCTAATAATGAAAATAAGCATTCAAGATTGTTTTTTATGGATGGGCTTGCTGGTTGTGGTAAAACATTTACTTACAATTATTTAATCACTGAAACACGCATCAGACATATTAGAACTGCAACAGCTGCATGGACAGGAATAGCTGCAACTCTTCTTAAAAATGGATGCACACTGTATGGCTTATTCAAACTTCCTGTGCCAATTTTGGAAAATAGCACATGTAATGAAACTCTAAATTATATTCATGGTGATTTCCTTAGACAAGTAAGTTTGTTTTTACTTGATAAAGCATCTATGATTCCTAAACATGCTTTAAGTGCCATTGATAAGTTATTGCAAGAAATTTGTAATAATAACTTTCCTTTTGGTGGTAAAGTTATTCTTATGGGTGGAGATTTTAGACAAATACTTCCAGTTGTGAAAAGAGGTCGACCAGCTGAAGTTGTAGAACCATGTTTAAAATGTTCTGAACATTGGCAGTATGTGCAAAGGTTTTCATTAACTGAAAATATGAGGGTTCAGATAGGAGAAGAGGAATTTTCTCAATGGCTTCTAAAGCTTGGAAGTGGAACTTTACCTGTCAAGCCTGAAGATCCTTTGCGAGGGTGTATTGAAATACCTGAGCAGTGCTTTGTAAACGATAACGAATTTATTGCGGAAAAGATTTTTGGTGGCACAGAGGAAGCTGATTATGCTAATTGTGCTATTTTAACACCAACAAATATTGATTTATTGGCAATAAATGAAGAAGTCCTTGATCGATTACCTGGTGATACTAAAATTTACTTAAGTTCAGATAGCATTGAAACTGATGATCATAATGAAATTTATAATTTTCCAGTCGAGTTTTTAAATAGTTTGACTCCATCAGGTATGCCTGTTCATTGCCTAAAATTAAAAATTGGTGCTGTTGTAATGCTAATTAGAAATTTAGATCTTAAAGGCGGACTTTGTAATGGAACACGTTTGATGGTACGTGCACTGCACAACAATTATATTGATGGATAGCTTCTAACAGGGGTAGCAGCTGGTAACAGGATCTTTGTTCCTCGAGTTCAATTAGCTCCATCGGATTCAAATTTACCTTTTATACTCAAACGTCGTCAGTTTCCAGTTAGGTTAGCATACTTAATGACCATAAACAAAAGTCAAGGTCAAACTTTTGACAAAGTTGGAGTTTATCTTAAAAAACCTTGCTTTTCACACGGTCAATTATATGTTGCATGTTCAAGAACAAGATCGTTTAATAGTTTAATTTTTAAAGTTGATAAACATTCATTACAAGGTGTGTCATTAAACAAATTTTACACACAAAATGTTGTATTTACAAATATTCCTAATTAATAAATTATTACTTTTTTTTTTACTACTAGAGACAATACATTTTGACAAATAACAACACAGCCAATTTTATTATATACCTTAATTACTTTTTTTTTTTTGGAATTACATTTCATCGTTGATTGTTAATAAATATTGTAATAATAACTACGTAGTTGTTTCTTAAAGACTGTCTATTTCGATTCAGTGAAGTGATTTTGCAACGAACCAAGTTGTGAAGTCTTTAACATTAAATCAAATATATTCACACAAAAAAAATTTGTTGTTTATATTTGTTTATAAAAACATTTTTAAAAATTTAAAAACTTTTACATAAAACATTTGAAATTTTGAAGTTAAATAAAGATTTCTTTTTCCTCAATTTTACAATTCTGGCTTAATAGTAATATAGCTATAAAAAGCAACAACGATAACGATAGTTTTTATTTTCTTAACACCATTTCTTAACACCCTCTCCCCTTGATTTTTGCTTGCAAAATTTTGTCACTAATTTGTGCTAAAAACAAGTTTTTGTTACGGAACAAGTAAAGAATTTTTTTGCCTCGTAAGTTTGATATAGTTTAATAAATGGTAAAAATCCTCTTTTTACTGTAGTTTTTTTCAAAAAGGGTCCTGTAGGAATTTTAGTCCAAATCTAATATATGAAATGGGGTGTGAATGTAAGTTGAATATAAAATTTTAACTAATACTTTTTACAAAGCACCATAACGCAATTTAGTTAAAACGTGGCTCAAAGTCAAATCAACATTTTAAAAAATCTGTTTTAATTTAAATATTTGAAATTTGAAATGTTAATATAAATTTTAGTGAGCTAATAGTGAAATGCTAATATAAATTTTAGTGATGCTAAAATAAAATTTAGATTTAGTGAGAAATAAAGCCCATTTTCGACAAATCCAGATTTACTAGGTCGATGACTTTTAAAACTGATTCTACAATGAAAGTTTCTGTTTTTATCACTTATTGAAATAAAAACAATTTTCTCAGTTTTAATTGAAATATTTTAGAATTTAAGGGAAAATGCCTATGTTCAATTGTTATTTTTAAGGAGACTTGATAAGTAAAGATTAATAAACGAGGGTTGGTGTGGCTTGGTATGTTTAGAGTGGGTATAAATATTTTCTCAAAAAAAGCGTCTCCCCCTATCCTTTAGGATTTTAGAGTCACCATTAAATTTTGACATAAGTTGCAAGAAGTGTCTCGCAAATGCCATTTATGTTAAAGTTAGTGTTTACGCAATCAATAAGTTTAATCTTCGTATCTAGGACATTAAAAGTTATCATTTAGATGTTTTCATTTAATTGAGATTTTCTTGGGTTATAAACCGGATAATAGTTCTTCTGAACTGTAAGCACGCGGATAAAGTGTGCATCAATATCCTAAAGACCCGTATTTTACGAGTCATTACAGATAGAAGATATATATATATATAAATATATATATATATATATAACTAAAAATAAATTAGAAGATATATATATATAAATATATATATATATATATATATATATAAAATATAGAAGATATATATATATAAATATATATATATATATATATATATATATATAACTAAAAATGAATTAGAAGATATATATATATATATATATATATATATATATATATATATATATATATATATCTAAAAATAAATTAGAAGATTTATATATATATATATATATATATATATATATATATATATATATATATATATATATATATATATGTATATATAACTAAAAATAAATTAGAAGATATATATATATATGTACATATATATATATATATATATATATATATATATATATATATTTATATAACTAAAAATAAATAAGAAGATATATATATATGTATATATATATATGTATATATAACTAAAAATAAATTAGAAAAAAAAAAAAATATATATATATATATATATATATGTATATATAACTAAAAATAAATTAAAAGATATATATATATATATATGCATATACGATGGGAATAAAACATAGAATATATAATATTATATAGTAATATAATATTGCTATAGTAGTATATATAATATTGTAGTATAATAAGATACAAATTTATATCAGTATGCGCCTTTTGATTCTTAATTACCCTATGCAAAATGCTAGGACATTAAAAGTTATCATTTAGATGTTTTCATTTGATTGAGATTTTCTTGGGTTATAAACCGGATAATAGTTCTTCCAAACTGTAAGCACGCGGATAAAGTGTGCATCAATATCCTAAAGACCCGTATTTTACGAGTCATTACAGATAGAAGATATATATATATATAAATATATATATATATAAATATATATATATATATATATATATATATATATATATATATATATATGTATATATAACTAAAAATAAATTAGAATATATATATATATATATATATATAACTAAAAATAAATTAGAAGATTTATATATATATATATATATATATATATATGTATATAAAACTAAAAATAAATTAGAAGATATATATATATATATGTACATATATATATATATATATATATATATATATATATATATATATATATATATATATATATATATATATATATATATATATATATAAATATATATATATATATATATATATTTATATAACTAAAAATAAATTAGAAGATATATATATATATATATATATATATATATATATATATATGTATATATAACTAAAAATAAATTAGAAAAAAAATATGTATATATATATATATATATATATATATATATATATATATATATATATATATATATGTATATATAACTAAAAATAAATTAGAAGATATATATATATATATATGCATATACGATGGGTATAAAACATAGAATATATAATATTATATAGTAATATAATATTGCTATAGTAGTATATATAATATTGTAGTATAATAAGATACAAATTTATATCAGTATGCGCCTTTTGATTCTTAATTACCCTATGCAAAATGCCTGAGGCTTGTAACATATTTAAAGGTTAACAGCTTACAAATTTCTGTATGAATCATTAGTAAAGCAATGTAAGTGTAACACAACCCAATGGTTCCTTAGGCTTCATATAGTGAATATAATAGCCTAAGGAACCATTAGGTTGAAATATATAGTTGTTTTTTATAAGAACCCAAGCAAATAGATTAATATTAGAAAGTTTCTTATTCTAATGGTAAGACTTTATTTTCTTAACCTAGTATTCAATGATTCTCACTCAATGTTTCTCAAATTTCAGTTTTTCATTCGCAATCAAACAGAATTGCATTCAATTGCAAATCCAAAATATTCCTCAAACTCTTGAATAAGTTTCTTATTGAAAATTAAATTATTACTAAAAGTTTCTTATGATTTTGAGGCTTAGTACTAGTACTACTTTTTTAGAAAGAAAAAACCATGTATGCATATATATATATATATATATATATATATATATATATATATATATATATATATATATATATATATATATATATATGTATATATATACATATATATATATATATATATATATATATATATATATATATATATATATATATATATATATATATATATTGTTATATATTGTGTAATAATGTATATTGTTATAGGTAACAAAATTTCGTAAACCACCTCTTGTAAATACCAATATACAAACAGAAGTAAACAATAAACATAAAGAATCAACGACGGATGAATGCAGTTCAACATTCGATGAATGCAGTTGAAGCTATGTCGAGTTAAATAGGAGTTCTTAAATTAGCCATTAAAAAGTTATTAATTTTAAAAAAACAATTGTCCTACAAAAATCGCGCCGAACGAAAATAACTGTAACATCCGTTGAATCTTTGGTTAAAAGTTTGAGCAAAAAAAAACATGATTTTACTAAACTGTCATGAAATGCTTTTTAAGAATCTTGCGGAACTTGGTTCATTATTGAAAGTTACAAATATGGTACTTTCATTTCCACATTCCATTATAGTAAAATAAAACTTTTTTCGTTTTTCTCGATGTGTGGTCACATCGAGAAAAAAGCTAAAGATGATGAGAAATACATTAGCAGAAAAAGGTATATTGTTTGAAATCAAAGTTTGCTGGAATTTTTATTATTACATTTTATGTATATATATATATATATATATATATATATATATATATATATATATATATATATATATATATTTTATATATATATATATATATATATATATATATATATATATATATATATATATGTATATGAATATATAATAATAATAATGGAATAAAGTTTGAAAATCAAAGTTTGCTGGAATTTTTATTATAACATTTTATGTATATATATATATATATATATATATATATATATATATATATATATATATATATATATATATATATATATGTATATGAATATATAATAATAATAATGGAATAAAGTTTGAAAATCAAAGTTTGCTGGAATTTTTATTATAACATTTTATATATATATATATATATATATATATATATATATATATATATATATATATATATATATATATATATATGTATATGAATATATACTATATGATATATAAATCTCATTATATTCATTCGTTCAACAACTGGATTACGATTAATTGTTAACTTTTTTAATAATCTAAATCTAAATAAATTAAAAATTGAAATAGAAATCCAAGCAAATGCTTACTGCTACTATCAATAGTATTTAATAATAATTAAATATCTAAAGTCTAAAGTATCTAATTAATAAATCGATAAAATCCAAATAAATCTATAGTATTACTATAGAATATCAAAATTAATAAACAAATTAAAACTCTAATAAAATTAATGCTTACTCCATTTGCTTGTTTATATAATAAATAAACAAGCATGCAATATCAAAATTATACGTAAACATATTTTGAATGATTTTTAAAAGTTTTTAACTTATCTTGTTAATTCTAAAAATTTTTTGAACCATGTGTTTTTTGATGGCTATGTCATATTTTACTATTAACATTACTTTTAATATATAACTGTTAAATAAAATTTTTCTTAATTTTTGTTTCTGGTTTACCTTTTGTAGCAATAAACCAGAATTTTTGTTGCTTACTATTATTTTTAT
Source organism: Hydra vulgaris (assembly GCF_022113875.1). Lineage (NCBI taxonomy): Eukaryota > Metazoa > Cnidaria > Hydrozoa > Anthoathecata > Hydridae > Hydra > Hydra vulgaris. The sequence continues at coordinate 8,830,942 of NC_061165.1, forward strand.
AGTTTTTTTCTCATTTTTAATTTTTATTAGCTATTAATAAAGACAATCGACAACGAATAGCTGATAACTCAACAGCTATCATATGGGAGCAAAAACAAAAACAATAAGTTTATCGCCTGGATTTCATTCAACGAAATTATAAACAATCACATATATGATAAAAAAATAGGGGAAGATAGAGCCATATGTTAACGGTAATTTTCTCTTTTAAATAGAAATATATGTTGTAATCATATTTGTATTTGTATTTTTTAATTTAATTTTAGACTACGTTTTTTTTTTTAATTTAATTTAAGCTACGTTTGTGCTCATGCATCTGATAAAGCATATAAGGTATTATAAACTTTTTTTAAATCAGTATTGCATAAAAGTGTTTTTCGCTAACATTTGTAAAAATACCATTGATTTTATTTAGTTTTTTAAATACTCAAACAGGGATTCGAGGATCCGAGGTTCATAACTAAAAATGCACAAGAAATTTCTGAAAAATTGGAAAGACAAATATTGAGATTCTGACTACCATATAAATGGAAACTGGATTGTCGTATTTAGAAATACTAACGATGAAACACCATTGCCCGACCGGAAATAAACTTAGCTGAGTCGCAAAAACCAATATATTTAAGCAAAAGAGAAGATTTTGGCTTCTTAATTACAATTAAATGTGATCCGATTATCACACACAAAGAATTATTACAAAAATTAAAATGCACATTAAAAAATGTAAACTCGAAGCGGAAGAATCGACCAAAGTTCTGAAACGAGCTAAAAGGAACCAACGCAGTCTCTAATATCAGGAAAGCATAAATCATAGATGAGTATTTGACTTTAATCCCGGAAATTTTTTTCTTTGATAATCCCGGAAAAAATCCCGGAAAATTAATGTTATTAGACATCAGACAGATGTTATTAGACATCAATGTTTTATAAAAAATTGATCGCATTTAACTGACAAACGGAATTTAGATTATTTTAAAACGGAATTTATACTAATTAATTTTTTACAAAAAGGAATTTCTAATATTCGAAAAAGTTTGAATTAATTAAAAAGCAAAAAAAAAAATGAAGAAAAAAAATTGTTACAAAAATCGATCTTGTAAAAATTTTAATAATAGAAAACACATTTGTTTAAATGCAAAAGTTGTCGTATGTAAAATTTAATGTAAAAATATATTAATTTTTTATCAAATTAATATCAAAAAAACATCTGGAAAATCCTGGAAAAATTAAAGGTGTTTTATGTGAATTTCCGGAATTCCGGGAATTTCCGGAAAATTCATCAATGATAAATGAGGGAATCTTCAAATAAAATTAAATCAAAAATTTTTAATCAAATTTGAAATATCCTTAAAAACATCATTACGCATATAGAAATTATAACTTTTATACAAAGTTTACAACCATATCATAACATTAATTTTTAAAATCAACTTTGACAAAAACAACATACTTCTTAAATTAAAAGAACATAATCTTAGAAATGAGAGGCTTAAGAAAAATTAAACATTGTAATTATAAACCCACAATTAAAACAGAAAACAAAAAATTGGTACATTTATTACAGTAAAGTTGACTTGATAGGGTCATTTCTATAATATGCGTCATGATTTCATGCGTCACAATTTCTGTAGTGTGCGTCTTTAAGACTAATTCAGCTCTCTGAAAGTTATTTGAATGCGAATCGAGTAAAAGATTTTTTGAAGTGTTAAGATTATTTTTTATTTTAACTTTTGGACATAACGCTTTCATATGCTCATGCAACCAAACTATATACATATTGATCTGAAAGAATTGTAGAGTTTAAAACAAGAATCGATTAGTAATCCGACGTACATTACCGAAAATGCTCAAGAAATCTCAGAACGGATTGCTAAAAAAATTGAAAAAGGAAAAATTGAGAACCTAACCTACCATAGAGATGGAAACAGGATTGCAGTTTTCAGAAACATAAACGATCCAAACATCGCTCGTTCAGAAAACGAATTGACCGAATCTAACAAACCGATATATTTCAGAAAAAGGGAAGATTTTGGTAACCTGATAACAATCAAATGCGACCCGATTATAACAGATGAAAAACTATCCCAACAACTTAAACCACACATTAAAAATATAAACTCAAAACAACCATGCCAACAACGATCCCAACGGAAATTAAAAGACAACAAGAACGCGAAATAGAACCAAAAGGAGAAGTAAAAAACTCAAAATATGTAAGCAAAAAAATTCCTAAATTTGTTGTCCTAGACGACGACCAAATAGATATTTGTCTCCCTGAGAAAATTTAAAAGAAAGTAAGAGAAACACCAAAAAGGAATGACGCAACCTCCAACACCAGAAAAATTTTATGTACGATTTTATGTACGAAGTTTTATGTACATTTTATGTACGAAACATTTTATGTACATTTTATGTACGAAAAATTTTATGTACCAGAAAAATTTTATGTACAACACCAGAAAAATTTTATGTACGCAGAAAATACCGTGGTATGTGCCTTTTTTATTATTTGCTACATTTAATATTGCATTATATATTATTTATAGTTTATATATTGTTGACTATTTTTCACACGATACATTATCTGACTTTGTGCTCCAATAGAAAGCTTTCCCGTGATTTAGGAAAGAAATACAAAACATTAGCACAATATTTTTTCTTTGAGATTTAAAGAAAGTATTTTCCTTAAAAATGAAAAGAAATAAATAAATAAAAATGTGTTTAAACGTATTAAAATGAAGAAAATAAGTTTTTAACTTCAAATGCTAATGGTTTAAACAATTTAAGTAGGAGAAAAACAATTATAAATTCTTTTAAAAACACGATATATCATAAATACAAGAAACCCATTTAGATAATAAAATAAATATATTAGCAAATGAATGGAATAGAGATATATTTTTTTTTCTCTCCTGGAAATTCGAAAACCCGTGGAACCGAAATTCTATTTAAAAGGCGCCACGAACACATGATATTTTGAAGAAACGATACATGTGGGTGTAACAATTTTATAGCAATAAAAATAAACTATTTAATCTTAGGTATATACGCTACCTGAGGCGGAAACACGCAATCTCTAAGCAAAAATTATATGTTGAATTAACAAATATATTCCACAATAAAGAACTCAACGACTTTATTATTATCATGAGATGGGATTTTAATAGAACTCTTTCATTTAAAGACAGATATCCTTTCTCGAATAAAAAAGAATGTTCCTCAAAAAGGTTTTAAAAACTCTACTAAATATTCTAGAAATAGAAGACACACGGAGAGTATTTAATCCGAATGCAAATGAATATACTTTTGCGTCCGCTAATGGAGTTTCCTACTTAAGGCTAGATCGTTTCTATATAAGTAAAATATGTAGATAAAATAAAAGAAACTGTTTTGAACCAACAATATTAACAGATCTATATAATTCTCAAGTTGTAGAAATAACGAATAATAAAATAACTTTGGGAAAAGGAGCGTGGATATTAAATAACGCGCTCCTATAAAACAAAGAATATAAAACTTTAATAGAAACGACCTGGAAAGAATGGAGACAATATAAGCAAAATTTTACAAACATAAAAAAATGGTGGGAAGCCGGAAAAGAAAAAATAAAACAAGCTTCTACAAAATTTAGCAAAAAACTGAATCAAAATAAAAATAAAAAAGAATATAAACTAAAAAAACTTCTAAAAAGTGCATCCAAGAATACGCACTCATATAAAAAAATGAAAATTTTATATAAAGACATTAAAACAAAACTAGAATTAATTGAAAAAGTAAAAGCCGAAGGGGCGCTATAAGAGCAAAAGTTCAATGGCGATTAGAGGGAAAGAAATGTACAAAATTATTTTTCGGTTTAGAGAAAAACGAACTATTAAAACAATACGTTTCAGAAATAAACGACAAAAATGGAGAAAAAATACATCTAAAGACATCCAATATGAATTCAAAGATTTCTATAAAAATCTATACAAAAATTAAAAAAAAAAAAATGATTCCCAGGAATTTCTTTTAATTAACTCTAAAGTTAATAAAGTCACTAAAGAAGATAATATACAATTAGAAAAAGAACTATCAGAATACGAAATTAAATAAATCAGACGGCTTAACAATAGAATACTTTAAAATATTCTTCGAACTGATAAAAAATGACCCAAAAGACACGTTAAATAACGTGCTTCAACCACACATAAAAAATATTAATTCAATTAAACAAGCAACATATGATTTTGACAGAACCATAGAAGATGTACGGAAACTCTTTAGTTAATCTAACGAAAGTAGTAAAAGAATTACCACACAAAATCGAAATAATAGGCACAGAATACTATAAAATAAGAAACAATAACAATAGAATACTATAAAATATTCTTCGAACTGATAAAAAATGACCTAAAAGACACGTTAAATAACGTGCTGAATACTGGTGAAATGACGCCCTTACAAAGAGAAGCGTTAATTACATGTTTTTACAAAAAAGGAAATAAAAATGAAATTAGTAACTGGAGACCTATATCTCTGACTAATGTAGACTATAAAACTTTAACTATAACTTTAGCCAATAGATTGGACAAAGTTTTACCAAAAATTAATAATTGTAACCAATCGGCCTCGATCAAAAACAAAACAATAAACGAAAATTTAAGTTACGCTAGATATATTATCAGCATTTCTAATATCTATAAAAGTGGTAGGACAAGCCTTAAAACTAGACAAAAAAGCCACAGGCGCTAAAATAAACCTAGCCAAATGCCAAGGTTTACGAGTAGGAGAAAATAGATTCAAAGATAAGGGACCATTACTAAATTTTGAATGGGGGGAATCATTGTTCAAGAGCTTTAGTATCACTTTCTCAGCTTTAGGCAGTTTCTCTGACTTCACCCACTGGAGGGACCGATTCCAGAAAATGGATAATACCCTAAACAAACGGAGTAAACATAAACTTTCATTAAAAGAAAGGAAAATCATTATTAACTCTTTGATAATCCCACAAATAACACACCTATATAACACTCCTCCCAAATGATGTAGTTTTAAGCAAAATGGAAACAAAACTAAACAACTTTTTAAGGGCAGGAAAATACCCAACCTGAACAAACAAACAACACAACAAAAAAATAAAAAATGGTGGAGTTGGAGGTGTCAGTTTGATAAACAAACTTAAGGCAATCCAAATGCAATGGGTCTCCAAATTACATAATTAAAGTTTGGAAGGCCCGTGGAAGAACGCAATGTTTCACATCATAAACTCTCATAGGAAATGGAACCAAAATATACAAATATTTTAAACTAATCCCACAAAACTTAAAAAACTTCCACCATTTTATCTTCAATTGCTTTAAAATTGGCACGATGTTAAGGTGGTTATCAGGTAAAAAAATAGCGATTTTTGTGAAAAAATGTGTTTTTTAGTTTATCAGCCAACTTTGTTTAAAATTTAATTGGCTTTTTAACCATATATAACATGATATGGGTTAATTAATAAAAAAATGTAAAAAAATTGTTTTAGTTGGTAAGAGTAAAAAAAATTTACTTAACAACCGCATAGCAACCAATAATTTTTTATAGATATATTACCCAAAGACCTAGATTTAAACAATTATTTCTTTTCATGGGTCTGTATAATTAACTAAACTTTTGAACCAGAGTTATTTTTAGCAAAGCCGTATGTTTTGATGTTATTTGTTAAGCAGAAAGAAAAAAGTTTAAAGTTGTTAAAAAAAGTTTTATTATGGCAAAGAATAAAAGTTTTAAAAATAGAAAAGTTAAACGAGTTTTTCAAGGTAATAGATATACTAAGAAAACAGTTGAGGTTTTTTTGCAACAGCCTGACAAAGATACAAACAATGATGGAATAAATATATTGCCATGTGCTAGTTCAACAAAGTTGAACATTTCCATAGATAAAGCTGATCAACCTTTAACAAAACACGACGACTTTTTCTTTTTTTTTCATTTCCCAATGTTTAAAGATTTAATTTGTAGCATTGGATCTTGTGGTGAATGCAATTCAAAGGATATTGCTCTTGAATATCTCGATAAAAAAGCCAAGGGATTTTCAATACAATTTTGTATTAAATGTGCAACTTGTGAATGGACGTACTTCTTTAATTCATCTCGAGCATTTAGTATACCTGATAGAGATACCAGAGGAGTAAAATCTCAAGAAATTAATGTTAGAACTGTTATGGCCTTTAGAGAAATTGGGCAAGGTCACGAGGCAATGAAAATATTTGCATCTATTTTGAATATGCCCCCACCAATGAGTTTGTTCTCGTATAATGAAATAAACTCTGACCTATTAAAATTTTATGAAGCTGCTTCTTGTGATAGCATGAAGGATGCTGTGACAGAGATAAGAAAAAGAGATTTTCCAAATGCTGCTGAAAATGATATTGTTGATATACAAATTGGAATTGACGGTTCATGGCAGAAACGTGGTCATTCATCTCTAAATGGTGTATGCACTGCTGTTGCAAAAGCTAACCGTAAAGTTGTCGATTACCAAGTATTTTCAAAGTTTTGTCGTGGCTGTGCTTTGTGGCAAAGTAAGAGAAATAAGAGCGGTTATGGAAAGTTTTTGAAGACACATGTTTGCGACCTTAACCACTTTAAATCATCAGGTGCCATGGAATCAGCAGGTGCTTTATCATTTTTTACGGAATCATTGGCAAAGTACAATGTTCGCTATTCTCATTATATAGGAGATGGAGATACTGAATCTTATACAAATGTTGTAAAGGCAAAGCCATATGGAGAAGATCTTGTCCCAGTAAAAATAGAGTGCGTCGGTCATGTCCAAAAACGCCTAGGCACACGGTTACGTCAAATGCGATGTGACTTAAAGGGTAAAAAGTTAGAAGATGGGAAAATTATATCAGGGAAAGGAAGGTTGACAGATAAGATCATTAATAAAATGCAAAATTTTTATGGCATGAGCATTAGGCAAAATACCTTAGAAGCATGGAGTGGAGACCGTACTATAGCCTTGTACAATATGAAAAAATCTGTTTTGGCTGTATTGTGGCATTGCTCGAATATAAGCAACAGCGAAGAGAGACATCAATTTTGTCCACGTACAAAGGAAAGCTGGTGCAAGTATTGGCAGAATGACAAAAATTATAAACCATCAATTAATTTGCCTCTTGCTATTAAAAGTATTCTTAAAGACACATTCTTGGCACTACGGTCAGATGATTTGTTATCAAGATGCCTGGATGGCGCAACACAAAATCCAAATGAGGCTTTCAACCAGATAATCTGGAAAAAGTGTCCAAAAAATATTTTTGTTACTAAAAAGGTACTAGATCTTGGTGTTGCTTCAGCTGTAATAAATTACAATGATGGTTTGAGAGGTTTCACAAGAATTTTTGATTATTTGCAGCTCTTGCCTGGAAATTTTATGATCCAAGGATCGTTGAAGAAGGACGTATCAAGAGTAAAGAACACGATTAAAAATTCAACTCCAAAGCAAAAAAGGGCTAGAAGGAAAAGGAGATGTATCAGGAAGGGTTATATTGATAAGGAGAAAGAAAAAGAGGGAGTAGACTCTTATATTACAGGAAATTTTTAATTAATAAATTGTTTTTAAACTTTAAAGCTTGATTTCTCAATTGTTTGTTTTTGCCTGACTGCAATAAGCGAATCATTCATATCTTTTTAACCAGATATGCAATTGAGTTCAAATTTTCAGGGTTGTTTCTTTATAGATAGAACTGCAATAGCTTACTAGAACTAATCTTAAGCTTGTTTCCATTTGAATATATTCATATTTTACCTTTTTTTTTTGTATCAATAATTTCCGTTAAAATTGAAAAAGCTGCCATTTTAAAAATAATAATTATTTTTAGTTTTTCTAGTAAGCTTTTGTTTAATACACTATAATCTATCAGTGTTGTAAGTTTTGGCTTATAATGTCATAAAGAGGCTGAGAAAATGTTGTTTTCTTTTTTCATTGATTTTTTTGCATTTTATGCTGATTCAGCAAAAAAAAAAAGGAAATTATTTTTTTTTTATCATTTTTAATTATATTAATAAGTATGTTTCTTTTAAACTAACTTTGGTATATGATTAAGTTGGCAATCAAAAAATAATTTTTTTACCTGATAACCACCTTAAAACATCCTATAACGTTTCAATATAGATATAGATGAAATACTCTATCAACCTATATTTTATAACAATAACATGCATCCAATAACAACTAATATTAGTATAACTAAGCTTCATACAGACAGATACGAAAGAATTGTTGAAATTAAGACAAGAATCGATTTTTCTAAAGTTATTAATCCAAATTACATAACAAAAAATGCACAAAAATTTTTAGAACGAATTCTTGAAAAAATTGGAAAGGTAAAAATTAAGAATCTGACCTATCACAGTAACGGAAACTGGAATGCCGTACTTAGAAACATAAACGATGCCAAAACCATAGCTCGATAGGAAATTGAATTGGCCGAATCCCAAAAACAGATTTATTTTAGAAAATTGAGAAGATTTTGGTTTTTTTATGACAATTAAAAGTCGGTCCAATTATCACAGACGAGAATTATCACATCTTCAACCACACATAAAAAATATGAATTCAATTAAACAAGCAACATATGATTTTGACAGAACCATAGAAGATGTACGGAAACTCTTTAGTTAATCTAACGAAAGTAGTAAAAGAATTACCACACAAAATCGAAATAATAGGCACAGAATAACTCTAATAGGCACTCTTAATAGGCACAGAATAACTCTAAATTTTGCCGGTAGAGAATTCTATTGCTAACAACAAAAAATCAAAAAATTACGAATGAAAAAAACAAGATATCAAGGACAAGAAACAAGCGTCATTAACAGGGAAGAAAAAGAAAACAAAAATGAAGAAGACACCAACCAAAGCAATAACAAGACCCAGTATAGCGACGAAATAGGGGAAGACTCGAGCGGAAGAATCAATCAAGGATCCGCAAAAAAATAGCTTAAGTTTATCGCCTGGATTTCATTCATCGAAATTATAAACAAAGTTCTCAATATATTCAGTTGTAAAAAGTTCGGAGATTAGTTTAAGAATTTTTGTTCCCATTATCACATAATTGATATAAATAATATAAAACTTTTAAAATAATGGCAGTAACACTTGTGGAAATTAAAAAAATAATAAAAGACTTGTTTACTAAGTACAAAGTAGAAACAGAAGCTGCTTTCTTTTCAAAGAGGTAGTGAAAGAGTGATTGTTGATGTAATTTTGTTTTGTGCCAGGAACAATCTTGTCTTTCGGGGCACAACAGAGGTCATTGGTCAATAAAACAGTGGCATTTTTCTGAACTTAATTAAACTAATAAGCAATTATTATTCTTTAGTGGTTGAACACCATGCATTTCTTAAAGAAAAGAAAACTTCAACATCCTACTTTACTCCTCGAATACAAAAGGAGTTGATTGAGTTATTTAAGCAGAAAGTAAGAAATGAAATATCGTCAAACATTAAATTAAAGAAGCTAAATACTACTCTGTTTTGTTTGACTGCACTCCAGATTCCTCCAATAAAGAGCAGATGACCTAAATTATTAGGTGTCTAAGCTTATCTAAGTGACAAGTTTCATCATTGATGTGTGCATCAATGATGAAACCTGTATAATTTAGGTAAGCTTAGGTAAAAAAGCATAAACAAAAAATTACCAAAACTACTTAATATTTTTTTATATCTTTGTAAATGAACATATTATATATGGCTATATGATATCATAATAACACAATAAAAACTAAAAATAATAAAAAATTATTCAAACATTTAGTTTTTGCAATATTTAGTGTCAAAACAACATTTTCAATTTTATATAGCACTTTAGTAGCGTTTCATGATTGTATATTTAATTTATTTTACAACATTCTAAAAAAAATATATAACATCCAGTGATAATTAATTTAAAATCAACACTTCCCTTTAATAGATGAACCAAATTGTGTCTTAATTTCTGAAATAAAATGCCCATGTCTGAATATTGCTATCAAAATATATATACTGTTATATTTTAAAGAATTTAAAAAAAGAATTTATAAAAAAGAATTTAATAAATAAATATATTCAAACAAAATGTGATATTTTCTATTATTATTACAGACAAGTAAAGCTTAACATTAAAACACCTAATATTTTTTAATAATAATACTTACTATTATTTACAAATAGTTAATAATACTAACTATTATTTACAAATAGTTTAAATATTTTTTCATATGTTTTCAGTTATATTTTTTTATGGCTTCAGTTTGATAAAACATTTTACAAGTCTTTAAAAAATAGTAAACGTCGTCATACTCTCAAACTTATTGATGGCTATAAAATTTAGAGCATTATAAGAAGTTTAAGTAAATCCAACATTTTTTTTTTGTAAAACCGTTTGTTTAATGAATGTCTAAATATTGCTAATAAAATATTTATGCATATGTTATAGAACTAAAAATTAAATCTAAATTATTTTTTACAAAAATACAAAAAATGAATTAAGTTCATTTTTACTCCAAAAACAAGTGTATATTCAATCCAAATCAATCTGCGTTACTGTATATGTCATTTTAAAAGATTTTATCATATTTTTAAGCATAATTTTAGCCGCAATTGTTGCACCATACATATGGGACCCATTATAAATCCCAGCCAAAACTCAGTTTTGGGAATTACTATCCCAGCTGGGAATTAATTGTCGAGGTTGACTAGGCAGTTTATAATTTTTACTATTAATTACTATTATTTACAAATAATTCCCAATATAAATTATTTAAACATTTTATTAAATAAAACCTTTTACTACAAATTCAAATTTAAGTTATAATATTTATATATAACTCAATATATAAATACTATCGCTATAAAACATAGTAACACTATGTTTTGTAATGTGTAAATATTATTATTAGCAAGGTTTTACTAAGTGACACTGCTTATAAAAACTTTAGATATCATTTGTAAATACATAATATAAATGTAAGATTTAACATTTTCTATAAGTTATATATTTGATAATATATTACTTATACTATAAGAAATATATTAATTATATTACTTAAAATTATGTAAAATCTTACATTTCATAAATGTATGATTTTAATTTTTTTGAAAATTTTTTTTTACTTTGTTTTGTAAAAAAAATTTGTCAAAGTAAATTTTTAAATCACAACAAATTCAAATGTTTGACTAAACCATATAATATATTTAAAAAAATTTTCAACATTTGTCCATGGCATAATTACAGAATATGCCTTTATTTCGATATGACATTTTACAACTTTAAAAAAAAGTAAACATTAACATATCTCAAACTTATTAGTAGCTCAGAAATTCAGTCTGAATTTCAGTCTAAAACTTCATTTCTCAAATTTCTTAAATGCTCGCCATTTAAGTAATTTGAGAGCCTATTTCCTTTTTTTTTAGTGTGTAAAATCGTTTTTAAATAGATGATTAAATATTGATATTAACATAATAACACTTTTAGTATAGAATTAAAACTGATATGTAAATGTTTTTTAAAAATACAATAAAAAAACTAAGTTGAGTTTCTGCGTAAATTTACTCTAAATGCAAGTGTATATTCAATCTCAATCAAGCCGCGTTACTGCATATGACATGTTAAAAGAGTTTGGTAATTTTATTTTAACAAAACATTTTAATAAAGACAATGCCAAAAAAACCGCTTTACATAGAAAATACACGCTATTATTAACCCACGCGTCCCATCTTCAAACCAGGCGTAAACCATTTACGAAAGCCCCAGTGTAAATCGCAGTAAAAACCCAGATTTTGTTTGCGGCATTATTATTACACTTTTTGGGACTTATCTGGCAGACAGAACAAATCTAAACCCGAACCCAATCCTATGCAACATTGTTTTAAGTTGCACATTTAAAAATCTTGAAAAAATTGGGTGAATACATATAAAGAGTCTTTTTGAAATAAACCTTATGAAACTTCTCTTCCCACAGTTTAGTTTTTGCGCTATAACGGTGCTCTAATGGATTCATCATCACTTCCCGGTTTCATTTATTTTGGAATCGTATTTTAGGCAAAAAGGCAAGGGAAGATTATACTAGAATGACTGCAACAGTGGTGAGAAAATTTACTACAACAAAAAATCATCAAAATTTTCCCAGATTGAAGCAAAATGTTGCACATCATTGATGTAGCAGTTAAAGAGTGTCTGAGAGCAATTATGCTATATTTGACAAATATAATGCTGCGTAAAGTACAAGTAATCGACTGTGTTTAATTCAAAGATCATTAACAGATGAACAGGGATCTAATATATAAGAAAAAAAAGCATACCTTTGAATTTGTTTATAAATTTAAAAAACAAGGGACCTATTAAAGCAGCTGAAATAAAAAAATAGTTGGTTAATTCTTTAGAAAATGTATGCGATAAATAAAAGTCAAAAGAGTTGTTAATAAAGTCCGATATGCAATCAAAAGAAAAAAACTCACACAAATGCCAAATCAATAATTGTCAGTAACAAAACCTAATTTTGACAATGTTGATTTTGTAAATGAAACTTCTTGCACATTAAGCTCCCCTATTTCACAAGAAATTTAAAAGTGGATCAGCTCATGAAAAAAAAAATAAGAAAGTTACAACACTGAAAGTAGTAACAATGGTGAAAGTTTATTTTATGTTGCAAAGGAGTTTTATAAATCTGACGATTTTGACTATGATGATTATATTTTACCTTTTCCAGATAGTGCTGAGACATCTTTTAAACGAAGTCGAAAAGAATTCACTGAAGAAGATAGGTAGCTTATTTATACGAATTTATCTAATGTAATATATTCAAATGAGCCAATTATGAAAATCAAGGTTGCGTTAATGTTGAAAAAAACAGAACTAGAGGGTCTTGTAAAAAAGTTTGCTTTACAATCATTAATTGTAAAAATTAGAATTGAAAAAAAAAAATATAAACATTTTTAAAGTACCTTTTTAATTATTTAGGTATTAAAACAAAAGTGAATTTACTATTTACTACTTTTTATATTTATGTAAAAGTTTAAAAGTTTTTATTTTCGTGGAAGGCCTAAGGCAGAAACAGTTTGTTCATGTCTTTTTTATATTTGCAGATACTTTTTTTTTCTGTACAAAAATGCATAGTTATTTTAAATCAACTATAAAAAACAGGGTGTTTATATTAACCTTTTTTTTTTACGTTTATTTGTTACTACAGCAGTAGTAGTACTTAAGTAGTAGAAGTAATTCTACTGATTATATATATAATAATAATATTTAAATTGAAATAGATGATATTAAGCTTATAAACGTTAATTGTGGAAATGAGATTAATTTGATTAGAATGTTTAGAATATTCCTTGTCGAAATGAAAGAGAAAGAGAGAGGCGCGATGAAATTATTTATCTACAAAATGTATAATGCGGTAAAAGGAAGAAATTATTTATCTACAAATGTATAATTGCGGTATAAGGAAGAAATGTTGCTAGAAATATAATAATTAGTATAATATCAAGAAACAATACTGTTCCAGATAATAATTATTTAGGAGAAAAGAAAAAGACTTGTCAGATAAAAAATATTTTGATGAAACTTTTTTATGTTGCCATAATGGTAAATAAGTTTAGCCTCCATTTCCATCATTTCCGAAAGTTTCACAAGATTTATTTACAGGAAACAAAAAAAAATCATTATTCCGTTTTAAATTTTTTAATAATATATTAGAAATTATAAAACAGCCTATTATTGTTTTAATGCCTATATTATAAAGAAATAATAATGCTTTGCTTCATTTACAGCTATGTAATTCAACCTATGAATCATGGGCCACTTTGTTTTAGAATATGGAGTTAGGTTTATCATCGTATATCTATTTTTATTAACTGTATATCTATTTTTTACTATACTTTTCTTTTTATTTCCTCAAGTTTCTTGCTATGAGTTTAAGATTTTTGTCAGAATTTTTTTAAGTGTTAATATTAGCTGCTATATGTTTTATTTACTTTTCTAAGTAACCATTTATAGTAGTCTCGTGATAGATGTTTTTATTTATTTATTTTAATTTTATAAATTCAAACATGTCTAATTGTTTGTTTTTTTTTAGTTGATTTTGTCATTGCTTTATTAATTCGCCTATATACTATTTAAAAATTACTGTACTAATCATCAAGCAACTGTTTCATTCACCTGCATAATTGAGGTAAAAAAACCTTTGTTTATTGGTATTTATTAATTAGCTGGGTAATTGAGATATTTAGAAAATCAATGTACGTACTTTAAAAATAAACACTCCGCCCCCCTCCCCATACGCTAATGTACGCCTTTGAAGACCTACCCCTCCCTTTCTATGAGCGTACGTACTTTATAGACGACCTCTAAGGTTTATGATTAGGAGAAATAGATTTAAAGATAAGGAACCATACCTAAATTTTGAATGAGGGATATTGTATTCTAAGAGCCTGGGTATTACATTCTTAGGCAATTTTGCCTACTTCAACCACTGGAGGGACCGATTCCAGAAAATGGAAACTACCCTAAGCAAAATGGAGAAAACATAAACTATCGTTAAAAGGAAAAAATATTATCATTTATCGTCTGATAACCACAAAATACACACGCCTAGCTTTTTTAGTACCCCTTTAAAATAAAGGAGCTAGAAACAAAATGGAAACAAAACTGAACAACTCTTTATGGGGCAGGAAAATACCTAACTTGAATAAACAAACAACATAACAAAAAATTAAAAATAGCAGAGTTAGAATATTCTGTCTAATAAATAAGCATGAGGTAATCTAAATGCAATGGATCTCCAAATTACATAACCAAAGGTTGGGAGGCCTATGAAAAAACGCAATTCTTCACATAATAAACTTGCATAGGAAATCAAACCAAATGGTAATGTTTAGTTAAAAAGGACATACGATTTGCGTGAAAATAACCAAAAAACACAAAAAAGTAAGTTACTATTTTTTTAATTTATTTTTAATTAAGTTTTTACAGAGTTATTATGTGGAAACATAAATTAAAATAGGCGAATATATGAAGTATATATATATAAGTATATATATATATAAGTATATATATCCTTATAAGAAATATAGAAGTACTAAATCTTATAACAATATTATTCGTGATAAATCCACTTCTTTCTCATTCCCAAAAAAACTCTTAAAAATAAAATGATGCTCGTAGCTGACATAGCAAAAATCTTTTAGGCCGGATGTCTTTGTAATAACTTAATAAGGGTAACGAAATCTTTGTAATAACTTAATAAGGGTAACGAATTTAAAAGTATTCTAGTAACTTTGCCGCTACAATGGCGACACAGGAAGAATAAAGTTATGAGCATAGCAAAACACCTAATTCCGTAGCCAAACGAAAGGATAAATAGGAATATAAAAAATATTACAATAGTATGTACAAACTTATAAGCAAACCTAAAAACCCTTTTAAATCTAAGATTTAAAAATTGGTTAGTGAGTGATTACATTAGCACGTTAACACTAAATGAAGAAGACTGGAAACAATTCTTTCTAAAAATACACAAAAGAAATACAAACAAAAAAGCAAGTGATATACTAAAAAAAAAAATAGCGTACTTTATATTACTAACAAATACAAATAGGAAATTAAGAGTAAATAAGCCCGCAACGCGGAACTCAAGACAAAACTCTAAAGCAAATGAAGTACTATGGCAGTAAAGTACAGCATTTAATACTTTTTATCTTACACATGCTTGATCAAGTTTACCCCTTTGAATACCCTCAACATAATTCGTTTAGACTTTTATTTTATGGATATAGCATGATTATTTAATATAAATGCATGCTTTAAAGAAAGAAAAGTAATAGAGAATTTGTAAATATTTTTCCACAGCATGAAATTATTTTATGAAAAAAAAAAAAAAAATAGCATAAAATTCTTACAAGAAACTAAACTATATTGAATAAAAAACTTCTAATAAAAAAAACAAATAACATACGAGATAAACACGTCAATGAGAACGAATATTTTAAAATCTTGACCTTTTTGAACTTCGATATTTCGTTTTATTTTGCTTTTTCGTTTTGTTTTATTTTGATTCGTTTTATTTTATTTTAATATGTATTCGGTTATTTACACTTACGAATCTTTATAAAACGGTTCATTTTTAATGTTTTCGTTCACGAGATTACCCTTCCTAAGAGGAACGTTAATACAGCAAGTAGCTGGCTGACTATTAAAAAAAGAATTTATTGTGATTATGCGTCTTTAGTAAGTTAAATTGGTTAAATACAGGTTTCCCACTCACCATGCAACTGTTATTATTGCCATGCAAAGCATGTTAAGGTGGATCCATGGTAAAAAAAAAATGCAAAAAAAAAAAATTTCTTTAAATTGGTTTTACTAGAAAAACTACTTGTCATTCAGAGGAAAGTGGTTTTTATACATTGTTTACATTAAAAAACTGTTCAAAATAATAAAATTGCCATCTTATCTTTACTGCTGTTCATAGCAACGCGCATAGCAACCAAAACAGATTTTCAATTTTTATCTTTTACAAAATCAAAATAATTAAAGTCTGTGCTACTTAAAATATATCTACTATACTTTTAACTATTTTTTTGTTTATATTTCAATTGTTTTATCCGTAAATTACTTAAACTATATATTATTGAGTGAGTGAGTTGTTAGAGTAATTGAGTTAATTTTTTCAAAACTATTAATATTTAAAAACCTTACTAAAGATATTTTGTAAGTTAAACAGATTTAAATAGCTAACAAGAGAAATAATATAAGAAGAAAAGATTGTTAGGATATTATAAGATGATATTGATAGGATTGTTAGGATATGAAGTTATTTAAACATCTCAACATTTTGTTTTAAAAACATAGCGTTATCGGAGCTCACGATGTAGACCATTCAAGGGTAAAAAACATGAACAATAAAAGTCAGACGCCTCAAATAATTCTGAGGAAATTAAGAGCTCATAGAAAAGGTTTCATAGACAACGAAAAAGAAACTGAAGATTCAGAGTCATACTTTGCAGGAAATTATTAAATAATAAATTTTTTTTGCATTTTTCTGCATTCTTTATATTTATGAATATAGTAATCATAAAACAACGATAGCTCTAGATTTTCATATAGTTAAATGTTCAAATTTTCAGGAGTTGTTTATTATACTTTAAAGTAGTGCCAGAACTAAGATCTTTGACAGAATTATTTTTTTTATTGAAAAATTTGTATTTCCCTATCGATTTCTTGTCAAATATTTGGAATAATCAGCCATTTTGAAAGTACATAAAAATATACAACAACCCTAGGTCAGGCAATTTATCAATATGTTTTCTCTAAATTTTAAAACTTTTAACTTGATTGCATAAGTTCTTTTTAAACAACAGTTGTTTTACATAACTCACTTTTTATGTATTTCTTTGCTGACTAATTTTTGAAGAAATTTTTTTCTTTATGTTATATTTTTGTTCATATCTTAAAAAATTAAAATCAAGAATATTAAAGATTTTAGTTTTTTTATCATGGATCCACCTTAAAGCATGTATTCATGTTAAATAATCATGCGAAAAAAGCGAAAATCATGCACACACAATAAAAAGTAATCTTTTAACGTTTTTCAAAATTTAAAGTTTTTTATATAGTCATTTAGTCATTTATATAAAGTCATTTAGTTTATTCTTAGTTTCTAAGATTTAAAAAATAAATCAACTATTAAATACACATGTTCAATGTATTTCTATAATTAGTAAAGTATTATTTTTCCTAAATATTTATTATATTTACAATCTGTTTATGTTTGAGTATATATTAGATAAATATATTAGATAAAATCTGAAAACTTATGTTTTTAACGTTAACTACTCGTTAATATAATAAATGAGCAAAATTTTGGGAAAGCAGATTCAAATAGCTGTGAACTATAATTTAATTGTAGTTTATTGGAATTATTGTAAGACTTCTTTGAGTATATCTTCAGGTGGCATTAGTCAAATATAAAATAATGGTGTAAAACATAAAAGCAAAGATCCTAGTTTAATGTCTAACAATCAAAAGCAGTTTAATCGACATTAAGACTGATGTTAGATGTTCAATTGCCTATATAGATGACCAAGTTTTTCATGCTAGAATTAAGTTTACTTTACAAATTGGAAAATGTAATTACAGTTTTAAATTGACAAAAAATGACAATGCAAGATTTAGCTCAATACTTTCTTGAATCAGAAAAAATGAAGAAATAGTATCTTGTTATTGTGGTTCTTTTTTTTATTGGCAATTGCAACCACAAACAGGTAGTTGATCATTACTTTAAACTTATAACTGACTATAAGTTGCATTCTTTATATCTTTAACCTGCGAAACAAATGTTAACAAAGCTTTTGAAAGTTTCAGTTTGGTCTACATGTACATTTTGGTCTACATAAAGTTCATACTGGTTTTAGAAAAGACATAACAAAGCTTTCCTCAGATTTAATGAATTTTTTTATTATCGATATTTACTTTTTTTTAAAAACTGTCTAGAGCCAGGCGTGAAGATAATGGTACTTTAGTTAAAGTAACAAATTTTGGTTGCTGAATTTGCCAAAAGAATACATGTTAAAACTTGATGGCTATCTATATGATAAGTTAGTGTTAGGATTTTGGAATAATGAGTGAATCTTGTTGATTACTTTTTAAAAGCAAAGTTTTATGGATTCTTTTAAAACCAATTGGTGCAAAAGATATTTTAATGCACTACGCCATGATTTTCAGACTGAAGGATTAACATAAAAAGTTGCAACAGTATTGGAAAAGCGACTATGCTTGGTTTTCTACCTAAAGGAGTTTTTTCAACAAAAGAAGTTCTGTGTAAATAAAGTTTAAAAATAATAGTTATATTATCAATGTGAAGGTTTTTCAGAACACTTTATACTAATTCACAATTCTCAATTGCATCTATCAACCAACATTACAGATGATAATTTAAGCATCAAGTGTTAAAATTAAATAGACCATTTGAATCAAAAAAATTGAATTTAGTTTAATATAATTTTCAGTATTTGAGACACACTGGCTTTTTGATGCTAAAGTAACAAGATCGTCTGTCGATATTTCTGAAGAAAAAACAGGAAAAACTTTATTATGCATTACCGAAGTGTTTTGTTGTGCTAATGTTTGTTTGGATTTCAGTTTTGAAAGTAGGATTCTTTAAATTGTTTTTTTTAAACATATTAGCATTTATTTAAGTACCTGCTGTAATCACAGATGCATTTTTACATATAGAGGCGGATATAGTGGCTGTATTTGTTGAATTAGAATTTATGTTGTTATTTTGTTTATTTATTGGTCAATTACAATTAGATGAAACAGAAGGAACCTATTGTTTTATTTTATTTAATGCGTCGTATCCTAATATTTATGTTTTTATAAATAAAATGTTCTGAACAAATTCTACTGTTCTAATAGAGACTTGTTTGAATTTGCCCGATTTATTAATTTTTTCCAAACGGATCGACGCTCTGATTTTTTTTTCATTAGGAAAAGGAATAACGTTAATGTTAAATAAATGTTAAATAATAAATAAATGTTAAAAAATAAAGGAATAACTTAAAAACACCAGCAATTAGGATTTTCTCTTGGACATTTATGAATTTCACAAATAGCTTTTTTTTACTTCTTAAATTTGGTTGAGTGATTGGAACAACCAATGCAAAACCATCACAAGAAAGTGATGTAGCTATATTAAGCAAATAATTTAGCTAATTTAAACAAAATCCACTCTTCTTATGATGTTTGTTGGACTCAAGATCCGGATCCGAATGTCCGGGTACCCGTGCCCTAAATTTAAGATCCGGACCCAGATTTATTTTGTTCGGGTATTTGGTTTCTAAGTATTTTAACTAAATATTATATTTTATAAAGTTGTTAAATCCGCGTACAATATCTTGTCAATCTGTTTACACTTAAAAGCATTTTAAATCAAAGCAATTTTTCAAAAGCAAATATTATAATGACATTTCAAGAATTTACAAGCAATACTCCTGTTTGGCAGCATTTCTTAAAGAACAACATATACGAAACTGCTAAATGCAAAAGCTGTAACGTTATAGTAACAATAAAAGGTTGTATTTGTGTGATGCGAAAGCATTTAAAGATAAAACATAAAATAGATTTGCTATAATCACCTACTAAAAAGCAAACGATACCATAGCCACTATGTTAACAGATCTCATCGCGATCTGTAACTCTATAAAAGTAGAGTGCTTACAATGCAAAGACATAGTAAAATTGGATTAATTGGACTTTCATTTAATACTGATGCTAAAAGTAACAGATTACGAGAATTTGCCTTAGCCAAAGAAAACAAAATACCTTTAAGTTCAGTTTCTATTAGAATTTTTTACTGGCTCTTGCCAAAGGCATTAAAACTCAGTTGGCGTCAGAAATAAAAGAAATGAAAGCTAACAATACGAAATTTAGCTTGGCTGTTGATGAATACACTTCAATTAAAACGTGCCATCATATGAATATCAAATTTGAAAATAATTTACAAGAACCTGTTGTTGTGAAAAATTATTTTTCAATTTTAAAAAAAGGTCGCATAATAATAAAATTATTTACAAAATCACATGTAAAAAATGATATGATGCAAAAGCATGTAAAATCAGAATTCGGACATGAACTTAAACCTGTTTTAGACTGCAAGACACGTTGGAACTCCTTATTTGATATGATTGATCGTTTGATCAAGTTATTATAGTGAACAGTGATTTCAAAATGTACATAACAACTTTTGAGCTTCTATGATTATCTTGAATAGCCTATGTAGACAAGAACTTTTTATTTCTAATATACATCTCGAAAAGGTAATGATATAAATAAAAAATTTAAGTTTTGGGACCTATATTATTATTTTTCTTACTTCACTTAAACTCGTGTTCCGATATTTATTGGGTAACAAGTAACGAATCAAATGAATTAAACACTCGTCGTTGGAGTTAAAGAGGCATTATCGTTTTAAAAAGTTTAAGTCGGGTTTATTTCTAATTTGATTTTTTTTTTAATATTTAAAAAGTAATTTAAAAAAATCAAACTAGGAATAAACCCGACTTTAAATAATGATTCGTCTTTCTAACAACAACATAATAATAACAATTAAAGATACGTTACCTTTACCCTCTGTCTCTGAACACGCGTCTAAGTGGGTAAGAAACAAAGAAATAACTTAGGGCCCAAGGCTCGTATATTTTATCTTTATTATTATCTGTTTAATTAAGTATAACTTTATAAACCTTTGTTTAAAACGTAGTTATCACAATCCCTATAGATCGGAAAATGTGTATCAATGTTTATATTTGATCCCAAAGTATGTTTGTTTCTCATGTAAAATTGTTTGGTTTACGTAAAGAACACACGATCTGTAACTCTGTGGAAGTAGAGTGCTAACAATGCGAAGACTTAGTAAAATTGGATTAATTGCAGTAAAGTTTAATTTTAAAGTATCTCAGTGGCCTTCTGCATTTAAAATCTTAAAATTTTATGACCTTGTAAAGCTTTACAATGGTGTCTTTGGGTTTGACTTTCTTCAAAATAAGGTATTAAATTCGTTCAATAATTTTTTTCTAACACAAGGGACATGTAAATATTACACTAAAAACATTAAATATTTTAATTTGCACACTTTCTTTTTCGACACTATTAAATGTTGCATGCTCTCTGTAAAACATTAATGCATTTCTCGCTGGAATCAAGCAATACGATTTATAAAAAAAGATTAGAAAAAAAAGTAAATACTTTTATTTCCAACATTTTTCTTCTCAGTCAAAATCATTTTAACATGTGATGTCAGGGGCAAAAAAAGATTATTTAAACGTATTAGTTGATTAAGTTTTATGGGCTCGACTTTGATCAACATATTCAAAATATTTTATTTAGTTCAGCAGCTATCTTATCTTAGAAATTCAAGAATTCTTAGTTTATTTTAATTATTTTGGTCAAAGATATCTTTGTTTTATTACTACCTGTAATTTCTTGAATGATTTCCCATGTGCGTTTAAAATTTAGTTTAGATTTTTCTAGCAAATTAGTATAGTATTTATATTCAAGATTTTTTCTTTGTCGCTTAAAGATTTTAGTGTTATTTTTATAAATAGTTTTACTTTCTCCTGATTTTGATTTTAAATATATATGATATTAAGTATTAGTTTAATTTTCAAAGATTTTCTTAGTTCAATGGTAATCCATAGTGATTTTTTATTTTTTGGTTTTTAAATAATTTTAATTGTGGAAAATTCGATTCGTATATTTTTAAGAATGTTTTTTAAAAAAAAGCGCTGTAGACTAAGTTTACACCATCCATAATATTATTATGTTTCCAATGTAGTAAAGATAGTTGTTACTTAAATGATGTTATATTTGCTTCGTTTAATGTGATATTGATTTTTATGTAACAATATTTTATTTATAATATTAATCGAAAAGAATATCGGATAATTATGTGAAATTTTTATTTATGCTCTTTTGAATAGTTTCATTAAATAAAGCATTAGTTATATTATATATCTCTTATTGGTTATTATATTATCTGTTTCTTGGTTTATTAATCAGGGGAATGGATCCGATTTTAAATAAAGCATTGAAAAACATTTTAATTCTTTTTATGACGTGATATACGAAGCAATCAGGATTAAAGTCTCCTAATATGTAGATTTTTTTTGTTAGTTGCATGTTTGTATTAATTGTGACATAAAAATGTGCTAAAATTATCAATTACGCCAGATGGTGGCCGATAGCAACAGCTAAGTAAAACATTTTTGGTTCTTTTAGTTAGGATTTTAATAGTTAAAACTTATATCGGTGTCAGAAGCACTTATGTAATGCCAGACAAAAAATTGTAAAATTTATTTCATGTAAATAAATAAACCGCCTACGCGTTTTTTAATTTTTCGCGCTAATAGTATTAAATTAATACCTTGCAAATTAATATCGGTACAAGCGTCATCATTATTACACCACGTTTCGGTTAGGCCAATTACGTTAAAAATTCCAAAATTTTCCTCAATCATATTAAAAAATTATAGAAAAAATTTTTCTATGCTTCCGGTGTACTTTTTATTTCATTTAGCTTTTTTTCCCTTCTCGATGAGCTCTATCGATTACAAAATGATCTTCAATTTTAAGTATATTTCTGAATATTTTTTTCCTAACATTTTCCTCGCTTTCCTTCCAAGTTTCATTACCGCTCTCTTCAATTTCAACAAACCTCAAGTTATTTCTCCGATTTATGTCCTCTAGCTCCGCAATTTTTCTTTTATGTAATTATTTTTATATTAACACTTTTACTTAGTTATGTAGATTTTTTAAGCTAAATTTTGTCAATCAGTTAGTGCAACGTAAATCTTATCGTAGTTTTTATTTACTAACTCGACAGCTTTGTTTAACTCCAATACCTCGATTTTAAATATCATTTGTTTTTCATTTAAGTTGATAACTTTATTTAAAACGCGCCTGTTTGCTTCAAAGTATATATATATATATATATATATATATATATATATATATATATATATATATATATATATATATATATATATATATATATATATATATATATATATATTCGATGTCGTATTCAAGTTTACCGTGATGGTCGAATTTTATACACGTTTAGGGAAACAGAAACACCTCTGAAACGTCTTAGATCTACAGGGGACAGTTTAAGTTAGGGACATTTTGATATCTATGAATATGAAAGTTCTCTAGTAACAACTTTAGAGCAGAACAGCTTGGAAGGAGAGGAAACAACAAAAAAAGACGTGTAAAACAAGTGTAAGAGTTTATTATATAATTTATTTCTTATTTAGGAGTAATTGGTACAAGTGCAAGAGCTTACTATTTGATTCTTATTTATGAGTAAATGGTACTTTTGCTATTCATGCAAACCGTTGCCTTTTACATTTTTTCCTATACTTATTGGAGTATTTTTGAACACAATTAAGGTGACTTTTCTATTAAGATCACAAAGTCAGTTTGTACTGTTAATTGCCTTGCCCATTTTATTAAATGGTTTAAATGTAGCACATACTTCAATTATGTTGTCGGAGTTACTTTATGTCATTTTCGGAACCCTTTTAGCTTACTTACCATCTACAATGCATTTCTTGATACCACAGACAGTAATGACTCGTTTTACAGGTCTGAGTCAATAACTGCATTTCCTGACGAGTTTACTAATAGATGATAACTTTCTCTAAATACTTCCAAAAACTTCCTCAAAATAATTATGTATACACAAAGCTTTGAATTATTAATTCCACATTAGTTAATTCCTATCACTTTCCAAATCTACTTTAATTACAAAATACATCATCACAACATACACACCATTTACATATTATAGCCATACTGTCAAATTTATTAGTTATATTTTCTGTCTTAATGTATTGATATTCTTTTCTTCCTTTGATAAACTTACTATCTTTTCTTGCGTCATTCATAAATTTTAACCCAGGTCAAAACGCAAGGTCAGCATTAGTAAAGTTGGAATCACCTTGTTAAATGGTAATCGTTATGACTGCTTCCTAATGAAACCGTTACGTCCCGATTGTTATTGAACAAATTACTAAGAAAAAAACTAATATTAACCATTATTGATCGCTGTTTCTCTAATTTTACTTTTCTTGGTTCACTCATTGCAGTTCATCTACAATTATAATACAATGAATTGGTAATAAAATCAAGTCCCAAAAGGGTTAAATTAGCAATATAAGTGAGTGGAACTACTTTTGTGTCTGTTAAAGTGGAACTACCTTTGTGTCTATTAAAATAAAGTTTATACATGGTGTGACGCGTGATACAATATAAGGACCTTTAAGTCGTGGTTTAAACACCGACCTTTTACATCCAATAATTAAACTTTGTCTCCATCAGCTATGGTTTCTTATTCTCCTTTTATATTTCTTAACAATCTTCTCTCATAATAATGTTTTTGTTTTGCTTGAGCATTGTTTATGTCCTAAAATAATACGACTAACTAAAATTAGTTTTCTAAAGAATCAATTTAGCGAATATACATACAAGAACAATATAATAACGTTGCTACAAATTAATGACGCGCTTACTTTATAGACAAAAATCTGGAACGCTTCTTTCATTGCTAGACCCATGTGCGCTGCAAAATAAGCGTTTTAGTGAAACAATTTTATTTTGCTGAATATTAGGTGGCTGGATAGTTAAGGTAAAATAATAAATTTTCTGCTAAAAAAATATATATAACGATATTGTTAAGTTCAACAGTGATAAACTAGTGCGTTTTGGTGGCCAATAACACATATCAGCTCCAATAAGCCAGCAAGATGGTATAACTTCCGTTGAATATATATATATATATATATATATATATATATATATATATATATATATATTTATATATTTATATATATATATATATATATATATATATATATATATATATATATATATATATATATATATATATATATATATATATATATTTATATATAATATAGAGAGCCTGAATAACAAGTGTTGTGATGATAAACTAGATCATTTAATAAAGGATAATAATAGGATTGCTTTCAAAAATGTATTTATTTATCAGACAGTGTTTAAAAGGAATTTTTAGGATATTATTTATGCACCCATATTACTATTATGCTACGTAAACGGAGGATTGAGAATAAATTTAGTCCGGTATGGTAAAATCAAATATTTCTTTTGAGTTTCATCCATTTTGGAAGTTTTATAATTATTAAACAAATTTAGATGCCTTTACAGTATCAAATTTTTTCCAAAAATTTCTTGTATAATTAGAAAAAAGACTACAATAAAAACAATAAAAAGTTTAAAATCAATTTAACAATTTTATTCACTATACAAATTTAAAATATTTCGAATCAAACAAAACTCACTCTCAGGTAGAAGTAAGAACGAGCTTTTATGAATATTTCTTTAAATTGTAAACAATTGGATTGTTCTTTAAAAAATGCACGGTCTTGGTCTTGTAGTTTTCTGAAAATGCTTTTTTCCTTAGATTTTTATTATTATTCCATTCTTTTCCGATATGCGCCTGAAAACCTGTTGAATAGTTAGTTATGGTTTACGTCTAAATGTTCCATAATGTTTTCGAATCGAAAACAGTGGTTATCAAGTGATCTAATTTTTTTACGTCTTATGCAATATGTATCAGGCCAAGTACATTGTAGTTAATAAGTCTTTTTTTTTCATCAATTTCCATACCATTTTCTACAAAAGTACATAGGAGAGCTGCACAATCTGCATTACTTGCACACATGTTTAAACTAACTAAAAAAACTAAAGAAAATTTGTATACACATTGTTTGAAAGATGTCATTTTAGTGTAACAATACCGCTATATAATAACAATTGCCTCAATTCAACTCCTTTCCTTCTTTTGATGTGACTTTAAAATCTACACTTTCTGGAAAATTAATGAGGACTGAAAGTTCTAACTTCAAATAGGCTTTCTGAAATACCATCAATGAGTGTCTGTCCTAACATTAACTGTCCTAACTGTCTTTAACAGAGCTTTTTAGCCATATACATTAAAATCCTCCTAGTTTCTCTAAAGCAAATTTAGTGTCACTTAGTGCATGTGGTTTAGTGAAAACTATGTCAACATGCCAACAGACAAAAGTATTTATTGGAGAATCTCCAATGTGATGTTCAAAATGTGTCATCTGATTAAAAGCTTGATTAGTCCAAAGTTGAGCATTAGTGCTTGGAAATATAACCTTGTTGTGCCTTTACTCATTTTGTTTGCACCTTTTACTCCTATAATAATCCTGTATGACTTTCACATATGCTCTTGCAGGGGTGTCATAAATAAAATAGGACAGAAGCAGAGTAATTTTTACTATAAACAAACAAATTTACAGGGGCTTTTTCTAACTCATCATTTTGTCAATAAAATGTATCAAATATTCATCTATGTGGACTGGTTTATTCTGTCCACAAAACAAGCCTATCAAAAAAGTATCAATGTTAAAGGCTTTGATAGTATTGGCCAAAGATGCTGTGTAGTGGACTTGTGCAAAAGAAATCCATCAAGATTAGTCTGCAGAGAAACCTTACGAACTTCTGACGAAACATTTTTGAAGAAATGTGTTAAATGGCTTAGGCGCTGCAATAATCTTACAATACCAAAGTGAAAATATGAACCACCTTCAATTGTTTGCACAAAGTGTCTTAAATAAAATTCTTAAATTTTAAGATTAAATTTTTTGGAAATGATGGGAAAAAAATTCTCAGAATGTACAAAAGAGACTAAATAACGACCATGAAAATGTGGGCCGCATCTTTTTCTATTTCTATGATTTAAAGAATGAGATTTATTATATTGTTATCCCTATTATTATCTGGGTCCTCAATTTCACATTCGCTATTATCATTTTCTTATGATGCTTTGGCATCACAATCTTCAATTTCATTCTGCTGCATAAACCTTTTCATTATTACTTTTAAGCATGTTTCATTATTACTTTTAAGCATGTTCAGATGCAATTTCATAAATTTCTGCGCTGTTGTTTAATTCTACATGTTGTTTAATTCTACATCTGCGCTGTTGTTTAATTCAGATTCATTCTCATAATCAAACATTTTGATTTATTATGATTTATTTATTTGATGATTATGTATCAACACACTTGTTCTTGGATTGTCTGTGTACACTCGTTCTTTCTAATAACCCTAAAGAAAAAATACAGCAGGGGTTCAAGTCTGGTAAATATGGAGACCAGGGATTGTCTGTCCGGCGAGAAAGAAGCCTGTCGCTTGGGACCTGTTGCATTTTTTGTACAGATGTCCTTGAGATACCGACCTCCTGTGAAAGTCACCTTATTGATTTTCGTGGGGATTGTTACAAACGGTCCCGTACTACTTCAATGTTAGTTTGAATTCTAGCTGAAAATGTTCCTGAATTTAGCCACGAAGCGTTTAATAGTTCTTGCACATGGACAGTGTCGGCAGAGAAATTTTTTAAGAAATATTTGCTGGGCTAAAACCACAGATTTGCTACTAATGTAAAGTTCGATGACTTTGGTTCTATCGTGAATTAGAATGCGATCCGTTTTGGCTTCAAACGAATTGTTAATGCGTAATGCAAAATCTATCTGAAACGAAAAAATAAAATATCACGTTGCATGAAAAAGATTTACAAATTATACATGGACATTTCTTATGGTCCAGCCTGTATATACAGTATTGGACAAAATAAGTGCAACTAAACTCTAAATTGAAAAAAGTGCTACATATTTTCAATTTAGAGAAATAGCTATGTAACTGTTTAGAGACAACACTCTTCAAGTTTAATTCATCACAAAGTTCATTATTTGTACACGAAAATTAATAAATTAATCCAAAGTGTTTTAAAAAAATTTATTTCCTTCTGGACAAAACAAGTGCAACTCCACAAAATGTTGACCAAGCTGTATTTTGCTATCAGTATTTCGTGGCGAATTCTTTGTTGTTGTTTACAGCCTTGCATAGATTCGATCAGGTGACCAATGAACTTTGTGGAATCGCTGCCCAGGCTTTTTGGATTTGTTCAAATAGTTGATTCCTATCACGAACACCTTCACGAATAATTCTGTGGTTGACGATCTCCCACAGGTTCTTGATAGGGTTAAGATTGGGAGATTGAGGTGGTTAACCCATCACCGATAGGTGGTTGTCTTGAAACCACTGCTTGACTACTTTTGCAGTGTGTTTTGTATCGTTGTCTTACTGAAAAACCCATTTTATTGGCATATTCAGTAACATAAAATCTTTCAGGATATTTTTATACATAAAACGGTCCATTATTCCATCGTTTCGATGTATTGGACCTAGACCGTTAGCAGAAAAACACCCCCAGACCGTTACGTTGCCTCCACCATAATTCACGGTCTTATGGCAGTAACGTGAATCGAGGCGTTTTCCGGCCGGTCGACGTACACGATAAATGCCGTTGCACCCAATAATGTTGAACTTCGATTCATCACTGAAAAGGACAGTTCGCTGTTTCTGCACATTCCAGTCAATATGAGATTGACTGGAATGTGCAGTCAATCTCATATTGACTTTTTTTCTGGTTCAGTACGTCGTTTGATTTGACTTCAACAGCACGTCGTGTGATTGTTCGGTCCGATACAGGCAGCTCTAATTGCTTTTGTGTCTCGACTGATGATATCCAGAGATCCTTCTTGACGGATCTGACAATCATAGAATCCTCTCTAGAAGTGGTGGAACGCGGTTTCGTACCTTTGGTATATGCCTCTTCTGGAAGATTCTAGATGCTTTTTTTCGATGTTTCTGAATGCTTACAGATATTTCTGATACTTCTGGATGCTTCCAGATGCTTCTTCTAGAAAATGCTGCATGCTTCTGTATACTTCCTTTAATAATTAAAAAACTACCATAACGTTGACACGGACCAGACATAAGAAAATAAAACAAATCAAAAAAATTGCACTTATTTTGTCCGCTACAAAATGGTAATTGTCAACGAATTTCTGCCTGTGTGCTGTCACCTGTCATAGCATGTCTTGGCATGTTATGACTCCAGACTCCTGAACTGTTTGCTGTGGTAGTATAGTTAGTTTCGTTTTTAAGACATGTAATGAAGCAAATATGATATCTCTAAGTTGAAGCAAATATAATATCTCGTTGAAGCAAATATAATATCTCCAAGTGTTGAAATAGTATTTTCAACCATTGAAAATATAGGCTATCAATACGTAGTTTTACAGTTTTACTACAAATAACTTTTAGGATTTTAGGAACGCCTAATTTTACCAAATTTTTAAACGATGGTTTATCAACTATAGATAAAGGTTTCACTAAAATTACTAACATAATTTAAAACAAGTTGATATAAATTTTTTTGATTTATTTAAAAACTCTCATATCCTTTATTGGTTCCATAATTCTCAAGAGTTGATTGTACCGCATCTTTTTTCAAATCTCTAATGAACCTCATTTTTCTTTTTACCCGAAGCATTCTTTTTACTTTCCTTTATAGCTTTTTCGAAAGCAGTCATTTATATTACTATCTAAAAATGAAAACAACAAGAATTTTTTTTAAAAAAAAAAGTTTCACTAATATTAAAACAAAAAAGTTATTAAACTTTTATAAATTAGGTATTTATTAGTTTATCATTTTAAAAATTTCAGTTATGTAACACCATGTTTACAATAATTATTCTTTTTGCATGTGCTTTTAAGGCTTAACAGTATGCATCTTAGTTACATAGCAATTATTTATAAGTGTATAATAATTATGAGTTAGATAAAAACCAAATATTATAGTTCGAAATACATCAGACATCATATGAAATATGCATTGCCGCATTTGTATCTTTGGGTCCTTAGACAATATAAATACCGCGCCTTTTTTTGTATTTTTTTTTTTTTTTTTTTTTTTATGTTTTGTAAATTTGTAAAAAAAATCTAAAAAGTACAAATGTAAAATAAAACATATTATATGTTGTTTTTTTCAATTTATTGATTTCATAAGAAACTAGCAGTAAGCAACCCGTAATACGGGTTAGTAGTAAATAAATCATTACCAACAATTTGATATTTATTTACTTTCTCTAATAAAATATAAATTTATTTATACAGAAAGCAACCCGTAATACGGGTTTGTAGTAAATAAATCATTACTAACAATTTGATCTTTATTTACTTTCTCTAATGAAAAATAAATTTATTTATACATTTTTTTAGTTGACCTCATTTTTATTTTTCTTGGCTTCTTAGTTTAAGAGAACTCTTAGCTTCATTAAAGATAAAGTTAACCATTTCTTTTGCAATGTTCAGACATTGAATGCGCAAATCACAACCATGTAGTAGTTAAAAATGACTTGAATTATATGCACAGAATATCGATGTCAAATTTTCAAATTCCGTAAAATTGTTTAGGTAAATATTGGGAATTTATTCTACTCTAAATTTTTCTTAAAGCTGAGTCGTTTCTTTTTTTTTAAAACTTTTTATTTTACTGAGTGAAGAGCTTAAAAATATGTCACTATCGCACCTAAACTTTTTAGTGTTATTAATATACTTTTTAAATATTTTTAAAACATCCAAAATATTACACCCAAACTTGTAGGCATAGAAATTAAATATCCGGAGAAACTATAAGTTGAAAAATATATCGCTATTCCGAAAAGGGCTTAGCCCTGCATACGGATCCTATATTATTATGATAAAGATTATTATTAACCTTTTAAAGATTAAATTATTTAAATTAATTATTATTAACCTTTTAAAGATTTTTTAAAGATTATTATTAACCAACCTTTTTCTTATTAGTAATCCAGCAGAAACTTGTTAAAAAAAAACAATAAAGGAATATATGAATTTACTTAAATAGCTAACGTGTATCAACATATTTATTTCAGCATACATTTATACTAATTTTATACAATGTCCGGATTACATTTTGCCTTAACTTGGCGTTAAATTATTAGTTTTAATTCATTAATTTTTGTATAGATCAGGTTAATAATAAAAGCAATTGGATTTTACTCAATATATTTGAAGTAATTATTCAGCTTTAATAAAATTGATAAACTCATATAAGACAGTTGAAAAATATATTTAAACCTTTGTTCACTTTTTGAAAATCCGTAAAAAAGCAAGTATCAAGTTTACATATCTTTAAAAGAAATTTATTTACATGATATATAGTTAAATATGTAACAAAAATATTTTAAAACAGAAGCATATATACAACACATTTTTCTTAAAAAAACAAAGTTAAAGCCACCATTCACAGCACCGAGGAGCCAAGCATAGCCTATTGTAAAGAAAACCATATCAATTAATTTAAAATATATATTACCGATAGGGACGACAATTAAACATATTTAAAAAGCTACGTGATTCCATATGAGTAGGATTGTTATAGAAAAGTATATTTAAAAAAAAGTATACTAAATAGAAAACAGATTATTAAAAACTACCTAATTTT
Source organism: Hydra vulgaris (assembly GCF_022113875.1). Classification (NCBI taxonomy): domain Eukaryota; kingdom Metazoa; phylum Cnidaria; class Hydrozoa; order Anthoathecata; family Hydridae; genus Hydra; species Hydra vulgaris. The sequence continues at coordinate 8,862,888 of NC_061165.1, forward strand.
GTAAGCAGTTTGCCAAGGTGTTCAATTTTGAAACCAATATCTTTAATAAAAAGCCGACTTGTTTAACTAATCTCATTCAAAAAATAAAATTATTAACACTTAAAGATACAGAAAAAAAAAAAAAATGAGATATAAACAATCGTAGTATAGTATTATATAGATAAGTAGATATATATGAAAAAAAACAACAACTGGAAAACAGTAAACCAGCTTTTGGTTACCTATTGTGATACTGCAGCAGTTCTTTTTGGTGTTGTTCAAAAACGTAATTTTTATGTTGACTTTTAGTAAACTTTAGTTTAATTTAAAAGACATCACAACGGATTTAAAATACTCATAATAATAAAAAAATAAGCCCTCCATTTAAAGGAGGGCTCATCCATTCTGCCATTATGTTTCCATTTATTGAAGGACCTCTCTGAGAGAGGTCCCGGGTGTTGGGAGCGGTAATTTTTGTATACTTCGAATGATAAGGAATCTGAAGAATATAATAAAAATTATACATTTGCAATTATTAAAAAAAAAATTAGCATAACCTCACCATTTTCATTCGAAACAGAAGATGCTAAAAAAAAAAAGAGAGCAAATTAATAAGGGTTAAACATGCAACATTTAGTATATTAATAAATATATAGGGCAATAATGCAACCAGTTCAAAAGTGTCATATTTATTAATTAATTTTTCTACCTATTGCACATATTTCTCCATACAAAACATGTAAAATATAAAACACAGCCCTACCAGCTATACTTCTACCAGACACTAAAGACAAATATATACTTAAGTAAATATACAATAATCGATAAAATAATGTTAACATATAAATATATACATATCTAAATAATTGTTTTACCCATCCCTCTCATTTCATCCATAAAGTTGTCTGAAGTAAGGAAAAAATAACTAAAGCAATAAACAAAACTATAAACTAAACCAAAGCTATAAACTAAAGTAAACTTTAAATCTTCTAAATATTAATGCTTTATTTATTAAACTAAACTAATCATAATTTATACTTAGTTTTAGTTCCAACTCCCCTAAAAGAAAGTATAAAATAAAGCTAAAGAACTTGATTTTTTCCATCCATAAAGTTGTCTAAAGTAAGGAAAAAATAACTAAAGCAATAAACAAAACTATAAACTAAACCAAAACTATAAACTAAAGTAAATTTTTAATCTTCTAAATATTAATGCTTTATTTATTAAACTAAACTAATCATAATTTATACTTAGTTTTTGTTCCAACTCCCCTAAAAGAAAGTATAAAATAAAGCTAAAGAACTTGATTTTTTAAAATTCCAGTTAACATTATCTCGATCGAGCCTATTTCTTTCGTTTTGGCGACGATTAACGTTTTCTCGATTAAGCCTATTTCTTTCATTTTGTAAATGATTAATTTCATCTTGCCTAAGTCTATTTATTTCATTTCGTCTACGACTATTTTCAACACGCCTTATAGCACTTACATCATTTTGTAAATACATAACTTCATCTAGCCTATCATTCATTTCAATGTCATCATTTTGATTAAACATATTTATCAAAGCAACACAAATTATTTCTATTTTTTTACTACTCTAAAGTTAACAATAAAATAAAAAAAAATTAATAAATAACTAAAAATATCTTACTCAAAAAATTAAAAAAAAAAATTCTCAAAACAAATATATAAAAAATCCAAACTAATGCAAAACAAAATTAATTTGCCATCATCAAAAGTAATACATGTTACTTAAGTTTATTTGATAAAAGTTAAGAAAAACCTGCAACCATATTAGCAAAAACTTAATACAAAAAGTTAAAATTTATTCTAATAAAGAAAAAAAATTTAGAAACAAACAACATATCTTCGCAGACAGCGTCATAAGACATGTGTTGGGAGAAAACATTGAACAAATTGTGTAATAAAACTAATTAACGCGTTATGTACAATAGAAAACGGGTTATTAACGCAGGTTTATAAATTTTTTTCCCCCAACACACTCTTTTCAAAGACGATGCTCTTTTTAAAGGTTAAACTTTCAATAAAGGTCAAACTCTTAATAAAGTTGGTGTTTATCTCTAAAACCCTTGCAACTTACTAGGTTAGCTCTATGTTGCAACAGCAAGATTAATTATTATTTTAAAGAAATTAAAAATAATCTCTTTGCTTTTATTATATAAAAAGCCAGGTCGTTGGATCCTTTGCCTTAATTAAGTTAATAAACATTTACTACAAGGTGTATTTAGAATTTCAAAAACCTTTTTATTATTTATCTGTTTTTATTTAGAAATATATTATAATGTCAACAAATAATAGAAATTTTTTTTTCCTCAAATAACAGGTTACTAAACCAACCTTACTAAACAAACAAAAGTTTTAGTAGCGTCGGTATAGTAACTCCGGTCAGTTACAGCTTCAAGGATTAACTTATTTTAATTATGAATCATAGATTATTCTGCATCACATATTTGATTTTCAAAATCTAAGTTATGGGAAATAAAACTAATTTTAATGCTTCGTCATAGGATAATTAAGGGTTAGATTTAACTTGTTGGGGCCCCTGGGCTGTAACTCCAAGAAAGTGTTTTTTAAAATTCAAATCGCTTTACGTGAGTTTTAACACTATTTATGTCAAGTAAAAATAGTTTAAATGAAACTTTTTAAATTTCTTTCTGTAATACCTAAAAAAGTTCATCATTTACAAAAATACAAAGGTTTTTTTGTTGGGATTTTATTTTTGATTATAGTGTTTACTTTAATAAAGTCATCAATATAAAAAACAAGTAAAACTTTTGGCGGACTTGTACACGACGACCCCTTCCCCCAAATTTGGTAAGTTATAACAACAACAATTTAGGTACGGCAATTTACGAATGTACTGATTTGGTTTTTTTGTAGAATGGAAATCAAGTTAAAAAGTTTTATTTTGTATACGAGTTAAATTCTGTAAGATTATAACAAGCATAAGAAAGTAAAAAAATTTAAAATAAGCTGCAAATGATGTAGCATATTTAAAATGGGATATAAAATATATATATATATACACACACACACATATATATATATATATATATATATATATATATATATATATATATATATATATATATATATATATATATATATATATATATATATAAGTATATGTATATATATATGAATATATTTATATATATGTATGTTTATATATAGGTATATATATATATATATATATATATATATATATATATATATATATATATATATATATGTATATATATATATATATATATATATATATATATATATATATATATATATATATATATATATATATATATATATATAAAGTATATGTATATATATATGAATATATTTATATATATATGTATGTTTATATATAGGTATATATATATATATATATATATATTTATATATATCAGTATATGTATATATATATGAATATATTTATATATATGTATGTTTATATATAGGTATATATATATATATATATATATATATATATATATATATATAATACAAAAGTTTAAAAAATGTTTTATATTATACTAACTCTTTGAAAAAAAAATGTATAAAATAAAATGTAACAGTAAAAAATATTTACCAAAATATTGCAAATAATAAATTGGAAACAAAACAGTCTTGTTATAAAGCAGTTTTGTAGCTAAACAGAAAAAAATAAGAACATTAATTGTAACAAAGATAGCTCTAGAATCACACATCTTAAGTAAAGCGACATAAAGAAGATATTTATCACAAAAATGTTGCAAAAAAAGTGTATCATTCTGCCTCAGATTCTTGCTTTTAAGACCATAGTATTCTCTGTATATGGCTTCATTAAACCTGGACCATTTTAAATCACCCTGCCATCCACAAACAAACTTTAAGCCACGCTTAATTCTGCTCTAAAACCATTCAACATGGCTGTTGTCGTTTGTGTCAAAGGATTTACAAAATTTGTGTTGTGATTCACAGTAACATAGTTATAACCTTAATTTAACAACGTTTTGTAAGATGCCAATTGATCTGAGTTAACCCGGAAACTACGTCTACACTAATGTCTCACCAGTTTGATTAGGCACTCGTCTTAAATAACCCTTTTTCGATGTTAAGTCATATGCACCAGATATCCAATGTTTTTCCACAACATGCTCATAATTATTTTTCATTTTAAACATTAACGACTCATTATTCTTGACCATATGACCAACAACAACAACAACAAGCTATTTATTTTCCATTTTAAAATTTTCTAAATAATAAGGTAAATAATAACAATAATTATATTTTTACAATAATAAGGTGAATAATAATAACAATAATTTTAAAATAATAAGCAATAGTAATAATTTATAACAATAATCAAAATGATAATAATAACAAAACAAAAATTAAAAATAATAAAAATTACTATAATAATAAGTAAAATGATTTGTTATTTCTTATCATAATAAGTTAATAATTAGTATGGATGGTGTCACTCATACAGAAGTCTATTCAAAGGAGTGACACCATTTTTCAAAATAATATGACTAATAATATACATATAGACATAAAACATAGACACACTTAAAGTAAACTTTTTAAAAATCATATATGTAGGTAATAAAAAAAGAAAAAAGAAAAACAAACAAAAAATGAGGATAATTATTTTAGCAATAGAAAAAAGTTATAAAATAATTTTTTTAAACCAGGTCCACCTAACTGAACTGTATTGGAAAAATCAATAACTTTAAACGTACAGTTACAGACGTCTCTAAAGTATTGATACCACTTAACAGAAGTTTTGGCACACACACCGAATATATCACTAGCAGTTATTACAGGGGCTTCTGCAATCCATAAAAACATAGGTTGGAGAATAACGGCACAGTCAATGAGGTAGAATTTTAAAAAATTCCTCTTCGTATAGTTTTTTTTTTATATATATCTGCTATTGTTTCGCAGTGAAAGCTATTAAAGTTCTACCACTGATATGGAACCATCAGGCCGTAAGAGTCTTAAGAGAAGAAAGAAATATATTATATAAGTGCAAGGGAGTGCTAGATAAATTATAATAATTGGACAGATGTCCAGTATTAAGAGGTGGTGTTAAAGAGGGGAGTATTATTCACTAGTTAAGTTAGAGTTAAGTAAGTGTTCTTTAAGTTAGGTTTAAGTAAGTGTTGTTTCAGTGTTCTGTAAGTTTGTGTTAATTATTGTGCTTTGTGTTTGTGGTGTTCTAAATGTTCAAGTTTAATATGTGAATTAATGTCTTTCTTTGTATGAATCTGTATTTTCGTAAATATTTTAATTTTCCGTCTTATTTAATTTTGATGTTATTATGTTCTTTGTGATCGTAATCTTTGTTAAAAGCACTTTATAAGATATGTTTTAACATATGTTGATAGAACATATGAGAGTGTGGAGTTTGTTGCTATTTTTGTAAGAACTATGTGCGGGGTGCAGTACAATTATAGCAACACAGTTTGGCTCAGTGGTGTTGGTTCGGGGCAGTATGATGCTTGTTAGGTAAACCAATAAGTTTCTTATATTATTTATAGAGAGACTTATGTATATCTAGAATATTATATATATCGTGTATAATATATCCGATATGCATAGTATGTATGCTATAAAGCTTTAGTGATTACCATCGTAAATTGGAGGTAATAAACTAGTAGTAAATTAGTAGTACAAATTATTGTAGTATAAAAGTAAAACAAGTTGAGGGGAAGGTGCTGCGCGAGTGGAGTTCGGGGTTGAGGTCATCATAATGGTCGAAAGTTGTGGCATGTGACAAACCTTCATCTCGTCAGGGCCATGTCGGAATGTCTAAACTTGTTTCGAAGAAGTTAAAGTACTAAAACAACTCCATGGCCTACAGCTTAGTTACCACGTGAGGTTTAGATATGTGATGAACTCATACCCGAGGAGTCTCCCATTTCATCTGGTGTGCGTATCGAGCATTATAAGATCATACAGAATAGTGTAGATCATTATAATATGTTCTCACGCAATTATATAATACTGTGAGAGTTGATTTAGAATCTGAGGGGGTTGGGTACGGGAGAGCTGGTTTAGGCATAGAAGTATGCCTAAACCAGCCTAAACACCCATATAAGAACACAATTCTACATATACATGTATACACACCTAATGCATAAACACTCGTCCACATACATGCACACGCATATGCGCATATTAAACACGCAAACACATGCACACGCAAGTACACATATACTTGTGTGAGTACCACTATGCATAAAACAGATAAATCAGGTAACGGAGTGAAATAGAGGGGGTTGGGTGCAAGAGTATGAATCCAAATATAAATGTATGTGCACATGTATATGCACATACAAATATATCTGTATGAACACTACCATGTATAAAACAGAGGTCTATACATACTAAGAGGGTAACAGGGTAGGGTGTGCATATATGCATGCAAACACATACATCCCCACATGTCCGCATATGCAGATGCATGCATATATGCATGCAAACACGCACAAATGATATACATAAATGAAGTACATACATATATAAACACAACAATTTTCAGATAACGGAGTCGGACCCTAGGGGGTTGGGTATGAGGGGGATAATTAATAGTTTTTAAGATGTTTTTGGTGTAAAGGTTTGAACTAAACCTACCGTTTCTAGCATTTGGCTGTCACTTAGTTCTTCGTCTTTTTGTGTTGTGTCTCCTTCTTTTTTGTCTTCGGGTTCCAGGGTGGTACTGTGCCTTTAGTATTTCTAATTCTAATTTATCTACGGTCACGAGAACTTCTTGATTTCGGAACACGTCTTGTGTAAGGAATATGTCTTCCGGTGTGTTTGGACTCTATAATAAAATCTAAGTATGCATAATGTGTAAGAATAGTATGGGGTGCTTTCAATGGTGAATTGTAGTGGCGTGTGGTGTTCAAGTAAACGCTAAATTATAGTGGGGTGGTGATGGTATGACTTATTAAGTATGTAAATGTGATAAAGGAAATGTTTTTCTTACCGTGTTGCTGGGTGTTGTAGTAGGGTATATATTTATGTAATTATTCGATGCCATTGTTCGTGTTGTCGTTAATGTGGATTTTTTTATTAAATAAACGTGAAAAAATATATTTCTGAACGCCAAAGTTGCTTTTTCTTCGCTTGTTAGCAGATATCTGATACGAACGAAACGTGTGCACATAAAAATGTAAAACTTCTGTTTTTAGAAATTCCATTGTTCTATCGTTGTAAGTTTTCAATGGTCTATTGTTCTATTTACGTGTCAGAGCTTCTTTAGTCTCCGCGAAAAGAGTTAGGTAATTGTCAAGGTGAGTTTTTCTATCATTTTCCGCGGGAATTATTTTTTGTTATTGTCATCGGTTTTATTTTAGAGACAAGTATTGAAATTGGCTGTCTCTGTAATTCAATGTCTTAGTGGGTAAATTTAGAGCAGTTGTTCTAAGGGGGATTTAGATGTTTAATATATTTATGATAATTGTTGTGATAATTATTGATAATTAGGGTTTGGGTTACACGTAGATTCTGGATAAAGTCCCGTGTTCCGGTTTGGATAAGGGTTATAGGGGTAAGAAATCATTGGTATTACAATAGGTGGTGATTCGGAATTATGTTACTAATGTTTTTAAGTATATATTTATCATTTAAATGTACCTTACTTTACAATTATATTGTTCGTGAAAACGTCTAAATTATCAGCCAAGAACCTTAATGTATTTTCCACTTCTTCTGTATCTTCTTTATTTATTTTTACTGGTGGTTCTTCGACCACTTTCTGCTCCTTTTTTAATGTTCCCTCACTATCTATAGATGCCTCTAAGTTCCGCTTAGCTGCAATTCTCTCTTAAATATTTTGTCGTCTTCGAACCCTTCTCCTCAATGTCCTTTTTGATGTTAAATCGTGATGGTTCTTAAAAGGAAGGTAAGTAATGAAAGAAAGGTTACGCGAGCAATCATTTTTCTTAGGTTAAGTCACTCGGGTTAGACTATTAGGAATTTATATGGGCTATCCTCAGCGTAGTAGTTATTGTAAAAGGTAAAGAAAAAGTATTTTTAAGTCTAAAATTCAAATAAATAATACAAAAATCTAATAAATAAACCAAACATAGGCGCCAAAATCAAATTAATATATCGTTTAAAGACGCGGAAGTCACTTTTTTTAAATTTTATTATCAAAACTCAATCCTCCTCAAATCGTTAACCTATCAGTGCTAAGTGTCATCGCTGATCAGCCTTATTCTGTCTATTCCATCAGTCTTTTTCATCAGTCTTTTTTATAAAAATAGAATATTATTAATTAAAATAAATAATTCTTTGTTTTTAAACAACCAATACTTGGAATTTAAATTAACGATATAAACACTTTTAAAATTTTTTTAAAAAATCTTTTAGTTTATTTGGAAGTGTAGCTGGTGTTGAATATTTACGTGTTTGGGCTGCTCATTGTTTTGGCTGGATCTTGATAGTTAAGATAAAAACATCGAGAGAGGGTCGCCATATCAGCCAACGAAGGGTCAGTCGGAGAACCGACCTCCTCAAATCGTTAACTTATTGGCAACTAGGCTTCTTTGCTGATACCTCAACGATGCAGGATCACCTTTAAATTTCAAGAATATCAAGAAACTAGACCTGTGAGATGGAGGGCAACGAAGAAGGGTCACTGAATCAGCTAGCGAAGGGCCAGTCAGAAATCCGACCTCCTCAAATCGTTAACCTATCAGCGACAATTGTTATTGCCGATCAACCCCATTCTGTCTGTTCCATCATTCTTTTTTATAAAAATAGAACGATATTAATATAAATAAATAATTCTTTGTTTTTAAATAACCAACACTTCGAATTTACATTAACGATACATACGCTTTTTAGATTTTTTGAAAATTAGTTAGCAGCATAAATGTTTTTTAGGCGATAAAGGTTAAAACTGCGCGAAGCATATTTGCTAACAAATTTTTTCATATATGGATTTAACAAAATAATTACACTTTAGGTTTTACTTGCGTTAGTGTTAATAATAAAGTTGCTTTTTTACAAAAAAAATTTTAAGTTGGGTTTCTTTTTTAACTTTTTACGTCATTTTTCATTTGAATTTTTTTTAAATTCTTTTAGTTTATTTGATAGTGCAGCTGGTGTTAAATATTTATGTGTTTGGGCTGCTCATTGTTTTAGCTGGATCTTGAAAGTTACTAAACCATGAAATAAACTAAACCAAAGCTATAAACTAAAGTAAACTTTAAATCTTCTAAATATTAATGCTTTATTTATTAAACTAAACTAATCATAATTTTTATTTAGTTTTTGTTCCAACTCCCCTGAAAGAAAGTATAAAATAAAGCTAAAGAACTTGATTTTTTAAAATTCCAGTTAACATTATCTCGATCGAGCCTATTTCTTTCGTTTTGGCGACGATTAACGTTTTCTCGATTAAGCCTATTTCTTTCATTTTGTAAATGATTAATTTCATCTTGCCTAAGTCTATTTATTTCATTTCGTCTACGACTATTTTCAACACGCCTTATAGCACTTACATCATTTTGTAAATACATAACTTCATCTAGCCTATCATTCATTTCAATGTCATCATTTTGATTAAACATATTTATCAAAGCAACACAAATTATTTCTATTTTTTTACTACTCTAAAGTTAACAATAAAATAAAAAAAAATTAATAAATAACTAAAAATATCTTACTCAAAAAATTAAAAAAAAAAATTCTCAAAACAAATATATAAAAAATCCAAACTAATGCAAAACAAAATTAATTTGCCATCATCAAAAGTAATACATGTTACTTAAGTTTATTTGATAAAAGTTAAGAAAAACCTGCAACCATATTAGCAAAAACTTAATACAAAAAGTTAAAATTTATTCTAATAAAGAAAAAAAATTTAGAAACAAACAACATATCTTCGCAGACAGCGTCATAAGACATGTGTTGGGAGAAAACATTGAACAAATTGTGTAATAAAACTAATTAACGCGTTATGTACAATAGAAAACGGGTTATTAACGCAGGTTTATAAATTTTTTTCCCCCAACACACTCTTTTCAAAGACGATGCTCTTTTTAAAGGTTAAACTTTCAATAAAGGTCAAACTCTTAATAAAGTTGGTGTTTATCTCTAAAACCCTTGCAACTTACTAGGTTAGCTCTATGTTGCAACAGCAAGATTAATTATTATTTTAAAGAAATTAAAAATAATCTCTTTGCTTTTATTATATAAAAAGCCAGGTCGTTGGATCCTTTGCCTTAATTAAGTTAATAAACATTTACTACAAGGTGTATTTAGAATTTCAAACACCTTTTTATTATTTATCTGTTTTTATTTAGAAATATATTATAATGTCAACAAATAATAGAAATTTTTTTTTCCTCAAATAACAGGTTACTAAACCAACCTTACTAAACAAACAAAAGTTTTAGTAACGTCGGTATAGTAACTCCGGTCAGTTACAGCTTCAAGGATTAACTTATTTTAATTATGAATCATAGATTATTCTGCATCACATATTTGATTTTCAAAATCTAAGTTATGGGAAATAAAACTAATTTTAATGCTTCGTCATAGGATAATTAAGGGTTAGATTTAACTTGTTGGGGCCCCTGGGCTGTAACTCCAAGAAAATGTTTTTTAAAATTCAAATCGCTTTACGTGAGTTTTAACACTATTTATGTCAAGTAAAAATAGTTTAAATGAAACTTTTTAAATTTCTTTCTGTAATACCTAAAAAAGTTCATCATTTACAAAAATACAAAGATTTTTTTGTTGGGATTTTATTTTTGATTATAGTGTTTACTTTAATAAAGTCATCAATATAAAAAACAAGTAAAACTTTTGGCGGACTTGTACACGACGACCCCTTCCCCCAAATTTGGTATGTTATAACAACAACAATTTAGGTACGGCAATTTACGAATGTACTGATTTGGTTTTTTTGTAGAATGGAAATCAAGTTAAAAAGTTTTATTTTGTATACGAGTTAAATTCTGTAAGATTATAACAAGCATAAGAAAGTAAAAAAATTTAAAATAAGTTGCAAATGATGTAGCATATTTAAAATGGGATATAAAATATATATATATATATACACACACACACATATATATATATATATATATATATATATATATATATAAGTATATGTATATATATATGAATACATTTATATATATGTATGTTTATATATAGGTATATATATATATATATATATATATATATATATATATATATATATATATATATATATATATATATATATATATATATATATATATATATATATATATGTATATATATATATATATATATATATATATATATATATATATATATATATATATATATATATAAAGTATATGTATATATATATGAATATATTTATATATATATGTATGTTTATATATAGGTATATATATATATATATATATATATATTTATATATATCAGTATATGTATATATATATGAATATATTTATATATATGTATGTTTATATATAGGTATATATATATATATATATATATATATATATATATATATATATATATATATATATATATATATATATAATACAAAAGTTTAAAAAATGTTTTATATTATACTAACTCTTTGAAAAAAAAATGTATAAAATAAAATGTAACAGTAAAAAATATTTACCAAAATATTGCAAATAATAAATTGGAAACAAAACAGTCTTGTTATAAAGCAGTTTTGTAGCTAAACAGAAAAAAATAAGAACATTAATTGTAACAAAGATAGCTCTAGAATCACACATCTTAAGTAAAGCGACATAAAGAAGATATTTATCACAAAAATGTTGCAAAAAAAGTGTATCATTCTGCCTCAGATTCTTGCTTTTAAGACCATAGTATTCTCTGTATATGGCTTCATTAAACCTGGACCATTTTAAATCACCCTGCCATCCACAAATAAACTTTAAGCCACGCTTAATTCTGCTCTAAAACCATTCAACATGGCTGTTGTCGTTTGTGTCAAAGGATTTACAAAATTTGTGTTGTGATTCACAGTAACATAGTTATAACCTTAATTTAACAACGTTTTGTAAGATGCCAATTGATCTGAGTGAATTGTTAACCCGGAAACTACGTCTACACTAATGTCTCACCAGTTTGATTAGGCACTCGTCTTAAATAACCCTTTTTCGATGTTAAGTCATATGCACCAGATATCCAATGTTTTTCCACAACATGCTCATAATTATTTTTCATTTTAAACATTAACGACTCATTATTCTTGACCATATGACCAACAACAACAACAACAAGCTATTTATTTTCCATTTTAAAATTTTCTAAATAATAAGGTAAATAATAACAATAATTATATTTTTACAATAATAAGGTGAATAATAATAACAATAATTTTAAAATAATAAGCAATAGTAATAATTTATAACAATAATCAAAATGATAATAATAACAAAACAAAAATTAAAAATAATAAAAATTACTATAATAATAAGTAAAATGATTTGTTATTTCTTATCATAATAAGTTAATAATTAGTATGGATGGTGTCACTCATACAGAAGTCTATTCAAAGGAGTGACACCATTTTTCAAAATAATATGACTAATAATATACATATAGACATAAAACATAGACACACTTAAAGTAAACTTTTTAAAAATCATATATGTAGGTAATAAAAAAAGAAAAAAGAAAAACAAACAAAAAATGAGGATAATTATTTTAGCAATAGAAAAAAGTTATAAAATAATTTTTTTAAACCAGGTCCACCTAACTGAACTGTATTGGAAAAATCAATAACTTTAAACGTACAGTTACAGACGTCTCTAAAGTATTGATACCACTTAACAGAAGTTTTGGCACACACACCGAATATATCACTAGCAGTTATTACAGGGGCTTCTGCAATCCATAAAAACATAGGTTGGAGAATAACGGCACAGTCAATGAGGTAGAATTTTAAAAAATTCCTCTTCGTATAGTTTTTTTTTTATATATATATATAAATTTACAACATCTACATTTATATTTAGCCAAAAATAAAAAGTAAACACTAATAAATAACAAATAACGCTTTAGTTTAAGCTTGAAAGAGCGGAATAAATAAACTTTAAATAATTACTTTGCAGTGGTTAAACTTTGGAATATTCATACTTTATATACATTTACATACATTTAGAGCATCCATTGTTTGGTTATGGTGTATATTTCCATAAAACTCTTTGAAAATTGTGCCAGATTTGGCTCAATATTGCGCTAAATTGCGCAAATCATTTTTTTACTTTGTAACCTAATAAAATTTTAATTTATTAATTTACCTAATTTATGGTGGGGTGCGTCGTGTAAAAGTCTGCCATATTGCCATGGCAATATGGCGGACTTGTACCCCTATGCCATGGCACACCCTTCTTGTATATAAATCCAGGGCTGTACTTAAAATCAATACCTATTTCGCTTTTAATTGTGGATTTAAGGTTATTGACTAAATGATTCTTCTTCGTCTGTACTTGTTCATGGAAGCGATAAAATTTATTTAGCAGTATTCGACAGTATTAGAGCATATGAACAACACTACAAAATGAATTATACAACTACGAAATAGAAAATACCTATTACAGACTAATAAAATAGAATCTTCAAAAACATCTTTATGGCTTTATTATTTATGTCAACGACTTTTTTGCTATTTTTACCTCTTTTTTCCACCTTGTCAAAAATTTTTGTCAAACTTCCAGTAACCTCCCCTCTTCCCTTCTTATATAATCAACATTTAAAGTCAACATTTGACTACTCTTCCTCCCCTCCTTTCTACCCCTCCCTTGCCCCCTTATTATTTCCTATGAAAATTGACATTGTTGGCTTCAACATTTCCTTCACATCCCCTCTTTCCCTTGTTAACAGATGTGAAAAGTTTTGAGCTTTTCTTCTTTATTTTGTTGAAATATTTTATGGACATACCCTAACTGTGTTTAAATTTTAATGCAGTCGTGTAAAAAAAAGCTAATTTTATAAAGCATAATTTTGCTTACAGTTTGCAGTATTTTTTAATATCATTGTTGTGTAAATGCTTTTAGTTAATATATTAAATAATATACACTATATTTAATTACAAAAAATGTATATTTTATGGTTTATTGGTGATGGAACTATTTCAATGGTCGTTAATATTTAAATTTAAAGAATACTAAAATTTTTTTTTTTTTTTTTTTTTTTTTTGCAAAAAAAGCGCATTGATTTTTTTTGAGTCGCGACTCAAGGTATGTCATTGAACAAATGTTACAACCTTTTTTTTGTTTTTATTATGTTGTTTATTATGTGTTTACACGTGTCAAGGCAATCTAGGTTATATTTTTGCAAGTATAAAAATATCTTTTACATATGAAGTATTTCTATGATTGTAATGCGTTCAAATGTTATGTGCTTCCATGTTGTTTTCATGGTTTCACAGTGTTGTGCCAAGTAGTGTAATTTATAGCCAAGTAGTGTAATTTGCTATAATGTGACTTGTAATTATTATTACATGTATATATTCTCTTAGTTTTTAAGTAGATTTTGATAAAAATCTGTTCCTTTTTGTTAATAATTTATATCTTGTTTATTTAAAAAAAAGTTTTTGTTGTAATGTTTTGTGTTGATAGACGACTTGGATTACATAAACGTCGGTGTCTATCGTTTTAAATGATTAATGGGTTGTTTCATTACTGAAACTGACTATATATAATCATTAAGGTACAGCAAATTTTTTTTTTTTCCTAAAAGCTTAGGAAAAGGTGTACTTTTATGTAAAATCAAATTTTAAAGAGGGTTCTTAAAAAAAAAATTTTGATCGGAAAAAGTTTTGGTACCCAAATATGGACTTTTAGAAATAGCAAAAATTAGTAAAATCTAATTTGTCACATGTCCTTCATTGTATTTTATATTTTCATTTTCATTGCGATAAAATATTAAATGCAAATAATATTTTTAGATTATTGAAAGTTTTTAAGATACTTTTTAAAATCATTATCTTGCATGGATCCTATCGCAGTGCAGATTCTGCATTTTTTAGAGGGAGGAGGAGGGGGTATTCAATTTTTTATGAGGTTCTAATGATTAAAAAATTTGATCATAAGAGTTCTTTATACTTTCACCAAAAAATAGGTGGTTTATCCCCCTATCTTACCCCAATAATATTTTGATAGAACTACTAAAAAACTATTAAAAAACAAATAAAATAAAAATCTATTGAAGTTAAAAATTTAATAAAATTTCTTTCTTTGTTTTAAAAACAGGTAGCAACTCTCTATGCTGAGCTCTAGCTCTAATATAACCATCTCTTGCATATGGTCCAACTACTGACATGGATGCTACTGTCACTTGTTTTACAGCACGTTCAGTACTTTGAGTATGAATTTTAATCGAAGGAGTTATTAAAGGTATCAATCTAAGTAATAACAACTTATCTCTGGTGAGCGAACAAGTAAAAACAGGTTCTTCTACAACACCATTTTCCCATTTAACTAGCTCTTAAAGAGTAGTTGCTGCAAAGTTAAGTTTAGGTGTTTTTCTTGGTCTGATTCGCATATCTCCAAGGATATCATTACCCCTTAGTTTCAAAATTTGATCAACTGCAAAATTGCGATCTTCTGCATTATTACTAGATAATAAAGAGATTAGTATACTTTCATGGTTCGCATACCAAGCCCTTAACTGGATGTAGGGAAACACAGTTTCTTTTACTCTATCAGGTTGCATTCTAAGAATTCTCAATTGAGACAGAATGCGATAAGAAGCATCTTCAAGTCTGTTTTTGACCTTTAAGTCAAAAAAAAGTTTAAAGTAAAATTGTAAACAAAATACAACAAGTATTTCTATATTTTGTGAATTTTGATCATTTAAGTTGTGTTTCCTTTTCCACATAAAGACTATTCTCATGCCAGTAGTGAGCCATCTGGCATGACTTAAGGGGCCACATTGAATTTCTCTAAGATTAGGTGGCAATAAACCAATCTTAACTGCTTTACATAGCTTGTAACATTGTTTCTGATCTGTTGACATATTTTTTAATATTGTTTCTGGAATGTCGACAAAGCTCTCTCCATTTGGAAGAGCTTTAAATTGAGTATTATACTCCATTTTATTAACATCAGGAAGAAATTTTCCCACAGGACCTACAAATCCAGTACTACATGATGTTGGTCCATCAATGCCTTCTATAAGGTGACGCAAAAATTATTCATTCGAATGAAGCATACATATAGCCCAGTGGCACTTGTGACCTAACAGCTTTTCAAGATGCGTTATAGCACCACCTTTCCAGCCTGTGTTAATTGAAGTACTGTCAGCTCCAAGTACTAAACATGATTCAGTAAAATTATATTGTTGCAGCAAATTATAAACACCTTCAGCAATCTTTTTAGCTGGCTTATCTAGATGATTAGATGCATTTGGGGTAAAATGGCCAAGATATCGACCACCAGGTTCTATAGTCACAGTAATGTGCTGCTCTTTCTATAATAATAGGATGTAGCTGTCCATTTGAATCATTTATCATTGCTCTTGTTGAATTTTCTTTCCGTCAAAGTAAATGGCAATATTATCTGCTTTCGGAAGTTTTAAATTATCATTTTTCTTCGCAACTACCATCACCTTTTTTCTCTCTCTCTCGTCAACTTAGAAGGATCACAAGCAAGGTAAGAGGACTCAGGGGTGAGAAATCTTGCTTCAATTAAATCTTGAAGATAACTTGTAGCAATTGCTGCAGTTGCGGCAGGTGAAATCCCAAACCTATAAAATAAGAATGGTTTATATTTATTTCTATTAACTCATGTTGCTGCTCAACAAAACAAAAGTCAATATAATTACCTTATACTAACCATAGCTGTGTTTTTTATTGACATTGTGACTTATACTTTTTTCTTAGTTTCATTGTCTCAATCTTATCAGCATGTCCCATCTGCATTTCAGTCTTTTCACCTGTCTTATTTCTTTGACTGTATAACCACCTGAGCTCCATAGTTGGAATTTTTTTAGAATAAATACAGGTGCAATTTATATGTGCTTTATTTTTACAATTTTTGGGGGAAGAACACCCAGACAGATCATGCTCGCATAGAAGTATTGTGTGAGGACACGTTATGAGGTCCATTAGTTTATCTAACTTCAATATTAGCTCTTCTTTTACTTTTACCTTAGTTCTTCCCCATGCAACGTTTTCTACTTTCTCCCAAAGTGTTTTTATTCTATAATATAGCGATTTCTCCCCAATAATAACTGGTTGTTGAAATAAAATACTTGCTTTTTTCCATTGAGCAAGAACAAGTGGAATTAGATCGTTAGCAAGATCTTTGTTAGAATATTTATTTTGGTGTAAATTGCATGTTATGCTTTTTTGTTCTTTTAATAAAATTCCTTTTTGAATAACTGCTCTGTTTGTAGGCAGCTCACTAGGAATAAAATCTTTTCCTGGTCCAACAAACTCAGAAATTCTAGTGGTGGATGAATATCTAGTTTTAATATTCGACATTTATGAATAAATTGATAATATAACAAATAAAATATTTACAGACTACGATCTTGTTTAGATGTTTTTAACGGTGGAGAGCTAAGAATTTCTTTAAAAATTGATTTGGCACTGCGCTTATTATGAGAAACTAAACATAAAACCGAATTAAATTTACTTTATAATAATTAAAGTATATTTCATTTTAATAATGTCTAAATATGAAAATTTGGGTATCAAAACGTTTTCTAATCAAAAAGTTGTCGATAGCAAACCTACCTTAAAATTTAATTTTACATAAGAATACACCTTTTCCTAAGCTTTAATTTTATTTTTTTCAAAAACATATGAAATTCACTGTACCCTAATAATCATTCACTAAAGCTTAAAATTATAACATTGTTTCATTACTAAATAGTATTTATGAATGGTATGAATAAATAATGAAACTTCGTTTTGATTTTCAGAAAACGATCAGCAGTCAGAAGTTCTGCTAATAGGACTTTTCAAATGTCAGTTATAAGAGAAGGAATTTGACCTAAAAATGGAACAAATTTATTTTGTTTTATATTATATTTATTTTGAACACATTATTTTGTTATGTACTCTGTTTGGAAACTCAAAAATGCGACTAAATAGATAACAAATTAAAAACTTACTTTGAAATATGTTGTTTTTCATTCAACAAAGTTTCAAGATTTATTGTTGCAAGTTTGGATTATAAACTCTTTTTAAAAAGGAAATAAATTATCACAATAAAATAATTGCTCAAAATAAATAATCATAATAAAATAAACCTTTACATATTTATTTGAAACTGAATTTTTCTAATGTGGGGATTATTATGTTCGTTGTGTTTTATTGCTTCGCTCAGAAGAAATTCAGCGTGGAGGTTAGAACTACTTTCTATAAAGCCGAATTAATGGGAATGACTTTCTGTTTTATCTGGATATATTTGTATGATAAATTATTCGAGAGGTTTTTTAAAAGTTGGTAATATGTTGATTCCTCAAAAGTTATTTGGATTTTCCAGTGATGTTTAATAAAGACTTGCCTAATGGAATTGTGGCGGTTGATGTACATTGTGGAACCTTTCCATTTGTTAACATACTGTTATAAAACGAAAAAAATAACAAGAAGATTGTTGCTGTGATTTATTATTTAAAGCTTTTTACATACATTTTTCAATATTAGTTGTCGAGATTTTGAACTTTTGAATTAGTTTCATTACTTAAATGTGAAATTCGGAGAGAAATGAATTCGTTACTTGTATATTGTGGCGTGTTAAGTAGTTTTTGGAAATGATTCTTCTACAATTTTGTTTTTGTTTTGCAGTATAATAATTAGACTCGTTTGTATTTTTTTTAATTTTTCAAATATTGACCCAAAGCCTTTGATGATTTGTATTGCGTAGGCGTTTTATATTTTTAGTTTTCTTTTGTGGACTGTTTTGTTATGTGCTGCTTTTACAGCTTTACGGAAGTTTTTTCAGGAATAAATATATCTTTTGTAGACTACACATTTTGCTGACTTGTAACCGGATTTTTGCCATTTTCTAAAGACAAAGGAGAGATCATCTTTAAATTTTTTAAAATCCGGTGTCCACCAAGGTTTTGAGTACTTATAAAAGTCTTGTTGTCCGAAATATTGTTTATCAGCCAAGAGAGCAGCACTTTTGATATAGAAGCATGTTTTTTTTAATTTCTGCTTCTATTTTTTCTTCCTTGAATGTATAACTGGTAAATGCTTCAGATAGATTGAGATTATAAAAATCAACAAACCTCTCATTTTTCTATGCATACTTTAATATTGAATTATATTTTTGCATTATATTATTTATTTCATGTGATAAGTCGGTATCTTTAAAGTTAATACTCGTAGGTAACGGAAGGTGATCACTAAGGTTAAACGGTGAAGGTGGCATAACCTGACTATTTGTAAAACATAGTTCTGTCTGTTTATAAGATGCAATATGGTCAATGTAAGAAAAATTAGAAAGATATTTTATGTTGTAGACCCAGTGCCGTTGATTATATCAACAAAAACGACCTGATTTGATTAATAAAATTAGTGAGATGTTTTGAAAGATTATTCCTTGTTTTGCTTTTACAAAGTTCTGAATCATATGTTTTATATGGGAACAACTAAAAGTCTCCAGAAAGAATACATTCTTTTCCATCATTGTTTATGATTGAAGTAATTGTTTGTAACTGAGAAGAATATTTTGCGAATGATTCGTTATTATTACGACAAGAACAAAGTTAAACATGAAAACAGAGTAGATGTTAGATTTATCACTAAAAGAGAAGAAGCTATTAAATTAGCATCAAAACCAAACTATGAGAATAGGACTTTATTTGATGAAAACTTGATAGCACAACATATAAAAAGAACAAAATTGTTATATAACAAACCCATTTACTTGGGTATGTGTATTTTAGATTTGAGTAAGACATTGATGTATGAATTTCATTATGATTACATCAAAAGTAGATATGGAGATAAAGCAAAACTGTTATTCACAGATACAGACTCTTTAGCATACGAAATAAAATAAAAGACTTTTATTCAGACATTTCTAATGATGTTGAAAGTAAATTCGATACGAGTGAATTTGACAAAAATCACTCAGCAATTCATAATGGATTTAAAGTAGGGCTAAATAAGAAAGAATTAAGAAAGTTTAAAGATGAAGCTGGAGGAGCACAAATTGAAAAATTTGTAGGTCTAAGATCAAAATTGTATTCATACAAAGTACATGGTAGTATGTGTTCTGAAGTTTATTTAATAAACATTCAATATTTTCTGCTTGTCCTGTAAGGTAGGAAGGTAGGTTTTCAAGAATGCTTTTCTTACCAAGTTTACAATTGTTGTTCCCATGCCTTAACTACTGTGTCAAAGATAAAGGAAAACCATTAAGAAACAATATCACGTGTTAGTCTTTATCAATCTTGATACACTCTATAACTTATGGCACACACTCGTCATTTAGGTTCATAAAAAACAGCATAATATACATATTTTGGAAAGGTATATCGCGGTGTGATGTCTGCTTTGTTAATTTACTAGCAGTAAGCAACCCATAATACGGGTTAGAAGTAAATAAATCATTACCAACAATTTGAAATTTATTTACTTTCTCTAATAAAATATAAATTTATTTATACAGAAAGCAACCCGTAATACGTGTTAGTAGTAAATAAATCATTACTAACAATTTGATCTTTATTTACTTTCTCTAATGAAATATATATTTATTTATACATTTTTTTAGTTGAGCTCACTTTTATTTTTCTTGGCTTCTTAGTTTAAGAGAACTCTTAGCTTCATTAAAGATAAAGTTAACCATTTCTTTTGCAATGTTCAGACATTGAATACGCAAATCACAACCATGTAGTAGTTAAAAATGACTTGAATTATATGCACAGAATATCGATGTCAAATTTTCAAATTCCGTAAAAATGTTTAGGTAAACATTGGGAATATATTCTACTCTAAATTTTTCTTAAAGCTGAGTCGTTTCTTTTTTTTTAAACTTTTTATTTTACTGAGTGAAGAGCTTAAAAATATGTCACTGTCACACCTAAACTTTTTAGTGTTATTAATATACTTTTTAAATATTTTTAAAACATCTAAATATTACACCCAAACTTGTAGGCATAGAAGTTAAATATCCGGAAAAACTATAAGTTGAAAATTATATCGCATTTCCGAAAAGGGCTTAGCCCTGCATACGGATCCTATATTATTATGATTAAGATTTTTATTAAACCAACCTTTTTTTTATTAGTAATCCAGCAGAAACTTGTTTATAAAAAAACAATAAAGGAATATATGAATTTACTTTAATAGCTAACGTGTATCAACATATTTATTTCAGCATACATTTATACTAATTTTATAAAATGTCCGGATTACATTTTGCCTTAACTTGGCATTAAATTATTAGTTTTATTTCATTAATTTTTGTATAGATCAGGTTAATAATAAAAGCAATTGGATTTTACTTAATATTTTTGAATTAATTATTCAGCTTTAATAAAATTGATAAAATCATATAAGACAGTTGAAAAATATATTTAAACCTTTGTTCACTTTTTGAAAATCCGTAAAAAAGCAAGTATCAAGTTTACATATCTTTAAAAGAAATTTATTTACATGATATATAGTTAAATATGTAACAAAAATATTTTAAAACAGAAGAATATATAAATCACATTTTTCTTAAAAAAACAAAGTTGAAGCCACCATTTACAGCACCGAGGAGCCAAGCATAGCCTATTGTAAAGAAAACCATATCAAATAATTTGAAATATATATTACCGATAGAGACGACAATTAAACATATTTAAAAAGCTACGTGATTCCATATTAGTAGGATTGTTATAGAAAAGTATGTTAAGAAAGTATATTTAAAAAGTATATTTAAAAAAAAGTGTATTAAATAGAAAACAGATTTTTAAAAACAACCTAATTATGTAAGCATTTTGCCAATGTAATGGTGTTCAATTTTGCCAATGTAATGTGCCAATTTTGTGTTCAATTTTGCCAATATAATGGTGTTCAATTTTGCCAATGTAATGGTGTTCAATTTTGCCAATGTAATGTGCCAATTTTGTGTTCAATTTTGCCAATATAATGGTGTTCAATTTTGCCAATGTAATGGTGTTCAATTTTGAAACCAATATCTTTAATGGAAAGCGGACTTGTTTAACTAATCTTATTTAAAGAATAAAATTACTAACACTTAAAGATAAAGAAAAAAAAATGAATGAGATGTAAACAATCGTAGTATAGTATTATATAGATAAGTAGATATATATGAAAAAAAAAAAAACTTGAAAACACTATACCTGCTTTTGGTAACCTATTGTGATACTGCAGCAGTTGCTGTAGGGATGCAGCTGTTCTTTTTGGTGTTGTTCAAAAACGTAATTTTTATGTTGGCTTTTCGTAAACTTTAGTTTAATTTAAAAGACATCACAACGGATTTCAAATACTCATAATTAAAAAAAGCAAAACATAAAATACTTCAAGGAGCCAAACTATAAACATAAAAGATGAAGAATCGAATCGAGATAAATAAATTGTATTTATATAGCTAAATATATTGCCTTGGGTTTTGGTAATTTAAAAGCAGTGAGTTCAATAAATGAAACATACCAAATAATTGATTTTAACAAAAGAATGCAGCATCATTATATTATGATAATTGGATAATGAATCAATTCAACTTTCGACTTTAGATTTTAGGGAGGGGTATTTAAGAGGGCTTTAAATTTGAAGTCAGGTGTAATTGGTGAGAAAACAATTAAAATTTTCATTAAAAAAGATCAAAACAAATCATTTATACAACATAATATATATTTTTAAAAAATTTACAAATTTAAATTAATTACAAAATTAAAAAAAAAACACCGAAGACAAAGCAACAACCAAAAAGTCATAAATATATCTACTGATAGAAGACTTTTACAACCTTTTGGTTGCTGTTTTTTCTTCTGTGTCTCCCAACACCCCGGTATGGATGAGCACTCCATTTAAAGGAGGGCTCATCCATACCGCCATTATCTTTCCATTTGTTGAAGGACCTCTCTGAGAGAGGTCCCGGGTGTTGAGAGCGGTAACTTTTGGTAAGGAATCTAAAGTTACAAATAAAATGATTAGGAATCTAATCAAATATCTAATAGCAAAAACACTGACTTTTTGCCTTCTTCACTTCTGTATCTAAACAATAAAAGCACTTTAATTTTTAGACGTTAAAATATCGATAAAATACATATTAAATGCCACATTCAACTAACTAATATAATTAATGCCTTTATTAGATCTTTATTAGACGATTAACATTATCTCGATCGAGCCAATTTCTTTCATTTTGGCGACGATTAACATTATCTCGATGGAGCCTATTTCTTTCATTTTAGCGACGATTAACATTATCTCGATGGAGCCTATTTCTTTCATTTTGTAAATGAATAATTTCATCTCGCCTAAGTCTATTTATTTCATTTCGACTACGACTATTTTCAACACGCCTTATAATACTTACATCATTTTGTGATTACAAAACTTCATCTAGCCTATCATTCATTTCAATGTCATCATTTTGATTAAACATATTTATCAAAGCAACACTAATTATTTCTTTTTTTTACTACTCTAAAGTTAACAATAAAACAAAAAAACTTAATAAATAACTAAAAAAATCTTACTCAAAAAATTAAAAAAAAAATTAAAAAACAAATATATAAAGAATCCAAACTAATGCAAAATAAAATTAATTTGCCTTCATCAAAAGTAATACAGGTTTCTAAAGTTTATTTGATAGAAGTTAAGAAAAACCTGCAACCATATTAGCAAAAACTTAATACAAAAAGTTAAAATTTATTCTGTTTCTAATAAAGAAAAAAAAATTTAGAAACAAACAACATATCTTCACAGACAGCGTCATAAGGCATGCGTTGGGAGAAAACATTGAACAAAACGGGTAATCAAACTTATTAATGCGTTATGTACAATAGAAAACAGGTTATTAACGCAGGTTTATAAATTTTTTTCCCTTAACACACTATTACGCTGCCGCAACTCCAAGGATATACATAGTTATATATATATATATATATATATATATATATATATATATATATATATATATATATATATATATATATATATTATATATATATATATATATATATATATATAGATATATATATATATATAGAACTATTTATTAGCGAAAACATATGAAAAACAAAATTTTTTACATAATATATATAGTATATTTGATAAATAAACCTCTACTCTTTTTCTGGTTCAACAACTTGATTATCATTAATAACAACTCTGTAAATATAAATTTTCTAATGATCTAAATCTTTATAAATTAGATATTTTATTTTATATCTTAATTTTAAATTAAATAAATTATATATATATATCTTAACTATAAATTAAATCTTTATAAATTAGATATAAATAGAAAAAAAAACATAATAACACAATTATATCCTAAACCAAAATTCAATCATGCAAGGCAAATTATTAAACTTTTTGAAATAAAAAAAAAACTTATTTTATATTCAAGGAGCCAAAGTATTAACAATACTATAGATAAATTTTATTTATAACAAAGTGTTGTCACGGCCAATTATCCTAATTATTAAAAGCATTTAAAAACATGAAACTACCCATAAATATCTTTTAATGATAGACACCATCTAAGAATTATAGTAATCTATATTTTCAAAATTCACATGTGTAATACGAAGCTTTAAATTTAAAAGTACAATTTGAAAAAGATTACAATTAACTAATTACTTTTAAATTTAAAAAAGATTTTAGGTAACCTATAATTTTAAGCTACTAAACATTATCTACTTAATGTCAACTTGGACATTTTGAACTCGTACCATGAAAGGTTAAAAGAAAATCTTTAAGAAAGCACGCGCGTAAAGAAAAGTCTAGAAACTACTTAAAAAGTGTATTTTACATATACAGAACCGTACCGTAACTATAAAACAATACGCGTAACTATGCGCACTAATACTAATAATAACAATATTCATTCGGCTATTGATTATAGAGATTCTAAATCTAGTTAAGAATCATTTTTTGAAAATGATTGGTACTCATCTTCTTTTTTGTAGTAAATATGTAGGTAATAAAGATAGTGTTTCCATAGTATGGACTTTAAATTTATTGTCAAAATGCTTTACACAGGTTACTATTAAGTTTCTTGCCAGTTTTTTCTGTTCACAAATCAAATCCATCTGTTTTATATATCTTCGTTTTTTGGAAAAGAAAATACAGAAAATACAAATATTTGATCGACACAACATTTGTTAACAATATTGCACACACTGCTATTTAAGTAAATGGCCTTTTATTTTTTTGGCGAAAATATAGAATGTAAGGCCATGTATTTTAAGTAGTTCATGCTTATATTTAAAATAAGCACATAACCAGCTTAAAATTATAGCCGCTTGTTTAGACTTTTAACAATTATAACAAATTTTAACAGCCTGTTTAGATAAACAACATAGGATTAAAACTCATTAAAATTCTTTATCTGACATAATTGCAATCTTAAGTATACTGCCGCCCTAAGTAAAAACGCAGTAAACAACAAAAATGACATTCTGAGAAAAAGCCACTTTTAAATTTTGTGTGTATATATTTTTTTAACTTACGGCAAAATGAACTATGGGTTTGATGACTTCGGAATATACCACAATATTTTTATATAGAGCGTTATTACACAGAAAACGATGTTAAAACGTTTGGTGCAATAATCTCGATTTTTCAATTTTTGCGATTACTGCGTTTTTTCTTAGGACGGCAGTATAGTGACATCTAAAAAAACACCGTATAATTAAAATTAGCAATTATAGATTCTAATTAAGCATTTATAATAATGCGATTATATAGTAGGATATTCTTATCGTTTATTATAATGCCGATTATAAAAATTTCTGAAGATTTTCATAAGAAAACTCTTAAAAAAAGTAACTTTTTTCATCTTTTTTTTTATCCTTATTTTTAACAAAAATAGTTAAAAATACATGCTATTGTTGAGAAAGTTTTAAACTTTAGTTTCAATTTATGTTTCAACTTTCGAAAAATAAAACTTGTGAAAATTGCGTAATAGAATTGTTATTAATGCACATTCCGTAATAAAACATAGCGAAAGAAAGTTTGCGAAATAAATCATTTCGTAAGAATACTTACAAAATAGTTCCTTACGGAAGAAGCATTCCGGAACGTGCAATGACGAAAAAGACACAAAAGATTTTATGTTACGATATATTTAAGATATTAACTGTTAACAGTTTAAATAATAAAAAATAAAACTAAAAAAATGCTGTTAAATGATTCTTCAAATATACATATATATGTATATATATATATATATATATATATATATATATATATATATATATATATATATATATATATATATATATATATATATATACACACAGCACACAGTAAAATCTCGTTAAGTTGGACTCTCAATAATATGCAATATGCCTTTCTTTTTAGAAAGTATAAAGAGGATGTGTGATAAACAATTAAATACTTTACTATAAAGAACGAGAGATCTCTCTAAAGGTAAATGATATCAGAAAGAGTAAAAAGAGAAGAAAAATATGTGAAACAGCGGGATGTGAATCTGGGTCTCCGCGGCCAAGTGTTATGTCTTAACTGAATGAGCTATACGTTCATTCAACTAAGTGAATAGTAATATTTATTTATTATATAATTAAGAAACTATATACAGAAAGAGATACTATGCAAATAGGATTCTATATATCAGGAAAATGAATAGTAATGCGAACCTTTAGTTGCTTATAATTTATATCTGGACTCAAAAACTAGTTACTTTTAATGGAACACAATAGGCTGTAGAAGCCTCAGGGAAATTATATTCAGAAATGACTATATTAAACTCAGAGTTAGCTAGAAATTATTACAAAGTGTTTAGGACAGATGTCTAGTTCAAAAAGCACAAGATTTAAAGCAAAATGGTTTATATTATTTGAAAAAGTTGTTTTACGTTTATTTCATCATAATTTAAGTAGAACTTAGTAAAGCAAGGGAAACGCATAGAATTAAGCACAATGAACTCAATCTTAAAGGAATAACTAACAGAAGAGAGGTTGTCACTATTATGAAGGTGACGAAAGATCTTTAATATAGGACATGGAGGTCAAAAAATGCTTTATTAAGTAAAAAGAGCTTGATGAACAAAAGTCGCGATGACAGTGGGATCGAGCCCGGATCTCTGCGGCGAATTATCACGTACCTAACTGATAGCTATACTATCTTATACTTAAATATATATCTTATTAAAATTAAAAAGCAATATTTGCTAAGGTCTATACTTCGAAAAGCGTATTTAAACAGGACTCTACATACCTTTAAAATCTGCTCGAACTTTAGTAACGTGCACATTTTTAGAAATTATTGAAATAGGTATATTTTATCAGAATTATGCTTAAGCTAAAGCATATTTTTGAGTCACTTTTTACTATTTGCTTAAGCATATTCGAACCTGTTTCAAAATTTTCAAATGCTTTAAAAAAAAAAAAAAAACATGCGTATTCCTACCCATCATTCTTATTTTTACTATACGCAATGAGTTCAAAAACCACCGTTACACATATTTATTATGGCACGTTTCGTAAGTTTGTTTCCGATAAGAATTCTTTTGTATGTTGTGATGCGAAATACTTTCGTTTCGAAAGAAATTTTATTTTTTATCAATATTTTTAAAAATGAAACCAAAAAAATTAAATATGTTATACTGAAAATAAATTTTCTTTTTAGACTTCAAAACGTCGTCTGGCGAAAATGTTTGTTTCGCAAGTGCGACTTCCGAAACCGCTACTTTCGTATGTTGCAAAATAGTTTTGTTTTGTATGTTAACTTGCGAAATGCTAAATTTCGGAAGTAGCTTTTGCAAAATGAACATTGGCGACTTTAAATGTTTTGTAACATTCGGTACGAAAAAATGTAATTCCTCGTTCTCAATCTCCTTACGAAAGAATGTTGTTTTTCCGGAATTGCACGAAATCCTGTGGTTAACAACCCTAGTAAAAACCACGGTCTTTGTCTGTCTTAGTTAACGATTTTTCTTACCTGATTTTTGACATGCTTGTGGCTTGATAAGCAACGATTTAAAGACTGGCTCTCACTTTCACCAAACTATTAGATTTTTGTAAATGACCATTTAGAACGGTCTATAGGTTTGATGGGACAGTATATTCATAGATATTCCGATGAAACTGAAAAACAGAACAAATTGCTCACAGTAGCCTAAGTTCAATATTTATTATATATACTTTTATTTTGCTGATTAAACAGTTACAATAACAATTTTCATATAATCATGTAAAAAATACATAAAAATACACGTCGTAAAGATAAACATGATAAAAAACGTTTTTTCATTATTTATTTTTTTTTATGTTATGTGTATTCTGTTCTAATCAGTCAGGGACTCAAAGAAGGTAAGGATGATGTGTTTAACATCACAACCTTTTCATAGAGCTCCTATAGTCACTCATTTTAAAGACGATTTAATTTTTAAAAATAAGATAAAAATTCAATAAAAACAACGCTCATTTTTTTAGTGTAAAAAAATATGAGCGTTGTTTTTATTGAATTTTTTCAAAAACAAAAAATATTAAAAACAAGATAATATGAAGGGGACGGAAAAATAAAAACAAATACTGTAAATTAAACAAATATATATAACAGGAATTAAAAAGATGCATTTTAGTTTCCCGTTTAAACGATGCAATGCTTTTTAGGTCTTTAATATTTTTATTTTGGAAATGATTCCATGTTGATGGGCCACGGTTTGTAATTAAAAAATTTGACTGATGTGAATTAATTTTCTCTAAGTGATAGTTGTACCTGGTATTTGAACGCAAATTATATATTTTTCAGAAAACGATATCAAGAAAAAACAATATCTGAAAAACTCTTGGTAGGAGGCTGTTCTTATATTTATGCATAAAAATTAATATCTGTAATGTGTTAAGCATCTCAATATCTAGAACCATCATGTTTTTCATCACTGGGGCCGGGTTCACTAACCTATTTAAATAGTTTATTACTTTGCATGCATGGTTTTGCAATTTTAGCAGGTTTGATGGGACAGTATATTCATAGATATTCCGATGAAACTGAAAAACAGAACAAATTGCTCACAGTAGCCTAAGTTCAATTTTTATTATATATACTTTTATTTTGCTGATTAAACAGTTACAATAACAATTTTCATATAATCATGTAAAAAATACATAATAATACACGTCGTAAAGATAAACATGATAAAAAACGTTTTTTCATTATTTATTTTTTTTTATGTTATGTGTATTCTGTTCTAATGAGTCAGGGACTCAATGGCTTTGCAATTTTAGCAGTTTTGTTTTATGGGTGCTGGCCCATACAATATTTGCGTACAAAAGTTGACTATGCACAAGACTAAAGTAAAGCATATTACGCGATTTACTATCGAGAAAAGGTCTCGATTCAAAACGCCTATTACAGAGGACATTTTTGTTTCAAGGAGATCAATATGGTTTCTCCATGACAAGTTTTCATCAAAAAGCACTCCCAAAAATTTTGTACATTCTTCACGTTTGATTTCATTTTTATTATTAAGCAGTTTAGGAAGCTTTAAAGGGAGATAGTTTGATTGTTTTTATTGGGTGAAACAAGTTTTTTGACAATTGAGGGATAATTTATTTGCTATGAACCAGAGGTTGAATTTTTCAAGTTCAATATTCATAGTTTTAAACAAAGTCTTTGCATTAGGATGATTGAAAAATAAAATTGTATCGTCAGCATACGTAATTTTAGATATTTTTTGGGATGCTTTATGCATATCATTAATATAAATTAAGAACAATAATGGACCTAGGATTGAACCATGAGGAACTCCACTCGTAATATCGAGGGCTCTTGACTTTTCTAGTAAATAAAATAATGGTTTACTAATGCTGTCCATTATATAAATTACTACATTACTGGAAATACCATCATATCCACATGACTTGTTGCGTTTAAGTTCGATAATTGCTTTATACATTATTTATACATTATTATATATTATATAGAAGCAAGAGAGGGGCCTACATTAACAAAATATTTGTTAAATTCTTGGCATATTTTTGTTGTATTTGCTGTAATTTTTTTGATCGGAAATTAGTTTTTGTGGTAAGCAAGTGTGCTTCTTTTTTTCTCTTCCTGTTAGTTCGTTTATAACAGCCCAAGTCCTTTTTATGTCTAATTTATGCTTGTCAAGCTAATTAGAAAAATACCTTATTTTTTCTTCTTTCATACTATGTTAAAAAAACTTTTTATAATTTTTGTATATTTTTTCATCTAGTTTGTTTTTGATTTCAAAAATTTTACGTAAAGTTTTCTTTTTGATGCTTTGATTAAAGTTATTGTCATCCATGGGTTCTTATATTCTTTGTTTTTTGTTTCTGTAGTTATTTACGGGCATACATTATCAAAGATATTTTGCAATGTGTTTGAGAAATGGTCAAACGCAATGTTAGGATCTGTTGATGAGTATACTTTATCCCATTGTTCTACTTGTAGTTTGTTTTTAAAATTATTTAAGTTTTTTTATAGAAAGATTTCTGTAAGTCACAAAGCATTTCTTATTCTCGATATTAGATAGTACTTTGCGTGCAATATGGAAAACGGGATTATGATCAGAAAAGCCTGCAATAAAGAGTCCTCATTCAAATTTAGTATTTAGGGAAAAGTTTGTTAAAATATTGTCAATCACAGAAGATGATTGACTAGTAATGCGCGTGGGTTTAAATATGGTGGGTATTATGTTAAATTCAAATAGTAAATTAAAAAAGTTTTTTATGTTTGCAAACTTTTCATAACTTAATGCGTCCATATTTGTATCTCCGGCAAAAAAAACGTGCTTGTTTTGTTTACTCATTTGAGACATAATCGTTTTTAGTATATTAAGGAAGTTAACTTGTTTACCACATGGCGGTCGATACAATGAGAAGAATAAAAACGATTATTTGTTTATTTGTTTTTGAAAAAGTGCTGCTTTTTTTAAATTCAAATTTATCAAGAATATACACTGCAACGCCACCTCCCTTGCTGTTTACACGAGGTTGACTTATCATTTTATATGAAACTAAATTGTATAGGGAATTTTCTGACATGAGCAAGTTTGCATCTTCCCAAGTTTCTGATAAACATATTACGTATTAAAGAAAATTTAAAGAATAAAAAAAATGTTTAAATAATTCAAAATTTTTGTTCATTGACCGTATATTTATTCTTAAAATGTTTAAATCTTTGTTAAGCTTTTTTTCTCTTAAATTCTTCCGGTGTATAGTATTCATTATTTAAGCATTTAATATCTATTTCAGTCAAAAAATTATAATCATTTTTGTTATTTTTCAAAATTTCAAAAATTGGAGATATTAATTATGTTAAATTTGCTTCATTATTATGAATTGTTTTAGATATATTCATTATTAATATTATCTTTAAATAATAACTTTAAATATTATTTTTAATAACAAAAAGTTCTTTACGAATTCGCATTGTTTCATCACTATAGTCTTCGTTAATATATATATTTTTCCCCTTGAGTTTACGAGCGTTGGATAAAATGTGTTCCTTGTCCTGCCAGTTTAATAATTTGCAGACAATATTTCTAGGCTTTCCACTAAACTTACCGACACGATGTGCTCTTTTTATAATAACTGGACCCGCAATTTCAAGGTCTTCTTTAATTAGTAGGTTTACTTTTTTTACAACATCATTAAAAGATTCGTTATTTTCTTCTTTGATTCCAACAATTCTTAAATTGTTATGTCGGTTTCGATTCTCAAGATCGACAGTTTTTCTTTTATTTTCAATCGACTCGCTGCTTAATTTTCCGTGGAATGATTTATACCCACAATAGTTTCTTTAATTTCTGCCAATTTACTATCAACCTTGCTTACTTTTGTCTCAATTTGATCACCAAATAAAGTAAGCCCACGTTTTATTTCTTTAATGTCTTTGGCTAAGTTCTCAACTTTTCAAAGGACACTGACCAAACTTTTAATTTAAAAATTGTATCTCCTTGTATTGACAATAATTCTCGTAGCAATATATGTAAATATACATATATTGAACTCATAAACCAAAATATTTAATTTATTTATCAATATTTTTAATTTTTTTTTTGTTTTCAACAAGAACTTCATTAAGAACTAAAAAATCTGTGTTTAGATCACGAAAAAAAATAAGTGTATAACTTCAAAAATTAAATTTAATGATGGTTTTGGTCTGTTACAGAAAAAGATAAAGAGATATCATATTTTCAAATGTTGTTGTTTTTTTTTGTTATGAAGTTTAAAATATACATGTATCTTTTTATTTACCCTTACGCATTTTGGTTTTTCAATATAAATAAATAGCAGTTTTTTAAATATAGGTAACTGACATTCCAGTGGTCACAGCCAACTACTGTTTATACTTTTTGGCAGAAGTTCATTGCACTCTCATGCATGAGAAGACAATCAAGTTGGTCAGGCATGTTTTCGGAAAAAGATAGGGGTCTGTGTTTTTATATATACACACAGGGCTTATTAATTTATTTAATACATGTGTATATACATGTCATGTGTGCGTGTATATATATATATATATATATATATATATATATATATATATATATATATAAAAGCATAAAATTAGCTCCAAAAAGTATCAGTTTTCATGATTTTCAATATCATCAAACAAAGGTTTTTAAAGTGTAACAAACTTAGCAAAAAAATGACCAGTTTTCGCTCATTTTTTTGCTAAGTTATTGGTGTAAAAGAGGGGGGTCAAAAGTGATCTGATAGCGCTCAAATTTCTTGAGGTTTATTTTTTATGTATTTGCACAAAATTTAGCGGGTATGGTTTTTTACATTTAAAAATTTTTTCTTTTTTTGAATACCTTAATTTTATATATATATATATATATATATATATATATATATATATATATATATATATATATATATATATTTATATACGGAAAAAAACACATACTGAAACTTTTTAGTCCTTGTGTAATAAGGTTAAAAGTTCAAAAAATTCTCGACCAAGAGGTAATCCACAGTTTAGAGTGGTAGCCCTCTTATCAAATACTATTTTGAATAACTTAAAAACTATTGGATCAAAATGACGTTGAAAAACAATGGAAAAAAGTAAGCAAATTGATGCTTTGGTAAACAGACTATCAGCAGCAAATTCAAGAACAACAAATGAATAACCATTCTACCTTGACATGGCAAAAAGGAACCAAATTGTCAACTTAGCACCAGCCGAAATAAAGACAAGAAAGGAGAAAGAGCCAAATGTGGTCATTGTAGGACTCAAAAATCAACAAGCGTAAGCGATGAAGAGCTCGTCAACTAGTTTTTTGATACAAAAAGAGAAAAAGAAGACAAAACAGCTATCAAAAATGTGAACAAAACAACAGAGCCAGTTGGGGTTATCCAAATAGTACTTAAATCTGCAATCACCCAACGTGAGGCACTGAAAAATGGTAACTACCACAACATAGAAAAATTCACACGAGTCTACACACGCGAGGACCAAACTCTAGCCGAACAAGAAGCAATAAACAATTTATTAAACGAGAAAAAGCGAAAGAATGAAGAGCTTGTAAAGGCAAAATTGGATAAGCCCTTTCGCTGGATCATCCACAGACGTACTTGGTCTGTGCGATGCATTGATGTCGAACAATCCAGTAACAACAAGAAGTGTATGTGGATCAGCAAAAATCAGTTCAACGAAATTAAATCAGTCACCGCCATCAGTAACAACAGCAATCAAAATAATGCTGCAACCACTGCCACCACGTCGGCCACGGCAAGCACAGCTCTAGCCTAAATCTCACCATCCTGACTCCAACACATTTAGTCTCCAATCTTCTGCCACTACCATTAAAGCCAATTGCAAACAATTCAATTTTTGGGCAAATAATCCACGCTCACTGATCGATGCCAAACGAGATAAGCTGATTGAGAGAATAGACATTGAAGAACCAGCAGATTAACCAGACTTTCTCTTCTTCGCAGAGTCACGCGTAAGACATTCGACTACCAGGATACCAAACACACAAAAAAAACAAAGCAGGTAGGGGAGGATGTGTTGTAATATACATTAAAAATAATATTCCAGTATCTGAATCAAATGTAACGCAATTGAATTCATCGGACATAGAGCAAGTATGGCGAGTTATAAAGTTAGGTAAAAAAGTCAATTCTCCTGGGTTGCATTTATCGTCCGCAGGACAACGACAAAGTAATGCTTGAAAATGTGATAATTTCAATAGATATTGCAAAGCAAAGCATCTCAAAACTGAAATGATCATCCGTGTTAGTCTACGGCGACTTCAACTTCAGTCACACAACATACAAAGAATTTGACATGGATGGAGCATCAGCAACAGTTGCCCATGTACAAAATGAGTATCAAAGTAATATGTTATTCCAACAATGTCTAAACATGAACTTCCTTACACAAATAGTAACGTTTCATACCTATAGAAGAAATAGAGAAGAAAAGCCAATAAGCACGCTTGACTTACTTATCACAGACGAACCGATTTATCGACCTACGTAAAGGCGACTCACTAAGTCACACACCAGCAGGTGAATCACATTGCTTCATCATTGGTTTATTTGTAACAAACAACGACAGAATGACAGAAAACAACGAAAAGAGGTATTTATGGACCAGAGCAAACTACGATGCTATCTCAGCACAAATAATAGCCATCGATTGGATAAGTATCTTCAATTTTTTTTCAGCTAACGACAACTATAAATTACTAATAGAAAAAGTTAATGAAGCAATACTCTCAACTACGTTACCTTTCAAGAGTAAAAAAGAACCGTGGAAGACCCCTGAAGTTGAAGTAGCTGTGAGAGAGAAGAAAGCACTATGGCGCAAATGCTTAGCAGCTGGTAGATGGACGCATGAGGAAATTCGTAAGGAATACAAAGCAGCATGTAAAAGACTCAGCAAGATGGTGAAAGCAGCAACAGTTGACTATGAGTTAGAGATTGCAGCACGTTTTAACTATGACCCAAAACAACTTCATAACCAAGTTAAGCATTAGCAAATGGAAAATGAAATGGTAAAATCTCTTGAAAACGATGTAGGACAAATAACTACAAGTATGCAAGAAACTTCACATTTACTTAATAATTATTTTCAGTCTGCATTTGTTGTTGAGCCTCTAGATGAAATGCCAAACTTTAGAGATCGATCCCAAGCAAAGTGCAATTTAAATGAAGCTACAATCACGCATGCAGCTGTACAGCAAAAGCTTGAAAAACTATTTGAAACAAAATCTAAAGGGTGTGATGGAACGCACCCTCGTGTACTTCGCAATTGCGCTGCTGCAATCTCCGTACCATTAACAATTATCTACCGTAGTTCCCTCTCTGAAGGTAAAGTACCCAAGCTATGGAAACTGCCAAATATAACACCAATCTTCAAGACCGGTAGTAGAAGGAAGCGCTCAAACTACAGACAAATATCACTAACATCAGTACCATGCAAGATAATGGAAAGCTTCATTCATGAACGAATCATGAAGCACTGCTATAACAATGGTCTATTCTCAAAAGCTCAACACGGTTTTTTACCTAAGCGGAGCTGTGTGTCTAATCTACTAGAAGCTCGTGATATTCTGACAGATGCAGTACATCATGGCTATTCCATAGACGTGATATACACTGATTTTCCAAAAGCCTTCGACGAAGGACACAAAAATCTTCTGCATAAACTTAAAGGTTATGGTTTATGCGGCTCACTCTTCAGGTGAGTATCAAACTGGCTGGCTAACCGAAAGCAAATGGTTGTTGTTTGCAAAGCTGAATCTGAGTGGAAAAAAGTAACTAGTAGAGTACCTCAAGGATCGGCGCTAGGACCGTTGCTCTTTATCCTCTATATTAATGACCTACCGGACAACATAGCTCACCACATCAAGATGTATGCTGATGACAGCAAAGTTCTAGGTGTAATCAAAACAGAGGAGGACAAAGCACGTATCCAGCTAGATATTGATAGCGCTGTAGAATGGATCAAAAAGTGGCTATTACTATTTAACTAGGACAAATGCAAATGCATGCACTTTGGTCGCTCCACCAAATCAGTCTACGTCTACACAATGACTGATCAGATGGGAATAAGACAAGAACTGTATACGACTTCAGTCGAACGAGATCTAGGTGTTCTTCAAGTTGAAGCAAAAGCTGAAAAAAGAGCAAACCAGGTAATTGGTCGGCTTAAGAAATCCTTCAGAAGCAGAAATCTCATACTTTGGAAAGTCCTTTACAAATCGTATGTTAGGCCACACCTTGAATTCGTCATCTAATCGTGGTCGCCACATCTGAAGGGAGACATCAAGGCTCTCGAAAGCATTCAAAAACGTGCGACGAAGCTGATCACAGACATCAAACATAAATCATATGAAGAAAGACTTACAATACTTGGCTTAACCGAACTAGAAGATAAAACGAGTTAGAAATGATTTAATTCAGCAATACACAGGTCAGAAATTGACCTTTTAGGTTTGATTTTGGAACACCCCAAATATTTTTATAGATTCTATATACGAAGCGTTTAGGCTACACAAAACTGTAAAAATTAAAATCCTGCAGGTGGCATATTTTTAGAAAAAGCATTTAAAGGGAGCGGCCCTATAAAATTATCATGTTCAAGTGAACAAACTTCCAGAAACCCTGCAAACCTTAAATTTTTACATACTATTACCAATATCAAGTAATGATGTTCTGCCTAAAAAAAAAGAAAAAGTTATTATGGGAACATAGAAAATACGTCGTACCCCGAACGATTCGGGGCACCGACCCCAAACAGGGCAAATAAAAAAATTTGAAAAGTATTTTTGTATAATTTTATAGTAAACGAAATTTTATTCACAGAATTCAAATTTTTAAAAAATATATATTACAGTTCAAAAGTTATGACAAAAAAACGTTTTATTCCCCCTCCCCCTTGCAAAAAAATGAGGAGGTTCTAAATTTTACATGACCGTAACTTCTAAAGTACATATGATTTTTTTAAGAAACTTGAAATTTTATAATGAATTTCAATTTGGTCTAAGAAATTACAAAAATATTTTTCAAATGCACTTGGCCCCCTCCCAATTAGGGCAGGTGGCCTCAAATTTTTGGGTTTAATCACAGTTATTTTTTGGAAACAACTTTTTTTTTATAACCATATAATACCATGTGACTTTTTATACAAAAGATTTTAGCCTTCAAAATGTCTAAATATCATAAGCCCCTTTATTTTTAATAAACATTTTTTGTTTAGCTTCACTAAAACGAATTTAATAAAACATAGCTCAATAACATGTTCATGCTGGAAAAAGTTTCAGCAATTCGTTTATTTCTTTCTCCGTGCTTCGAGCTAAGGACAGATACATTAAATCTATTTACAACAAGCTTCATTATTTGGTGCGAGGCTTCTGTTAATTGTTCATTATATCTTGACAGAGAGCAGCTGTGCATATCTATGAAGGTTTCTAAGTGAGAACTTATTGCATGTACTTTCCATGTCACACTGAGGTTTTTATTCAAGAACTAAAATATATAAGTGTAAATAAAGAAAATATTTTAAGTAAAAGATGTTATTAAACATTAAAAGTTTATATCATAATTACTTCTGAACAGTATGTTTGAGAATGTTCAAAACTATCTGTAAAGTCTTGGATAAGCTTGTGATATTGTGGATCTAGTGGTTCACTAAATGTACCAGTCACAGCTCTGTCAAACTTCCTTAATGTATCAATTAAAGGGAACAGCTCTATCGGAATTACTAATGCAAGACTGTCTACATTTTTTAATATTGCCCTTGAAACATTACCATCATATGTACCTCCATGATAACCTTTTCGTATAACACCAAGACTAATAACCCATTTTTTTAAACCTGCCTAGAGTGGTATAATATAATTACAAATGTGATTTACGAAACCCATAAGAAGATGAAGTTCTGGTAAAGGTATTACGCTTATGACTAGTTTCTTTGGATCATCTACCTTTATAAGACAAGGCTTCACAACATTCTGAGTAAAAATAAATAAAACACAATATTAAGTTTTGTATAAAAAGCTCTTCATTAGATTAAAAATATATAAAAAAAATAGTATAATGACCTTAAAATTTATCATTTGTTTCTCAGGAAAGCCTGCATCAGCATACTGACGGAAACAGTTATCTAGGTCTCCAAAACTTCTGAGATTACCAGATTTCAGAACAGCGTCCCCGTCACACCAGGGACAACTGTATTTTCCACCGTGAGTCTATAAATATTTTTAGTTTAAAAAAATATTAATAGATTTAAAAAAAATAGTTCATTTAAAGAATAAATTGTAGTTATTTAAGTAATTTAAATACCGAAATTCCCAACAAAATGTTGATGAGTTTGAGGTCTGATGCCAGAAAATATTTACAGGTATGAAGTTGAAGTTTTTTAATTAATATTGTGAGGTTGCTATGTGTTTCTTGCATATCTTCACAGTATGCTAATACAAGAGCAGAATTTATTCCAGAGTAAGTTCCCATATCATTTCCATCAGTGACTCTGTGTTGGTTTGGGTTGAACAAGTTTGCAATAACTTTCATTGAACCTCCACCTTAAATGTTTTTATTTACTCATTATTCTTAAAACTTACAGTTTTCATTATTCATCTATTGTATTAAAAATCAAATGCTCAAACCTGAATCTATACCAACTCTAACGAAGGTATTGAGGAGATCCTGTTTTCTGTACTCAATAACAAACTCAAGATATTCTGTAATATCTTTAACATAAACTAAATCTCTTTTTACATGATTTAGTAACCCTTTCTTTTTATCCTCCAAAGAAACATTTTCTAAAACATAGAAGTTCTTAAGTATCTTTGTTTTATCATCCAATTTCTTTTCCATATTACTTTCAAACTTTACTCCATTTTGCCTGAAGGTCTTCAAGAGAACATTTGATTTGAACTG
Source organism: Hydra vulgaris (assembly GCF_022113875.1). Lineage (NCBI taxonomy): Eukaryota > Metazoa > Cnidaria > Hydrozoa > Anthoathecata > Hydridae > Hydra > Hydra vulgaris. The sequence goes on from NC_061165.1 coordinate 8,901,907, forward strand.
AGTCAAATGCAAATGAACAACTAACTTGTTAAACTCTGAAAACGGTATTTCTGTCTGCTTCATACTATTATGACCTAGAGTTATGGGGGCTTTGGAACCACCTATATAGTTGACAAAAATGTTTAGTTTGGTACAACATGTTATAAATATATACAAAGAAAGCAAGATTTATAACATACCAGTAGAAAACAGCATTTCTTCACCTTTTTCTGTATCATTTTTTGAGTATATATCTTTCAGAATATTGGTCATTAGTTGGCCTTGAACCTAAACAATGTGATTTTAAAATTGATTTTGCAAATGAGATAATAACAGGAAACTTTCAGATTTTAAATAATAATATTAGAAATAATTTTTAAAGAAATATATTTTATAAATATTTTACTTTAATATCTTTATTTAAGAAATAAATTGCCAGATTCTTTGATTCCTTTCCAGGACTGCATTTATGACGTATACCTTTACCAATAGCTTGAAAATATTTTTGACAAACTTTAAATATCAACTCTTGCAAATATCAACTTTTGCTGAAATTACTTTCTTTCATTAATTTGTTTATTTTTATTTAAAGAGTTATTTGATGAATTTAATTCAAACTAATTTTAAAAAAGTAAACATAATATAGAACCTGAGATTTTAGTAGTTGCCAATTCGCAAATTTTGCATATTTTGCAGCTCCTTCTGCAGTAGAAATCGCTTAAAGATTTTTTGCTCCATTTCAGTTTAACTGATGTTAAAAGAGGTCTTCCAGCTTTAACCAGGTACAGATTTCTTTTACAAGTAAGGCATAGTCCAGCTGGATACTTTATAACCTTAATACTATAGTCATCATGATAATGCTTTACAATGAGCTTTTCCAAACTTTCTGTAACTGGAATGCACTTAGTGCTTTTAGTAAAGCAACAAGCACAAACCAAAAGTCTGTTCAACTTATGAGATCTTTTAAACTTAAATCTCCTTCCTTTCTTCGATATTAAATAAGACATTATGAACTCTGTAAATTTAATAGTTACTAAAGTATCAAGAGTAAATTTATAAATAAACTTTAATTAAATAAATTTAAATACAGATTGCAAACTTTGTTTAACTCAAATTATTCATCATTACCTTTAAATAGCTATAAACAACGAATAAATAGTAATTAATGAAGTTAAGCTAATTTTATACCATAAACTATACTCTTTTGTATAAAAATACTTGCCCGAAAATGTGAAGCTAAACAAAAAATGTTTATTAAAAATAAAGGGGCTTATGATATTTAGACATTTTGAAGGCTAAAATCTTTTGTATACAAAGTCACATGGTATTATATGGTTATAAAAAAAAAAGTTGTTTCCAAAAAATAACTGTGATTAAACCCAAAAATTTGAGGCCACCTGCCCTAATTGGAACGGGGCCAAGTGCATTTGAAAAATATTTTTGTAATTTCTTAGATCAAATTGAAATTCATTATAAAATTTCAAGTTTCTTAAAAAAATCATATGTACTTTAGAAGTTATGGTCATGTAAAATTTAGAACCTCCTCATTTTTTTGCAAGGGGGAGGGGGAATAAAACGTTTTTTCGTCATAACTTTTGAACTGTTATATATTTTTTTTAAAAATTTGAATTCTGTGAATAAATTTCATTTACTATAAGATTATACAAAAATACTTTTCAAATTTTTTTATTTGCCCTGTTTGGGGTCGGTGCCCCGAAAGCGTTCGGGGTACGACGTATTTTCTATGTTCCCATAATAACTTTTTCTTTTTTTTTAGGCAGAACATCATTATTTGATTTTGGTATTTGTATGTAAAAATTTAAGGTTTGCAGGGTTTCTGGAAGTTTGTTCACTTGAACATGATAATTTTTTGGGCCGCCCCTTTAAATGCTTTTTCTAAAAATATGCCACCTGCAGGATTTTAATTTTTACAGTTTTGAGTAGCCTAAACGCTTCGTAAATAGAATCTACAAAAATATTTGGGGTGTTCCAAAATCAAACCTAAAAGGCCAATTTCTGACCTGTGAATATAAGATTGCGCATGGTGTTGAGAAAATCGAATTTGTTGTGCCTCAAGTCTACGCGCAAGCGCTTTTCCAGTATAACTTTCGTGGCAATAGCTTAAGACTTACTAAGCCGATAGTCAAGAACTGTGTTGAAAGAGAAAAGTTCTTCGCAAACCGCGTAGTCAACGCATGGAATGCTTAACCATCAAACGTTGTGAACGCCTTTTCAACCGATGCATTCAAAAGTCGATTTATTGCATCAACGGTATATGTATAGACACATCGTGTATCCGATATTTGTCAGCATGGAGGTGCCTGGTGCTGCACCTCTTCATTGATATATTATAAACATTTTAATTTTTATGGACTAAAATTGTTATAAATATTATTGATTTCTGAATAAACAAGCTAGATATATATACAATATATATGTATATATATATATATATATATATATATATATATATATATATATATATATATATATATATATATATATATATATATATATATATATATATATATATATATATATATATATATATATATATATATATATATAGGGAAATTACTTATCAAATATTTCATTATCCTATCTTATATTTATGTTAAATTCATTGAGGCTTTAAATTTCATAAATTAATTAATGTTCGAAATTTATGCACATCTTAAGGTTATTACGCCTTCATTTTGGGTAAAGTAAAAACTTTTTGCGATCATAAGTTTTCAAATGAAAATTTTTTTAGGATTTAAAATATGACCGAAGTTGAAAATTTTAGGAATTAGTTTTGCACTAAAAACGTTTTAGCAAACAATCAAAAAAAAAAATTAATTGTTTTATTATTTTTTTCTTTTGCTTTGAGTATATTTTATTGTTATTTTAATTTATTCTAATAATATTTCTTAAAATCATCTATTGAACTCTGCTTAGAAATTTCCAAAACAATAATGTCTTTTACTGTAGTGCCATTTGACAAAATTACTGGTGTGATTTTATTGACAGCCTTAGATGTTTTTCACTTTTATTTCGCTCTATTTGATATTCTTTTGGATTATTTATTTTAATGTGGTTATGCTGAGGTGTTGTACTAAAACATTTTTTCCCAGCCTCCATAGTTTCGCTTTTAATATTTTTTTACAAATATAACAGTTTACACACGCATCAATTACATCATTTATTTTATGTAATGACCAGATAAAGCTTTTTATTTTTAAGTTTGTCTGAAATATAAAACTAGACGCGTTTGCAATTGAAATTAAACATATAACTGTTTTAAACATACATTTGATATCAACACATTTACCTGTATTTTACTGATAATAATTTTGGAATTTTATATATCACGGTTGTTTTGTAATGGACATTTATTGTGCGCAAGCGCATTACTTAAAAATTAAAATGAGCAACTATAGATATTACTTTACTTGCCTTAAAACGGAGTATTTAGGGGTATTTTAAGTCTTTGGTATATACCATACTAATATATAAAAACTCACTAATAAACGTTATTTTTGTTAACTTACATTTTAGTAAATAATAAAAAAATTAAAAAAAAATTTTACTACCATTTTATTCTTTAACAAAACCTACGAAGATTTTTCAAAGGTAATGTTATATATATATCGTTGAAAAGAATAACATATGAGGTACAATATTTAGCATAGTAATTTATCGGTCATTTTCTTACACAAAAATGGGAAGCTACAAAGCTAGATAATATTTCGCTACTTTTTAATATTCGTTTAATAATATGGCTGACTTAACTCAGCAACATTCTTTATGTTACATTATAAAAACATATTAAATATTATTATAACATAAATTATGTAACTTTATTATGCACTTTTCTTTTTTCGGGAGATGGTTGACTGTTTTAATGCACATAAATTATTTCTTACGAAATGGTCTTTTATTATACTTTCGAGTTTTCGCGTGCTTATTTGACTTACTTGACTTGTTGAGTATATTTTTTATATATTACTAGAGTATATTTTTTATATATTATTAAATTCTGAATTTATATATTCATCACCTTGCTCCCCATGTAATCCAACGCCCACTCCCTATGTGCTCAAAATAAAACCATTGTAGTTCTCTAACATGTGCATTTTAGAAATTATTGATTCATTTGGTCATGAGCTTCGAAAAAGTTCAGATACTTTTGTTTCTATAGAACAAACTTAATTAGTAATTGTAAATGAAAAAATATATATATATATAATATATATGGAAGAATATTTCATTTATATTTATTGAAGGTTTCATTATAATATTAAAACTTACCGAAACTCTTTACTGTTTCTTCGTTAAATAAATGACATCAATTCATTTCATTGTAACACAGAATATTTGTGAAACAAAATACTACATTTTTTTTGTATATCAATCGCCTCCCTATAAATCGAATGTTCTTGATGTTCATGATATTGAAAACTGCTTGGGGAATTGAGTCACTTAACTTTTTTATGTTGGCGACCTAAATAGAAAAGGATCAAAAATGTTGAGTTGAAATGCTAACTAAAAAATTTACATGAAAATGCCGAAATTACAAAATAATATAAAGAATTTATTTTTAATGCCTAAAGGTACAGTTTTAAATAAAAAATTAACCTTTAACATTTTGTGAACATGATTTCCAGTGAACGAGCAATTATGATAAGCTTGATGTTGCATTCCACTCGATTGCAAAATAGATTTAATTCCGTTTACTATTGGTCCAATTCCATCATTTTACTTAACTTCAGAGCATTTTGCAATATGTGCCTCCTTGGAAACTAAATATAATTATTGAACAAAAAATCTAAAAACAGCCTTTAAAATAAAAAAATAATATCCTTAAAATGTATTATCATTTCCAGTACTATTTAATGTTGATACCTTTTCTATTATTTTTAATTTTAACAGTGTGATTCTCTGCATACATTAACTGCAAGTGATCTACATTTTCTGGGTTGCAAAATGCTTCAATTACAATAGGGTATATATATATCAGGCTTGGTCGGGAAGCGGGAGCGATCGCTCTCGATTGCTGACCACGTAAATAATATTTAGTTGCGAAAAGCTGGCCAGATTTTTTAGCCGTTTTGAGAACATTTTAAAAAGCAAAAAAAAAAAAAGCGACTAAGATTAATTGGACCGATCAGAGACAGTTACAAAAAAAAAAAAAAAAAAATAGGCAAATAAATATCTTTAAACGCAAAAAAACTTATAGCTAAATAAATTACATTTAGAACAAATATTTTCGAAACATCGCTCTTTTACAATTTTTTTAATAAAATTAAGTAACAACTTACGATTGTTTAAAAGGGAATCAAATATTCTTTATTTAACTAAGTTTGCAAGTTTTAGTTTTACTTAAGCTTAATTTATTTTATAAATAAAAAAGTTAATTTTTTTAATACCTATTTTATGTTTCGCGTAGTTTGAAAAGTTTAACATATTTAAAGCGACTCTTCTTAGTAAGATAAACAAATGAAATAATTAAATCATTGAATTACTATAGGAATTAAATTATCATGATAGAAATCAACTAAAAAGGTTAAAAATACTTAATGACCAGGAAGCGAAACTGCTTCACAATATCGCTGATGATGTTTAGTGAGTGGGCTTTTAAATTTTAATTAGTATTTAAAGCAGCAAAAAGTATAACGAGTTTTAAGAATGGCAATTTAAGCGAAAATAATTAGAGTTAGTAAACCTATATCTAGAAACTTTTCTTTAAATCTAATTATTTGGTATATATATTTGTGTTCTGTTGTGACCTCAGGCGCGATGCTTGTTCATCCGCAACTTACTTTGTATGCGTTGTTTGTGTTAAGTAACCAGAAACTTCTTATATGTTTGTTACATAATTAGTTTTATTAACTTTAACGATTATAACTTCATTGAAAACGCAATTATTTTTGCAAGTCTTTGTTTAAATCATAAAAATTGCTTTAAAAGATACATTACGATAAAAAACAAATACACAAAATTACATTTACATAAAGAATGCAATCTCTTTTAAAATAAAAAATAAGAATGTACTAGTAAAATCTATGATTTATAATAAACTTTTAAAATTTTGATAACTTAATTAATATATATTAAACATTTATTTTTGAAAACAAATAATAAATATTTTTAAAACAATTTTTGCTAGAAATCTCAAAACGTAACAAATCGCGATAATAATACAAATTCTAAAACATTTCAACAGAATACTCTAGAACTTTATTTCGCTTAATCAGCGTATTTTTTGAACCAATAGAATTAGTTTGTTCGTTAATTTGGCGGGTTTTAAGTGTTCGCAAATATTCTTTTTATTCTTGCGCTCAAAGATGTTTTGAAAAGATTTAAGTTTTTTATGTTTCCATGTATGTCCGTAAAACAAAATTTTTTTATTTCGTACATAAACTTAAATGTTCTCAAAACAACTGAAAAACCTGGCCAGTTTTACGCAACTAGTAATAATTTCCGTGGTCTGTATTCGAGAGCGATCGCTCCCGCTTCCCGACCAAGCCTGTATATATATGTATATATATATATATATATATATATATATATATATATATATATATATATATATATATATATATATATATATATATATATATATATATATATATATATTGATTTAATTGCAATTGGGTAATATAGTTTGACTTTTTAATAAGTTGTTGAATAAAGAATTTGTTTCAGAAACACTTGAACTGGCAGTTTGATCTATGCCTGCAGATATTGCTCCTAAGCATTTGATATATATATATATATAAATTATGTTAGTGTATTCTACAAATAGAGTGCTCAATGTTCTTAAAGGATAGAACAATAATAATTTAATAAAAACACTTATCTAATTTTTGTGTTCTTTAACAGCATGTTTCACCATCAGTAGGTTCATCGTGAAGAATGTCTAAACATCAAAAAATTCAAAATATATAAAAAATTATTTCACAGGAAAAACTGCGCCTGCCTATAATAAAAATGTATACTATGTTTACAAGAAAATTTTGAAATTATTACTCATTTAGATCAAGAAAATTTACTGAATAAAAAATCTGATTTAATTCTAAATGCAGACATGAAAATAAGTTCCTTTTTAAAAAATTGTAAAAACAAATGACCAGCCCTAATTATCCTATTTCTAAAGAATTCTTTTCATGATTTTTTAATTATCTAATGTAGTAGATGCAACTTTCTGGTTACAAAACTAACTACAGTTATTACATATTTAATTAAAAAATTCTCAGCTTCCCGTGAAAAATTTATCTATATAATTTAAATTTTTTGATGTTTAGACATTCTTGCTGATGAACCTACTGATAGTGAAACATGCTGTTGAAGAGCACAAAAATTTGAGAAGTGTATTTACTAAATTATATATATATATATATATATATATATATATATATATATATATATATATATATATATATATATATATATATATATATATATATATATATATATATATATATATATATACATATACATATGCTTTGGCAACAATTAATACACACTTGTTCAATTGTTATATCAAACAATGGCTTACTGATAACGTTATTGAACATCTTTGCATGTTTAATATTGACTGTATTATTTTTGAATGGTTTGAAATCTGATTTTGAAGTTTCAGGCGTTCTGGAAAAGCTTGTTCGATTACAATCTACTGTATTTAATTGCATAACAATTGATCTGATTACACAAAACAGATATTTATTATACTATTTTTAATTTTGTTATTACAATTTTATATTTTCAGTAATTTAAGTTAGAGTTTGACCCTAGAAACTTTAATTAAAGATAGAAAAACTATAGACTGATCAATTGCTCCTGTAATGCCATAAATAGAACTCAGAAATACAAAATCACCAATTATAAACACACTTAATTTTTTTCCCTTAAATGACATTGTATTAAAATCTATACAAAATTTATTAATATAGCTATGTTGTTACAAACATTTTTTATAACTTTAATCGCAAATTAATTTTGAAATTAATTTTTTAAATAACCTCCACTTCGTTGTCTGAAAATGTCTAATTTCTTCTATGTGTCTTGAGAGCCTAATTTTACGGTTTGCTCTATAATTTTTAGTCTCAAATATATTGAAAACTGTCATGTTATTTTTTTAAATTGAGTTCAGCGATATTAGCTACCTGATATCTCATTGTAAATTAATTACTTCCATGGTCGCCATCAATCTTTATATATACTTCATATCTATGATAAAAAAGAAAATATTGATAAATATATGTTTGTTATTATGTCATGATCATTATCTTTTGTAATTTTGTTAATATAAATTAAAAAATAATTTAGCGTCATTCTCTTTGAGTTTGAGTTCAAATATATATATATATATATATATATATATATATATATATATATATATATAATATATATATATATATATATATATATATATATATATATATATATATGTATGTATGTATGTATGTATGTATGTATGTATGTAAGTATTTATATATACAACTTGACACTAAGTATAAAGTTATCAATCAATCATTTATTTCTGATTTAAAGTTTTACATTCAAGGATATTTTCAAAAACTTAAAAAGTGTTGTATTCAAAAGACAGTGTTGTACAAGCTATTTATAGAACATACCTAATAATTTTTTTGAAATTGAGCATTTTTATTTTTAAAATAAACATAGCTTACCTGTGGACTACTAGAAGGGAGCTCAAAGCAATGTGATTTGTATTTTGCCATTTTCATTTTTTCAAAGTGTGGAAATGCATAATCCAATTATTTAGAGATTTCACTATTCCCTTTAATTTTATATACTTCTATTTTTATCAATGCAGAGTTAGACAATACCGAATTATAGTGTGAATTGTATTAAATTTGGCATACTTATTCATGTTTTTTTTTTAAACTTTTTTCTTTATAACTTAAACATTTTTTTAACATGTTTAAAGTCCTAATTTTCTAATTTTCCAATTAAGTCCTAATTTTTCAAGTTTGACTTTACAAAGTTTCTAACTTTTATTATTACTATTATTAAATTGAAAACCGTAGTGTAAAAATTACACGGAAAGTAATCACATAAGAGATTACTTTATATCAGTTAAAATTTACTTTTATCTTTTATCAATATTGTTTTTAAAAGCGTTTATCGCCTTCATATTAACAGTTTCATGATGTAAATTGTTCCAATTGTTACAAATTTGATTTTAGAAAAAATTATGTCTTGCGTTACTTTTTAGAGTGTATTCTCTTGAGATTCTGTAGTTGTGATTTCTGCTTTTTTTGGAAAAATTTTTCTTTACATGTATCATTATAACATTTTTTAACTAAATTATCAATTACATTTTGAATTGCCGTTGCTTTCAAGATACTACCCAGAGTTATATTAAAGCCGCATATTGTGTATTTCGTCTAAGTTACTAATTTTCCAATTAAGTATGGAAAAATACATGTTGCATACAATAATCTGTTGCAAATCTTGCAGACAAATAATTCTTTTTGTGGATTATCAGACACATTAACGGACTTATAGCGTAAGCGTGACAGTCTAGAGAAACTGTCCATTATTTTATTATTTGTCTCCCTGGTCGAAATGGCATTGTCGATTAACGGTGGTCTTCCACATTACTTTTTTTTTCTTCTAACAGGCTTTTTTTAAAAACATGTTTTCGAGGAAACATGCTTGTGGCCAGTCACTTGAACTGAAACTAAAGGTCGTTTCTCGCTGTATAATATTTCGAAGATTTGTATAGCATTTTAAGTAAACTTTGGGTGGGTGAGTAACTGTCGTATCGTTTTCTAGTTCTGTAAAAAAAGCCTGATCAATTCTGTTCTGTAAAGTTTTTGTATCAAACAAATCAATGCCGATATATTGTCCACATAATCTACACAGTTTGGTAAAATATGACATGTGGTTAGTAGCAACAACAGTCGCCATATTACTTTTTTAGGTGTGATATTGAGCTACTTTATGTCATTACTTTATTAATATAAAAAAAATGACAGGTTAACTAGATTAACCTGTCGTTTGTGTTTTCTAAAAGAATTAACTTTATAGTTTCAGAAACCGTTTAGTTCTTGCAATCAAAAATTAAATAAAATAAGTTACAGAGGTTTGAAAAAACATGAGAAATATTAAAGTAATAATATGTAGTATAAAAATTTAGATAGTAATTTATTTTTTAATTTATTGTTAGGCAACAAAATGTTCATTAACTTGAACAAAATTAAAAGCAGATAATGCAAATATGCAACCAGATTTGCAAAATTTAATGCAAAAACGATTTTTTTTTTTTTTTTTTTTGATTTAATTATTATTTTGCACTTTTCCTATTTAATTGCTAATAAATTGGTAATTTAAAAAATTCTCTGTTTTTTAAAAAATTCTCATTGTTCTTTTGTCACGTTTGTTTAAAACATTTAACTGCTATATATTTAAAAATATTTAATTTTTATTTATAACGAAAACGTTATTTATTTAATCATCTTTAATGACTATTACAAAAAAACTGTTTTCCTCTGCTGCAGAGAAAAAAAACGGAATTAATCTACTGAGCTTTTGTATATAAATTTTTACGAGCCACTTTCAAATTTATTTTTAGTAGTGTACGTACTCATTCGAGTTAGTAGTGTAAGTATTCATTCGAGCGTATTTGACACGGAAACCTTGGCAGTCATTGCAACTGAGGTAGTAGCGAGAAAGAGTCGCAGCACTTTATTTTATAAGAAAACGTGAACGAACGTGTATGCAAATATCTAACGTACGTAACATACTGAAACATATGTACGTAACATACTAAAACATACCTTCAGTATGTTACGTATGTTAGATATTTGAAAATCTAATAAATATTTAACGTACGTAACATACTGAAATTCAAGTTTTATAGTTTGATTTCCACTTGAAAATTGCATTGCATCAAGCTCTCCTTAAATTTGATCTAAAACATTTATTTCTTTAAAA
>NC_061165.1:8915329-9092829 GCF_022113875.1 Hydra vulgaris
ATATATATATATATATATATATATATATATATATATATATATATATATATATATATATATATATACATTCTCAAATCTCTTCGAAATAAAAATATTGATAGTATAACAATATTTCAATAAAACTTTGCTTTAATCTTAAATTTTTCTCAGCCTTTTCAATTACCTTAGAATAAATAATGGAGCAAGTTTTAGGAATAATTTCTGACAAAAATGATTTAAAATCATGGTTGGACTTCCTACTAAACAAATTTAACAAAAAACTGTTACTTAAAATACTATCAATAGATCTGGTGAACCTATATTTGAAGATGCCTATATAGACCCACATTACCCTACATAGTGAGGTAATGTTGGTCTACATAAAGTATTAGTATTTCTGATTTAAAATACTGCTGGATATAAAATATCTGACATACATTCTTTATGCACACACCTTTTAAAAAAGTAGTTTTAAGATATTTTTATTGAAAAAGAAAGTGCATACATACACAGCACAACAACAACAAAAATTAAAAACTCGAAGAAATAAAAGTAGAAAAATGGTGGTTTAAAACATAAATAATAATTTTTTAATAATGTGTTTAATAAAAAATAACTATTTTTTGATCACTGCACTTTTATGGTAACATTCCTGCTATATCGGGCTTTTCTTAGATCTTTTAGGGTACATTTTTTTTTAACTTGGTTTTTTTCCTATCTAACCTTTTGTTCCTCAAGAATCCGTCTTTTGACTTTCTCATTTGTAAGGAATTCTCATTTTGATTGTACTCTCTTCCTATTTTGTTTTTGTGGTTCTATTATTGTTGTTGTTTCTGCAGATACATTGGAACATATGATTGACCTTAAACCTTCTCGCTTAGCTGATCTCGGTGTTAATAATCCTGCAAAAGCTGTCTTATCAATATTTTTATGTTATGTTTCTCTTGCAAACCGCTTTAAAATTTTTCTTCACTTATTCTTTAATGGTTCGAAGACCATTGGTTTTTGATCTTGGTCAACAAATGATATAAAGTGCGCGACAAACCTAAACGAAGAATGTATTTAATTTAGTTGAATCATTTGTACCGTCTTCAAGAACAACAAGATTATTCAGTGTAAATACATTAATAAAAAAAAAGAAAAAAATGAGGTTGAAAGATAAAAATGATAAATGATTGAAATATAAGATTCAAGTAAAATACCAGTTTTCAAGTAGAACGTCTTGCATCTATCCACTAGCTGTTGCCCCAAAAGCACATCCTGGTGGTCTATTTTCCATCCATTTAGAATAATGATAGCCTTATACCTTAAAAACAACAAATGGTGGAAGATATATTCCACCTGCAGACATTCAGAACAGCACAGACTTCATACCTTTACCAGAAGAAGCAGCCAGTTCTTAAGCATTTTTGCATTTTGGATGTTCAAATATTCTCTTTGTTAAGTGATTTGTAGAGAGCCCAGTCTCGCCAAGGTTGTATATACTACTTGGTAAAATGTTATTATTATGAATTGTATCAGATAAAATAGTAAAAAATTTATTTACTATTTCACGTGTTAAATTTTAGGCTCTTAAAAATGTAAGTATTTTAGGTTTACATAATCGAAGTTTGTCAACATGACGCTTCCTAAAAGAAATTATCCAATCTCTCCCAGGAATTCTATTTTTAAAAGGAGTTTTCAACCTCATTGAGGCGCAAATTTGAGCAACTAAATTACAAATTTCAATAGAGTTTAATGGAAGACCATATCTTTGGCAACACTGCACTACAGCTACAATCATAGTTTCATTATTATCACTCAGCACACTTTTTCGACCTTTACGTTTGTTTGCATGAAATTTTTGTTCTTTTATTCTTTATCTCAATGTTTCTTTAGGAACGGAACAATCTTTAGCAGCATGATAAATACTCTTTTTTTCCTTACATACTAGCATGGTTGTTCTTTACAAACTATCAGTATTATATTAAGATTTTGTTTTTTATTGTAATATCTTGACATTTTTTAAATACTTTTTAAAGTAAAATGTTAAAAAAACTGTTAAATTTTTAGTGAAATAAATTAGCATAAATCATAAAAAAATACAGAAAAAATACTTATATAATACTTTGTTTGACCTAAGTAAACATATTGTTAAATACAAATAAATACCCGTGTTTTTTAATATAAATTTCAGATGTTAAAACTTCAAACACAAGTGTTTAATAATTCAAAAGAATTATTAACAGGAAAATTGTAAAGTCTGATGAAACTAATAGATAGAGAATGTTAACTAACAACAACTTTGATAATATAATTACATATCATAATATTTTACATACATAGACTTACTTTACCCAACCTGGTTACATTTCAAATTTTAAACAACCCATGTGCGTTAGTGTCGTAAAAGTATACTATCCTTAAAATATAGTAATTTAACTTTCAAAATAACTATTTTTTCATACGCTTATGCCTTACTTGAATATATTTTCTTTGAAGTTTAAAAACAGAGAAAAAAATAACTAATATATCTAGCATTTGATCTAAAAAAGTGTCGTTTCTAACAGCATAGCTAGGTTATATTTTAAAATTACTTAGCCTAATATGTTATTACAAAGTGGTAAAAATTACAACTTTATACCTAAAGCTATTATCAATATAACAGATAAATATGAATTAGACCCAGATTACCGAGTAGAACCACATTACCCACCCTACCCTATTATATAATTATTGGAAAAAAACGTCAAATATAGATAAAACACTTTTAAAAGCGAAAAGACGTCAAAACGAATAAACGTAAAAAAAAAATTATCTAAATTTCTTAAAGTTCTACCGAAAAAGCAAACCATTTATATATATATATATATATATATATATATATATATATATATATATATATATATATATATATATATAAATAAAGTGAGTTAAGCATATTTCGGACGTTTTTATCTTTGAATGAAAACTAGGACGTTTAAACTTTAGAAATTTAAAAATATCTTTACTTAGTCTTGTAGGTCTCGACAAGCTGCATAAAAACTTACCAAATAAAAAAAAAAAGTACTATATTTTATTTACGAATTTAATTATAAAAACACTACTAAAAAATTCGAAATACACTGTAAAAAAAGTCACGCCAAATTGTCTAATAAAACTGCCATTTTACGAAGCCCGATTTAACGCGCGAAATGTCACGTCATACTTAACTTTAAAAAATCGCGTGACTAGTTTAATAAAAAATTTCGTATATATATTGTCAATATATTAATAGTATAACACATATAATATTGTCTTATACTGTCATTATATTGACAAACAATTATAAAATGGCACACTTTATTTAAATAAATAAAAACCAAAGAAATAATAAAAGTTATATTTTATTTGTTAAAAAAACCATAATCAAATATACATATTTAATTTTGAACTGTCTCAATGTTTTTATTCTAAGCTAAGAGTTTAACAGATTCAAAATACTTTGCATTTTTTTAGCCTAAGCTTATTTGAACAAGCAAATAGTAGTTGTAAAACATAATGCTGCAACAGCCCTAAAACTCCTCCCAACAATCCCGGGTACGATAGGTCCATAATATAATAATAAGCGATAAGTTGAAACACGTGTAGTGAATCGATAACCCATTGATATTACTTTTTCTTTGTCTACAAATTTTACCTTTTCTCCTAAACTATGTTGCGGCCCAGGTGAAGGAATATTATCTTCAGCCTAAAAATTTGTTAAAAATTGAAACCAGGTTCATCTATCTTAATAACAAAACACTACAAAAATAAATATCATAAAGCATTACAAATAAAAAAAACTGGCAATAACAATAGGAGTCAACACCTCTCTTCTGGTAGTGCTCTTATGAAATTATATTAAGACAGACGGAATATCTATATGGGATATAACTTTTGAATAACTTGCGATCGCCTCACGGTTTGTAAATTTGGGACCCTAATATCAATGAAATACCCGATGAAAACCCTTTTAAGGGGGGATAGTACATAACAATGGATGGCCATACAGAGTGATTTTGAAATCCTGCATTAACATCCAATGGAGATTTTTTACCTTGAAGTTTTGAAGAAAATAAGAATTTTAAGCAACATTTGGCAGCCTATTTGTAGTACAAAAATACATTTCTGATTTTTTATCATAAAACAAAAAATGTTAAAAACATAAATTGGGAGCTTTTTTATTTTATTCATTTATTTTCTTAATGATCGCATTTAGAAGATAAACAACAATTTCTATAATTCCATTAAAAATTATAATGCTTTCTAGAGACGAATCATCTGGAACAAAATAAAGGCACTAAAATATCACAAATCTGTTAAGAGTATTCTTAGGATTTTTTTAACACTGTTCTTTAGATCTAGATTTTCTTGCTGTTGTATTCGATCACACACTTCAGGAGTTGACTGGCATAGTCTGGATGTGAGGAATCACGTTTGTATCTCTCCCAATGAACTTTGAAATTGGAGTGCAGATCTTCTGTTACCTGCTCATTAAAGAGACCCAATCCTGTTTTCTTGATTTTGATGAACTGAGGTACATGGTAAAACACTGCATGTACTTTTAGAGTAACTGAAATGGGCAGGCGGATGTAGCTTTGTTTGAACTTGGAGATCTTCGATTCATAATCAGGATCCAAATTATTGCCAAAGCAAGAAATGACCACATCCTTAAATAGTGCAAGTGTTTGCATGAAGTCATGAGCTTGACTAAAATTGTTGTATCCTGTGACCAATTGCAACTTGTCTAAACCTCTCAAGAGCTTCATGCAGTCATTCCCATTGAAATGTCCACCATGGTAGGGCTGAATAGGAATATGAAGTGAAGCTGGCCATTTCTCGGCCCCTGGCCAAATTTTGCAAAGATTTTTATACAAATGGTTTACTACTCCAAGTAACAAATGGAGCTCCATTGGAGGGATAGCTTCAAGCACAAGCTTGTGATCAGGAAAATCAACCAATGGTACGTGAATGACATTTTTGAACTCCTTTGATTTTCTTGTATCTCCTCCTGCGTTGATGAATTCAAAATATTGTCTCCTAATCTCGCCAAAAGTTCGAGGACTTCCACAGTTTTGGAGGTTTAAAGACGAAACATCACACCAACAACATGGGTGTTTGCTGCTATGGGATTGAATGCCACACAGAATATTTGCCAACTTTAGGTCACATGATATGACCAGAGAATCCATCTGACAATTCTCTAGAACTTGGATGAGGTCAAAAATTGCCTTCACATTATGGTAGTTCTCTGGAGTGTTTTGTGCAATTGCTACCAGTAGTTGCTGCTTGACACTTGTTGATTTAGTTGTTTGTGGAGACATCAATTTAATTGTTTTCTGCAGTGGGCTATGTGGCGGTGTCTCACCTTCATCCACAATGATGTGTGTGAAGCTGACTTTCAAAAAAGATCCTCCACCATCAATCCCTAGTTTCAAAATTGCAGAATCTGTCATCTTTCTTGATGCTAAGAAGACATCACTAAGACTACTGAGGTTTTGACAATGCACAACTTGGGATATTTGATTGTTTTCAGCAAGTGTGATGCTGCTCACAGTGAAGTGATCACAAAGTTTTTGGTCTGCTTGAGCGAATTTTTGCTGAAAACTTGGCTCCACCTATCTGATAGGACTGATTTGATTTAGTGCCAATCCAAGTTTTCTCATCCCATTGTTTGAAAGTCCTATATTCTGCTGAATTTGAACCATATTCTGCGTTGTGAGAGGCTCTTTGAAAAGTTGCTGTGCTGATTTAAAAATAAAATTTTCTCTGCAAATATATTTGCAGAGAAAATTTTATTTTTAAATTAAGTAAGTTTTTGAAAAATAAATAGATAATATTTATATTTTAATTTAATCATTTAAAGTTCAAAAGCACTATTACCTTTTCTCAATGGCAATAACTTTCCACAAGGTTGACTGAGTCTGATGGTGCCATGAGGAGATGCACTTTTTGATGCCAAACTGTTGCTGCAACTTGCTCTGCACCAATGGGATCAGAGGCAGCCATTCTTCTCAAATTTTCATGGCGTGTTACAGGAGTGCAGTAGTGAGGAAGCCCACGACCAATAACTGACAAGCACTTAGTACAATGCTTTTCTGCATTTTGCGAAGATTGTTGGGGTACTTTTGGTGCTGAATCTTGAACCTTGCTTAATGGATGCCTTTCTTTTCCCTTGAGTTTGGCAATCTTACAAATCAATCACTCACAGACTGTAGAAAAACGAGTAAGAGGCTTGATCGAAATTGATTCAAAGTCATAAATCTGAGGCACAACATTTGTTTTACCATCACACAGCTTTCCAATGTGAGATCTGCAGGAGATGCAGGTCACCAATGGTACTCTGTCATCATTGAAGTTGATTTCTTTCTGAATTTGTTGAAGAATTTTAGCTTTGAAGTTTTCAGTCAATTCTTGATCACCTTTCTTCATACAGATAACACAAACAGATTTTCTACATTCTTCATGGTTTTTGGCAAATGTAGGCATCTTTAAATTCTTAAATATTTGTTCCCAAAAAAGCTTATCTTAAAGTGTACTGCCTTTTCCCAGAATATATTTGTTTACTCTTTTCGTTAGTTTCAAAAGTTTGATTTTACGCTTGCACTGATCAAAACCCTCAATAAAAAATTATTTCAAAAAAAATGAATAAAATAATAAACATTTTACGTGTCATGGGCTGCAATCTTTATTTTATAAAAAAAATTAAGGGAGCAAGTTTAGTACCATTAATAAACAGCTTGATTTGGCTCATAAATCAACCCTTTTAAAAAACCTTCATGATCAAATAATTCTTTTTGATGTTAATCCCCGATTTCAAAACAACTCAATATAGACTCCCATTGGCATGTACTATCCCCCCTTAAAAGGGTTTTCATAGGGTATTTCATTGATATTAGGTTCCCAAATTTACAAACCGTGGCTTATCTAATGCTGCTTCTTGGTAATTATGTTCATTCTTTCAAATTCGTTCATGATCTAAAAAATTTGTAACACGTATGAATAACTTCTTGTTAAAAGTGTGCAAAATACAAATTTATTAAAAAAAAAACGAAAAACTTTATTCTTATTAAATTTTCTAAAATTAACATCAGTGCGAAGTTTACTATTTTGAAGTGTGTTAAGGGTTTCTTAAGGTTTTGGACAGTGGTTTTTGAGTAAAAGTGCAGGATGTCTAGGGATCGGCTTTATAACAGGGTTTGGGGTGGGGGCGAATAATATGAGTAGGGGTGGTGACTCAAGTTATAAAGGTTCAAACTAATTTTATTTATAACAGTAACTCATAATATAATAAATTATATTAAAACAAGTTTTTAAAAATATTTGTGTTTTGGTCACGCAATCGCAAACAAAAAAAACTGACTTTCTGACTAACACCAGTCTCTAACTTAGGGGATATATACACATATATATATATATATATATATATATATATATATATATATATATATATATATATATATATATATATATATATATATATATATATATTGTTGTTTTATTGTACCAAATTAAGATACAAAAGTCTCTTGTTTGTTTGAGAGTGATCAATATAATGTAAGTGTTTACAAAATAGATCAATAATAATAATAATAGAGTTTGATTATTTGAAAAAATACAACTTTTTGATGGTACTTGAAGTTTCATGCCCTTCGGCAATCATCAGCCATATTTTATTCTTTTAAAACAAGAAAAAACCGTTAAAAAATACAAAATACAAAAATTAACAGAAAAAACAATAACAAAGCAATAGAATGAGTTCTGACGTCAAAACAAATTTTTAATTAGAAAATTGTTTAATCGGCCGTGTCGAAATGGGCGAGAAGAAACTTGTTTCGATGCCTGCACTTGGATATCATTTCACTTTTTTTGTTAATTAGATTTTTATTTTTGGAAAACAGAATTTGATATTTTTTTGTATCTTAATTTGGTACAATAAAACAACAATAATCAGCTCCATACGTTGAGCACTCTTCTCAAGTCGTCTACATAATGAAAAAAACTAACTTGAATTATTCAATCAAGAACATTCCGATTCCATCAATAAAGGACTACAAAATACAGTTACTTGATAAAACCGAAGCATTAATAAAAAGAATGAGATGGAAAGCTTTCTTTTTCATCAATAAAGATCAAAAAAGTAAGGAAAATATTTATTATAACAATTACGGCATAAAAACATCAAATTACCCCAAGCAAATTTCCGACATGACTGAATTTGAAAACGATCTGATAGACCTAATAAAAAATATTAAATTCCGTAAAGTCTACAATAATTTCCAAAACAAATTAAAGAATGACATATCTACCATACGCAATAGTAAACTTACTTACACTTTTTCCGATAAAACATCCAATTTATATAATATATCTAAAGAAAATTACACCCATTTACTTACAAATGCTATCACCTCAACATACAAAAAATCGAATACAAAAATAAAAAATCAAATAAATAAAGAAGGTAAACAGATATTACAGAATCACGACGTTTTTAATAAAATTAATATTAACACACCTTCAAATTGCTTTATAAAATTAAATGACCATAAAGAAAACTTTACAAATAATCCAACTGTCCGTTTATTAAACCCCGCCAAAAATGAAATCGGCAGAATTAGTAAAGTTATACTTTCTAATATAAACTCTGAACTTGTCAATAAATTTCACCTCAATCAATGGAAAAAAAACACAAGATACCACAAACTGGTTTAATTGCATCAGTATTAAACACCTTTATAAATTCCTTGTTTTTGACATTGTTGAT
Source organism: Hydra vulgaris (assembly GCF_022113875.1). NCBI lineage: Eukaryota > Metazoa > Cnidaria > Hydrozoa > Anthoathecata > Hydridae > Hydra > Hydra vulgaris. Next base: position 8,924,076 of record NC_061165.1, read on the forward strand.
TTTTACCCATCAATAACAGAAAAACTACTCAACAATGCTATCCATTTCGCTGAACAACATCTAAATATTGAACCTAACCATAAATCATTGATCTATCACGCAAGGAAGTCATTATTATATAATGATGATCAAGTTTGGATTAAAAAATCAGGCGGTTTATTCGATGTTTCAATGGGAGCATTTGACGGTGCTGAAGTTTGTGAACTCGTGGGAATTCATCTATTGTCTCAAGTTGCACAGGTTTATAATAAAAATGATTTGAGGGCCAGTCATATTTTTAAAAATCTTAGCAGTTTTTAAAAATATGACTGGCCCCCAAATGGAAAAAATTAAAAAACATCTTGTTGAAATATTTAAAAAAAACGAACTCAATATATCAATACAATGCAACATGAAAATTGTAAATTACCTCGACGTCACATTAAGTCTAAATGACCATACTTTCCAACCATATTCTAAGCCCGGAAATTCTTTAAATTATATTCACACTGATTCACAACCACCCACCAAGTATTTTAAAACAGCTTCCGCATTCAATTGAATTAAGATTGTCTGCAAATTCCTCAAGTGAAGAAATCACTTGAAATCACTTCCAAAGATCTACTCCTGCATACAATGACGCACTGTTAAAGTCTGGTTTTAATCATAAACTTTCATACCACCCTAATTTAAATTCACCTTATACAAAAAACCGTAAACGCAACATCATTTGGTTTAACCCACCTTTCAGCAAAAATGTAAGCACTAACATAGGAAAAAGCTTCTTAACTTTAGTCAACAAACACTTCCCAATAAATCACAAGTTCCACGAAATCTTCAACAGAAACACCATAAAAGTAAGTTATAGCTGTATGCCGAACATGAAATCTACCCTAAATGCACACAATCGACAAATTATGAACAACAAAAAAGATCCACCTAAAACCAATTGCAACTGCCTTAATAAAAGCACCTGCCGTCTATCAAACCAATGCTTAACAAAAAACATTGTATACCAAGCTAAAATAAGTTCAACTAATCCTACTACCACTCCTGTCAACAAACTATACATCGGTATAAGCAAAACACCATTCAAAATTAGATATGCCAACCATATAAAATTTTTTACCATTCTAAAATACAAAAATGACACTGAACTATCAAAAGAACTTTGGAAACTGAAAGATGCAAATTTAAATCCAGTTATTAAATGGAAAACAATTAAGCAGTGCAATGCTTACAACCCAACCATAAAGTCTTGCAAACTGTGTATAAATGAAAAATATCAAATTCTGTTTTCCAAAAATAAAAATCTAATTAACAAAAAAAGTGCAGGCATCGAAACAAGTTTCTTCTCGCCCATTTCGACACGGCTGATTAAACAATTTTCTAATTAAAAATTTGTTTTGACGTCAGAACTCATTCTATTGCTTTGTTATTGTTTTTTCTGTTAATTTTTGTATTTTGTATTTTTTAACGGTTTTTTCTTGTTTTAAAAGAATAAAATATGGCTGATGATTGCCGAAGGGCATGAAACTTCAAGTACCATTAAAAAGTTGTATTTTTTCAAATAATCAAACTCTATTATTATTATTTTTATTATATATATATATATATATATATATATATATATATATATATATATATATATATATATATATATATATATATATATATATATATATATATATATATATATATATATATATATATATATATATATATATATATATATATAATAAAAATAATAATAATAGAGTTTGATTATTTGAAAAAATACAACTTTTTAATGGTACTTGAAGTTTCATGCCCTTCGGCAATCATCAGCCATATTTTATTCTTTTAAAACAAGAAAAAACCGAATTAAAGAACTTGAAAGAAAAATTGACTCCGGGATACAGACTCCTCCAAAAAAAAATTATTCAGCGACAAATTATTAGGCAATCCAACAATATTCTCATACGTGGAAGCAATAAACAAAAATATACCGAAACCAAAAGAAACTGAAGTTGTAATGATGGCTAAAATTACTAATGAATTCAATACCAAAAAGAAAATTGAAAACAATATTATTGTCAGCGGTATTACCGAATCACCTAATGAAGACAAAAATACAACCTTAGAAAATAATAAACAAAAATTTAAACAATGCTAAAAGCAATCAGTGCCAACCTTTCATTAAACAATACAAAAAGAATAATACGTTTAACAACAAAAAATAAAGCATCAGAAGGACATCCAGACCTGATCTAGACAGCATGGTCACTCAAAAGAATTAGAAATTAATAGAAATTGATATCTTCAAAACTGTTTACATTAACAAGGACAAAACTGAAAATGAACGACTATTTGACAATGAATTAAGAAAAATCGGAAACACAAGAAATGCAACTCTTACTCATGAAGTTCTTGGAAGTTATGGCAACGTTACAAGGAACATAACGGATAAAGTTTTATAGGGGGATCCGATCAGGCGAACTTAAAAAAATTGAAATAAAAATTATCCAAACCTTAATCATTTAATTCAGGTATTCACACATTTAATAAATTAAATTGCTTCTATTCAAATGCAACTTCACTAAATAATAAATGGAATGGATTACAATTAATGCTGAGTAAACAAAACCAACCACATATCATATGCATATCCGAATCCTGGTTTGATGAAAAATCTGTTATCTTCCTGCCTAACTACACTCACTACAATAAAAATTGAACAAGTAAAAAAGGTGGGGGTGTGGTAATTTACATAAGAAAAGAACATAAGAAAACATTCAATCACTAGAAACAAATTACGAACAATTAAATAGTTCTATAGTTGAATCTATCTGGTGTGAAATTAAAACTAAAGCAGAATCTGTCCTTATTGGTTGCATCTACAAACCACCATACTAAGAACACCAAGTAAATACTGTAATTAATAATTATATTACAACAGCTGCTTAACTAGTTAGCTCTAAACGTTTCTCAAGCCTCCTAACAGCAGGGGATTTTAACTATTCAGACATATTATGGTACATTAATGGAGAATCAAACTGTTCACGTCAATCCAGTATAGAATTTCTAGATATTCTCAATTCGAATTTCTTAGTACAATTAGTACTAGAATCAACTCTTAGTAACAACACATTGATCTAGTAATAACAAACGACCCAAACAAGTTCTATACAATTAACGTTAATGATCCAATATCTTAATCAAAAAAATTGCCTCCATTCAACACTAACCTAGGACTTTTACCTAAATGAATCACACACCATACAAAAAAATTAAAAAATTATTAAAATGTACCAAAAAGGAAACTATTCAAATCTTAATATAGCATTCATTAGCATTAACTGGTTTCAACTATTCAATAATCAAGACATCAATAAAATGAAAACAGTCTACTAAAAATTTATATTATATATAAAAAATAATATCTCATTGATATTCATATACCAAAAATCTGTACTAATATTAATAAAATTAAAACAAATTTTATTAAATGGCTCCATAATGATATAAAAAAAGTCAATCAAAAAAATTATATTTCCTTATGAAATCTGCTTCAAAATTATCTGGCCATAAAAAACCACTTTCAACTGATAACAATAGAAAAGCAAGAGAATTGAAAAAATTAGTAAAATATGCCCGTATTAAACATGAAAATTCAATAATCAATAAATGTAAATTAAACCCAACATTACTATACAAATATATAAATAATCAAAAATCATATAAAAATAAAATAATCTCATTAATCGATGCCGATGGCATAAATTTAACATCAAACGTAAAAATGGCTGTCTAAATAAACAACTTTACGAAACATTCACCAAACCAATTGATCAAGAAAATGATTTAACAATAGGTTTATTACCAAGAACAATTAAAAAGTATACTTTGAATCCATCTTTTCTATTCTTACCATTAAATGTTAAAACAAAACTTGACTTATTAGATGAAACCAAAGCTGCTGGAATCGATTATATTTCTCCTTGTATTTTAAAAAACTGCAGTTCTGCTCTCTGCCTGCCACTTAGTTTATTATTTATCAAAGCAAATAACACTGGATCTACACCACAACTATGGAAACAAATAAACATCACACCGATTCCAAAAAAAGGGAAGAAAAATGATCCAACAAATTATCGACCTATCTCATCATCATCAGTTATAAGTAAAATAATACAAAAACTAATAAAAGGTGACATAACAAGTTCCTTAAACCTACATAATTTAATAGCTAAAGAACAACATGGATTCACAACAGGTAAATGAGTAATCACAACAGACGCGGACTGGAGCTTTAAATCCTACCGGGAATGGAAAAGGGAGGGGTGCTACAAGGTGGGAATAGGGGTAGAAATAGGCTAGTGTTTATATAAAGGTCTTTTAAATTTGAATATGAATAGGTAAAATAATTTTACACTTCAAAGTTTATTCAGGCTTACAATGATAATAATAATAATAATAATAATAATAATAATAATAATATTAATAATAATAGAAATAATAATAACAATAATAATAATAATAACAACAACAATAGTAATAATAATACTGTAACTGAGTAGTACAATAGTAATAATAATACTGTAACTGACTACAATGTAATTTATAGAAGCAACCTCTTCGATATCTATAAGGAGTCCTTACACAAATAGCCTCAACTGCAATTAAATCCAAAATGTCCTTCTCGGTCGACATCAAAATAAATGTTTCAAGCTTGTCGTTACATAATGAGGATCACAACCTTGTATTGACAATTTTTAGTTTACTCGTTAACAGCTCATTTGTGAGAATGAAAGTGTTAATAGATATTCGTAACCCAGAAATAGATTTGAATAAGCAGTTGTATTCAACTAATATTTTTATAAATACTATAGCAACATTTTAAACATTTTTTACAAGACCCTACACAACGCTCAAAGTTATGAATATCTCTATCATTCTCATTTTTAGCTGCTTTTGTTGAAGTATCTAACTCTGAGACTGAGTTCTTCTGAATTTTTTTCACTATGACACTGTAAATTCATCTCGTAGTGTTTTTGAGAGCCTATCAAAGTTTATAGCAAAGCTATGCAATTCAGATCTCAATCTTTCAGAACAAAGATTAGTTAGTTGAGAAATTTTTGGAAGACTGTTTTCTGGAATACCATTTTCAACAATTTCTTTAAAACATCTGGGATCTAAACACGCAGTGTCTCTAATGATACCCCTGTTAACTGAGAAATGTTAATCTATACTAGTGGTAATCTGAAAAATTACTCTACGGAAAACGTCCATTCTGAAACGATCAAGAGGATTCTCTGGTATGTCATCAAAGGCAAGTTCCCCTGCCATACATTTCTTACGATGAACTCAAGCATCTTGATGAAATCAAATTTTTTCTGTTGGGGGAGGGGGTTCAGAGTTTTGGTATATTTGGTTTATGATTTGAGCAGGTAAACTATTTGATTTAACTTTTTTGTTCCCAATAGTTTCTTTTATCGTATTCTATGTTTTTTTAATGTCATCAGTTGCATTTTTTCTATAAATTCATTATAAGCAGAGTTGGTATGCTCAAGGTTTCATTCTTGGTAAATCCTGTCCCACCTCACTGCCGCTAGTGAGTCTTTAAACTATTGAATAGTAAAATTATTAATTTTTCGTTTATAGATTTTGATTTTAGAGTTATTATTTTTTGTATCTTGAAAAAAGGAAAAGTATATCGGAAAGTGATCGGATATATCCGTTTTGATTACACCTGCTTTTAATGAAGAATTATAAAATGAATTAGTCAAAATGTTGTCTATTGCAGTGATTGAATTTAATGTTACCCGGGTTGGTTTGTTTATTATAGGAAAGATGAAGTGTTAAAAATTTCAAAATTTTTTTTGACGATATGTTTCAAGTTGAAACATATCGTCACAAAAAACTTTTGGTTACAGCATCTTCATTATATTGTAAACAGTTTATATTTATGTCACCATAAATATAAACTGTAATTTTATTTTATAAATATAAAATAAAATTACGAACTTATTATTTTGTACTCTTCCTCATTTTTAAGAAATATTTGTTTTTGGTGATTTGAAAAGTTTTTTATATCACCTTCGGGTGGTCTGTAACAGGTGGGCACTATTATATTTTTTAATTTTTTGTTTATTGTTTCAATTGTAAAGACCTCACTATCGGCATCAGAAACCGAAATTTTGTCTCTAATTTTAGTTGTCAGATCATTATGAATGTATGTCATAATTTCACCTCCTCGTTTTTGAATTTTTCGCTCATAAGATAATAGTTTGTAGTTTGGAATTATTAGGTTTGAATTTATTCTGGATGATTCGTCAGAACACCTAGTTTCTGTTAGGCAAATCATGCTGAACAAATAATTACATTGTGTAAGAAAATGCTTTAGTCTGTCAATATTGTTAATTATACTTCTTATATTTATGTGTATCACTTTAAAGTTATTATTTGATGATTTTAATTCTTTTTTAAAAGTTTCTAATTCAAAAAACCGCAAGTTTATTATTATTTTCATTAAAAATTATTTTCATTAAAAAAAAGCAAATACGTAAGAGTTATTAAAAAAAACGTTATTAGCCGATTTGAAAACATTAAAGTGTTGCGTTTCGTAATCTATTGTTTGTTTAGTCATTAGTTGAGAGAATTAAACTAACGTAAAAAATTTTTCTTAATTATACGCAAAAATTTTCTTACTTCCTAAATTCGCGATAAAAAACTTTATTAAATTTAATTGTTGCGTATTTACCTTGGTTGCGAAGATTTTTGACTTCTTCCCAAAGTTTCTTTCTCTCTTCCATCGTCTCTTCAGCATAGTCTTCTTGTATATATTTTCCACTTTAAATTTTAATTTTATCTTGATAGTTTAACAATTTCACTACGATAGTTCTTGGTGTTTTGTCTTCTTTATACGATCCAATTCGATGCGCTCGTTCCACAGTAATTTCAGTTGAAATTTTAAGGTTGTTTGTAAATATTTTTTTCACAGATTTCTCACATTCGCTTCAACTTTCTCCTGGTGAATCTTTCAGACCATCGACTCTAATGTTGTTACAACGAGAGCGGTTTTCTAAGTCAGTATTTTTTTTATTTATATTTTCAATTTCAACATCATATTTCTTCCTTATTTGTGTTAATTCCTTCTTTATTTTTTCTTCTTGAAATTTAAGACTTTCTTTCACATCGTTCAAGTCTTTTCAATATTTCGCATGTTTACTCTGTTACTATTTAATTCATTTTCTATATTGTCGAGTCTATCAGTAATAATTTTTATATTTTCACACACTATTTGTGTAAAATTCCTTTCTTGGTTTTTTAACAACCTTTCTGTTTCTTTAAGCAAAGTTTTTTTTTGTTCTTCAAACTTTTTGGTAATAATTTTTTCAATATTTTTGATCGTTATTACCATTTTTTAATTAATATTTTTGAAGAGCAGTCAAAAACACGTGCGTTCGCGGCAAAACTTTTTTCAAAAAAAAAAAAAAAAGTATAGTACTATATCTGGTCTTCAGAGTCTTACTAACATTGTTCTAAAGTATGGAATATCGAGCTTTATTAAACTTACATAAATTATGGATACAAACCAAAAATGCAATAATTAAAAAGTATTAAATAGCAATTATTAAATTTGGCTGCTATAATTCTTAATGTTTAAAATTGTTAGAGTTATAACTGTAACGTTACAGCAAATGCAACAAACAGATTATAAACTTCATTGTCTAAAACTTTCTTTAATACTTATATATTCTAGTTTCTTGTATATAGGATAAATTGACAAAATTCTTGTACCTTTCATTATTCTAGTTTAGAAAGACCACTTAGACTTCTCAATCAATTTCCAGATTTTGATTTAAAGTCAGTCATTTCTGAGCAAAGCCAGGACCGACAACAAGAGTTTTGAAGTGGAGGGAGGGGGGGTGCACAATCGTCGATTTCTAAAAAATATTTTCCTTATCTAGAAAAAATAGTTTCATACCTTTATCCACAATGTAATTAACAATTACACTTTAGATTAAACTTTTACCAACTATAATCAGCATCTGTCTGTCAATATCTTATATATATAACCAACTATCTGTCAATATTATTTATATTTTTGGTTCATCAAAATGTCCACCTTTATTTTTAATCACAGCTGCACAAATTTGGGGCATTCTATTTATTAATTTAGTAAAATATTCACAATATAATGAGTACCATTCTGTTTGTAGGTATTCCCACATGTGCCTAGCACTACTTGGAGATCTATTTTTAACTCTTCTATCCAACTCGTCCCAAACTAGCTCAATTGGTAACAAATCAGGTGATTGGGATAGCCATATCATAATTTCTATGTTTTTCTTGTTTTTTCTCATTTAAATAGGACATACACAATTTTGAAGCATGTTTCGGATCATTATCCTGTTGAAATATGAAATTTGATCCAATAATTTTACTTCCAGATGGCAAAGCGTGGTCCTGCAAAACTTGTAAATATCCTTCTTTGTTAAGTTTGCCATCTATTTTTACAAATATTTCTGGCTTATTATTTCCGAAACATCCCCAAACCATTACATTACCTCTACGATGTTTAATTGGCGGCACTGTACACTCTGGCAAAGCCCTTTCATTCTTAGATCGTCGGACAAAAACTCTTCTGTTTGAACCGAAAATTTGAAATTTCGATTCGTCCGTCCAAAGCACATTTTTCCATTTTTCAAGTGTCCAACCTTTATGAGTTTTAGCCCAAACCAACCTGTTTTTCTTATGTTGTTTTGTTAATTTCGGTTTTTTAGCTGCTACACATCCTCGGAGCCCGGCAGAGTTCAATCGTCTTTTAACTGTTGAAACTGACACTGTACTTGGACGAATTTCATTTAATCTCGCTGCAATTTGGGAGGCTGTTAAACGACGGTTTTGCTTTGAAGTTAATTTTATATATTGATCTTCATTTACTGTTGTAATTTTGGGTCTCCCACTACGTTTTTCTTGTCTTGATTACTGTTGGTTTCTTGTTGCCTTTTTAATGTACATTGAACCCCTTTTGCAGAAACACCAAGTTTTTTTGCAATTTCTCTCTCACTATACCCTTCACCTCTAAGTGTACAAATTGCACTTCGTTTATCAATTGTTAACTGTGATCGTTTTGCCATTATAAAAAATAAAAAATAAAAATTTGTCTAAAAACACCACTCGACTATAATTGGTTTAGCGCATTGTTATTAAAAAGATAACTTATCGGTCTGCTAGTAAATAACTGACTGAAAAATGTTTACTAATAACTATGGTAACATAATTTTACCGATTTCATGTTCAGACAGGTTCAGACGTGTTTGTTTTGTTTATTAGACAAAATGACTTCAAAGCGTCTATTATCTTTAAACATAAATAAAAGTAGGTATATAGCTCAGATTCGATTAAAAACATACAAAAGTATTTTGACTTGTTAGAAATGAAGTAATTATATTATAAAAATCGATTTCATTCATATATATTGACATTATATTCAATTTTTTTAAAAAAATTAACTGCCTTCAAACTTTTGAGCGGTAGTGTATATATATATATATATATATATATATATATATATATATATATATATATATATATATATATATATATATATATATATATATATATATATATATATATATATATATATATATATTATCAAACTTTTGAGCGGTAGTGTATATATATATATATATATATATATATATATATATATATATATATATATATATATATATATATATATATATATATATATATATATATATATATATATATATATGTATATATATATATATTAAAGAAGGTTCTTTAGGAAAAAAGTGTGTGGGAGAGGGGGGATAAAAGGGGAGGCACATACTTCTCTGGCCCCCCGGTGTTGTCGGCCCTGAAAGCTGATATGAATTTTTGATTTGAATTTCACTCAACATAAGGAAACTGATGACACGCTTCAAGGAACAAATTGCGTATAGGCTTAATGACAAATGAAGGACCCATATATAAACTATTTATTCGCAATCGTATGCTATTCCTATTCTTACGCAATAGGTGAACATTTGGCCTTGATTCAGCATCTTAAAATTGCATTATTATTTGTATAAATACTCCCTTTTTTAAATTGCTCTGTCGCAGAAGTTTACCAATCTCATCTTTTTATGCGTGACCTGAGTAACATCTAATAAATGCATGTGCATTGCAAATGAAACAACGCAAAATAAATCGATGCTGTTTTTCATTATTAGCTAAGCCATTAATTTTTAGATTAATAGTTTCTGCTACAAAATCTTGTAAATGAAACTATGCGATGAACTTGATGGCGTTTAACTTCCACTATAAGTTGCCCCTGGAATAAGACAAGTTACTATATATACTATTGAGCAAAAAATTGGCTCTAACTGCTAACTATCGGAGCACTGAATAGTAAGTCCATCAGTATTTATACCAATAGTTATAAAGTTAATATCTAATTCAAACCTTCGTAAATATAAATGTTATTACACTTGCTCAATACAACGTGGATATGATATTCTTCAAGTAACAGTTCATCAAATAAACTTGACAACATATCAAGGCAAATACTAGAGAGAAATTACTAGAGAGATTTTTTTTTTTTTTTTTTTTTTTAGTTTTCAATTATTAATCGTAATATAACAATATAACAATACATATACTTAGTATCTGAAATAAGAACCAAATGATCTTGTCGCCAGAACCATATAAAATATATCATACGTGTATATATAATAAAATAAAAATACAATTAATCTAATCTAATCTTAATATTAATACTGTAATGAATATTGCGCATAGTTACGCCTATTGTTCGATATTAGTTATTACGGTTCTGTATTGTGTAAAATACACTAATTCTTAGTTTTTAAGTAGTTTCTAGACTTTTCTATGCGCGCTCATATATTCCACGCAGTCTTTCGATTAAGGTAGCAAGCAAATTGGAGCATTAATGGAATTGCCAAAAGCTTTGCAATTCCATTAACAAAAATCTTTCATAAATCCTTTAATTCTGGAAACTCAATGGAAATTAGCAAATATTAGTCCGATCTATAAAAAAAAGGGAGATAAATTACTTGCTGAAAACTATAGACCTATTTCACTAACATCTGTTGCCTGTAAAATCTTTGAAAAACTTGTAAAGAAAAAAATTTTAAAGCACATTAACGATAATAAAATGCTCTCTGCAAATCAACATGGCTTCCTTTATCATAAATCATGCGTAACTAACCTAATAGAAACTTTTGATATCATTTCGTCCTCCATAGCATCTCACCAATTTATTGATGTAATCTATCTTGACTTTGCCAAAGCGTTTGACTCTGTACCTCACAACAGACTTTTGTTAAAATTAAGATCTTTCGGAATAAACGGCAAACTCCTACAATGGATTAAATCTTTTTTAGTGGGCAGAAAGCAACGCGTTACAATTAACAATACCAGCTCTGCATGGGTTGATGTTCTCAGTGGTGTTCCTCAAGGTTCTGTTCTCGGCCCGCTCCTCTTCATTCTCTACACAAATGATCTCGCAAAACTTACTGAAACTTCTCAGATATTTGCCGATGATACTAAACTTTTTTCTAAAACCTTATCGCAATCTAATTTTGTTGATCTGCAGGATCGTCTACGCTTGGTATACGAGTGGTCAAACACTTGGTTACTTAAGCTAAACACTTCAAAATGCTGCGTCATTCATTACGGTCGAAACAACCCCCATTACAATTACTTTCTTCAAAATAACCAAGGAATCAACCAATCTCTAAGAAGCTCTACTAAAGAACGTGATTTAGGAGTCATTTTTACATCTAACCTCAAGTGGAGCGCTCATATTCAAACAGTTGTCTCTAAGTCCCTACAAATTCTCGGTATGCTGAAAAAGACATTCACTTTCATTGATGAAAAAATGGCTCTCAAATTATATAAAGTATTTATAAGACCACATCTTGAATATGGAGTGTCCATTTGGGCTCCTTTTTTAAAAGCTGATATGGCTTTGGTTGAATCTGTTCAACGCAAAGCTACAAAATGGGCTTACAGCTTGAGGCATCTTCAATACTGCGAAAGGCTAAAAAGATTAAACCTACCATCTCTTGAGTTTCGACGCCTTCGATGCGATTTAATCCAAATTTTTAAATTAATACATCGTTTTGATATAGTTAATGATAAATATCTACCAAAATATATTAACTCCGTGTCTCGTGGTCACCATTCTAAAATAAGGCGTGAGTATGTTCTAAACTGTCTTCCAAGATATAATCATTTGTATAATAGATCAGCAAAATACTGGAACAATCTACCAGAGCAAATAACTTTGTACTCCACTGTACTTTCTTTCAAAAATAGACTAGACTCCTGGTTGTGGAAAAAGTTTGGAACAAATATTTATAAAACTGGTTGTTTATAGTGGGGTGTTTCCCCTGCTCGCTGTATGTGTACATTCTATGTAAATTTACGGCTACAACTATAATAATAATAATAACAGATATATATTTATTTTCAAGAAGAATTGATGTTGTTCATTGTTTATAACAAAAATTTAAATAATCGTTTGTTTGTTGTTGGTTGTTTTTATTTTTAATTTTGATAGCCTGTTTTCATTTTTTAGAAGAAATTAGAACTAAAATGACTGATAAAATAGTTTTTTTACTAAAATGTTTCTTTTTTAAGAAATCTGTTTCAGTTTTGTTGTTAGTCTTTTAAGAACATTTTAAGCAAGTATTGTTTTATTTTTTAGAGCAGTTAAGAGGAGCTGATGGTTTTTTTAGTAAGTTCAATTCATTTTCTTATTTATAGATTAAGATTTTTTTTTATAGAAAGAATAATGAGAATAAAATTTTATGTATTTAATATGAAAAGTTAAAAAGACTGTTATTTGTGGTCATGTAAGTTTATATACATAAGTTTGCGTTTATTTCAGTCTACTTTATATTTCTCTATATCAATATGTATATTTTCTCTTGAGAAAATTAATAAGGATAGAAAAATTAAAAAAAATTCTTCTGGAAATTGTCAACAGAGTGTTGTGTTATGCTTCATTTTAAGGTATCTGAATATGTATTTATAAGAAATTTTTAATTTTGTTCTTTAGATAAATATATACTGTATATATTTTGTACTTTAGATAAATATATACTGACTTACACAACTTCATTATTATTAACATTGTTGTGCATTGTAGTCTGCATTCTTTGTTACATAAAAAATAATTGATGCTAATTAATGTTATTTTATAGTTGTTAAAAGTTTGCATTTATGTTTATATTATGCTCAAAGTTAAAAAGTTTTTGATGAATATGTGTATGTGGTGATATATGTTATTTAGTTATGTGTATGTGGTGTTATTTGTGTGTATGTGGTGGATATATGCTATTTAGTTATGTGTATATGGTGTTAGTTATGTGTATGTGGTGATATATGTTATTTAGTTTATAAATGTGATTATGTAAATATGTCTTTATATTAGTATGAAATGTATTTTATCTAATGTCTGCATGATTGTTAAATAAGGTGTTTTTATATATTATATAACATTAAAAAAACATATTGTGTTTTTTAGTATATTAGTATATATTAGTATATATGTTTATATAATGTTGTTTCCATGATTTCAAAGTAGTATGACTTGGCAAACGTGTAGAGCAAGATTTGTCAACCTTACCAGTCAAGCTGTGTAACTGCTTTAGGTCATTTTGTTGTCTAGCCTTTAATATAACTATTCTAAAAATACATAAAATTATCTTTTTATAATTTTTTGCGTAATTTTATTACCTTTGGCTTATCTATATGATGGTGTCAGTTGTTAAAAATGAATAAAAGGTAGTTTCATTACAAGAACTCTCTGCTTTTATTTATTTACTAAAAGTCATTCAAGACCATTATGCTATAAATACATTTTGTTTATAATGAAATAACAATATTTAACAACTACTACTCAGGTATCATTTTAAATTTTTATGATTTTTTTTTAAATATCTACTGATATTTCCAGTCCACATTTAAAATTTAATATTTCATATACTATTTTTAAGTAGTTTCTAGGCTTTTTAAATGCTTTTCTTATTCAAGTGGTTTTATAAGCAAGGTCTGCAAGCAAATTTGAGCTTAAAAGTTTTTCAGCTTGAAAGGAGAATCGATGTTGTTCTCTGTTTATTTAATTTGTTTAAATAGAGTAGTTTTAAGAAATAAATGTTTGTTTGTTCTTGGTTTTTTACTTATTTATTTCAGATTCTTATGAACTAGGCAACTTAGTGAAGCAAGATTTGTTTTATTTTTTAGTGCAATTGGAAAGAACTGAAGTGGTTTTTAATCACTTTAAATCAATTGTGTCTTTTTTTAAATAGAAGGTTTACTTTTATTTAAAAAAAGACACAGTCGAACTGTTACTTATTTGAGTAAGTTTAATATTTTGTTTATTTTATATTAGATTTATTTTATATTAGATATATATTTTATGTATTTAACATGGAAAACTGACTGTAATTTATGACAGGTAAGTTTATATACATAAATTTGCCTATTTTTCAGTGTATTTTATATATCTCTGTATCTATATAAATATTATCTCAAAAAAAAAATTAAAAAGAATAGAAAAAATTTGAATATATATACATACATACATATATTACTTTAGACTGACATTGCTTCATTTTTTATACAAGATTCTGCATTTATTATTTTTGCGCATTAAGATTATGCCTGAAGGTAAAAATAACTTTGCATTGTAGTCTAAGTTCTTTGCTTAATTAAAATAATGTAAATAAATTTTGTTTTATAATTTTAATAAACAACTATAAACTTATATAAACTTATAAAAATATGTTATCAATAAATCTTATTTTAAAATATAGTCTTTGATAAGAAAAGATCACAATTTTTTTAAATTATTTTTTGTTTATTTATTCAGCTGTAACAGTAGTATAATCACTGGTAATATGTTTAATGATAACAGATAAATAATATTAGGCTTGAAGAAGTAGCGTAAATAGTTATAGGTGACTTAAAATTGCTGTCATATGAAAGAGATAGATCTAGGCGTGATAAAATTATTTGTCGTTGAAATATAAGAAATTTTGCTCAATGAACAAAAAACTTACTTGCCAGAATTCAGTGTCAAGCGGTGTTGATGTCTATTATTTGATTTTACATTAGACACTTTAAAATAAAGCAATGTATGAATTTTACTATTTATAGTAACAAATAATAACAGTTTCGAATTTTTGAATGATTTTGATTTTATTTTTTTTTATTTTTTTTTCTGTTATCTCAAACATAATTGTGTTCATTTTTTTTTAGTTGTCTTTGTCATCACTTGATTATTTTACTTACTGTTGAAACATGGTTTTAATTTTGTAAATTTAATATGATGTGAAATTTACTATATTAATCATTTGTTAACAGTTAGAGAGAAGTTGGAACTTAATTAAGAAATGCTGGAAATTAACTTTTAGTTAAGGTAAAAATAATTTTATTTATTGGTAGCATAATAAAACCAGTTACTGTTATTTATTGCATGTCTTTTTAACTTTTTCTAACATGCTGTTTTTGAAACACTTCCTCTCTCTCTCTCTCTCTCTTAGATGAGACTTAAATAAGAATTAGTACATGGAGAATTGATAAAACTCATGTAATTACTGAGCTCTTGCGTATTTTTTAATACTGCGATTGATAATGACCATTTATAAGATATACATTTACGAGTTGCTTGCTATTTAAAGATATAATTCTTTAAATTGTCCCTTGGTTGTTCAAATATTGTAATAAATAAAATCTTTTTAGTTTCAAGTATTTTACTTTAGGGATCGTCTATATATTACGTTACGCGAAATTTAACATATAGACTAAAGAAATATCTCAAAAACCGTGTTTCTCTCATGTTCAACTATATGTTGCATGTTCAAGAACCAGAGCATTTAATAGTTTGTTTTTCAAAATTGATAAACATCTTATTCAAGGTATAGTAGGTAAAAAATGTTACATTAATATTGTTATATTTTCTAATATTCTTAATTTATAATCTTTAGATTTTCATTTTGAAAATTTACTGTTAAAGGTTGTGAGCACATTTTGTATGTATAACTTTATTTATCATTATTTATTGTTTTTCATAGTTTTTGATAGTTATATCTGTCATTCAATAGTTGTAAAATGTGTTTATATTTGTTACATAAAGTCATATTTGTTTATATTGTATATATGTTTAAATTATGTTGTTTCCATGTTTTCAAAGTAGTGTGTCTCGGTATTATGTTAAGCAAGTTTGATAACCTTGCCAGCCAAGAGGTGTACTTATAGCAGAGGTGTGATTTGGCAGCATTTAGTGCCAGGCGGTGTTCTGCTTTAGAGCTAGGTTGTGTTGTCTAGCTTTTTTTAATTATTCTGGAAACACATAATAATGTCTGTTAATGTTTAGCGTAATGTGGATGAGAGAGTATGCAACCTTAATCTTTAAATCTAGGGTGCTTTAATGTCCTAAATTTGAAATAATTGAATAACTAATATTGAATATAAAAACAAACATACTTTATTAAAGTTTAGTAAAAAGATTAATATGGTTAACTTTAAATTAGTTTTTTAAATTTGCCTTTCATATTTTAATTTAGTTTATTATTTTCATTGGATCTTAATGTTATGTGTTAGTGTTGTAATGTTATTGTTGTGATTTTTTGTGTTGATAAACAGCTTACCTTCATGTGGTGTCTATTGTTAAAAATGAATAATAGATAGTTTCATTACTGGAATATACTGTTTTTATTCATTTACTAAAAGCCAAGACAACAATTTAAATCGTAGTTTGGTTTTTTTTTAGTATTGTTAATGCTTTTGTACTTCAAAACAGATTTTATAGTTACATTTTTGATAAATCTTTATATTGACTCCAATTTTAAAATAGGTTACTATAAATAGGTAAATCGATTTTCGGTAATTGTGTGGTGGTTTTTATTTTTTTTCTTTGTAATTATATCATAATTTCATTACTTTTTATTTTAGATTTACGTTATGACGCATTTATAAGATTTATAAAATAAAAAAACTTGATTTCCTTTTATTTTAAATTTTTGTTAGTTAAAAAAATATAAATATATGCTATTAGTTAAACTTTTATTACATTTTATCTAATAATTTGTTGTACGTATTTTAGGGGATTTTTGTAAATGGTGGGTCGTAACTAAAAACCTTTAAAAACATGGAGAATATTGTAGTTTTGTGCATTTAATATCAAGTTACTTAAGTTTTATTTATGTGTTTAACTAATTAGTTAGCTTAGTCTGTATTTGCAACACTTTTGAGGAAAGAAAGAAAACATTCTTATATATGTAAAGCATTGTTTTGCATTTTATTATTTTGGTAAAAGGTCTTTATCAAAAATATGATTACTCTTAATAAAATAAACTCTACTCATCTGGCCACCATTAAAGCAAAAAGAGGGGGAAAACCTCTTTATTAGTGTCAAAATTTTTAGGAAAATTAAGTTTCGAGTTACAAAAGGAATTTTTAGTAAATGGTGGCAAATTACCATTTACTAAAAATTAATAAAATAAAGAGACCAAACAAATAATATAGAAATGGTCTGTGTTGAACAGACTTAACAAGACCGTGGTCGGGTAGCTTGGTTTAAAATTTTTATGTTTACTTTTCTGTTATAATTTTTATTTTAGGTTTGTCATATGATGCGTTAATGCATTAAGTTTACATATTTTTTCAAATTTGTTGTACCTATGTTTAATTGTAAATTAATTTTTTTTTTTGTTTGAAAAGTATTTGTACTCAGTTGCTTAGTTATTTATAATAAACTTAGTTATTTTTTAATAAATTAATTTAGTTGTGTGCATTAACATTTTTAAGTTAACAATTTTCTTTTCGAAAGAAAAATTAATCAAGGGAATACCAAAAAATTGATAACTCCTGTATAATATAAGTTAACTTCATTTTAATCTTATTGGTTCATGTTATAAAAATTGTTACAAGGATTTAGTTGATACTTTCCTCAATTTAAAGCATGATGAAGTGTTATTATTTCGTGTCAGTAACTAAAAACGTTGAACTTAGGAAGGTTGAAAGCGTTGAACTTAGGAAGGTTGATGAAAATGGTTCTGCCCTGCACTGTTTTGACCTATGTCAGTTATAAATTACTCAAATAATGAACTCAAATAAGTAGTAATTTTAAATGTAGTTGTTGGTAAATTATTTTACCTCCTCATACTTTTTATGTTAATTTTACAGATTGATTAATTTTTTCAAGCTGTAGGCGTTTTTCTAAAAGGGTATTAGTTAAGGTTTTCCAACATTAAATTGTGGAAAACAGCCACTATAAATTACTTATGTTAAAGACCGACTAAAACCCGTATTACGGGTTGCTTTTTCCTAGTAACTATTAACAATGTAGAAAAAAAAGAAATTGAAAATAATTTTACAAATTATTAAGAGTGAAAAAAATAATTTTACATTTCAAAAATATTTATATATATTGCCAGTAGAAAGAATATAGTTTTTTAATTTAGTTTTAAAAACGGAAAACGAAGTTGACAAATCAAAATTTGGAACAACAATTTTGTTTCATAAATACGGTGCTCGATAGTTTATGCAAAATTGATTAAACTTTGATTGACAAAAGGGTTCAATTATTAAATTTTTATTTCGTAAAGCATATTTGTTTATAGTTTTATAAGTAAAAAGATCTTTGAGATTGGACAATGGTTGTTTACTTTTGAGATTGGACAATGGTTGTTCACTTTTGAGATTGGACAATGGTTGTTCACTTTTGAGATTGGACAATGGTTGTTCACTTTTGAGATTGGACAATGGTTGTTCACTTTTGATATTGGACAATGGTTGTTCACTTTTACAACGAAACATAAAATATTATAGACATTGAGTTCGTAAACATTAAGTGCTTTAACGTTTTTAAATAAAATATCTGAATGAGAAAAACGATTTTCAAAACATCACATATAATATATGTGATAGTACATATAATATATGGGATAATACATATATCTCCAGAACAGTTACCATGGTAACATATCAGTGCACTGATACGCTGATATATGTGATAATGCTTCAGCAAAACAATGCTTATTGTTTTGCTAACGTATTATTAAATATACCAACCAATCAGTGCAAACGATAATAGAGGTATATCTACAATAACAACAACTGGGTATTTAACAGCACTTTAATCCTGCGATATAGAATCGACTGGTTAAAATTAAAACGGCAGTTTTTAAAGCCAGCGTTAAAATAAACTCGTATTCTTAAGTCTCCATTTAGTTAACGGTAGGAAAAAATTTAGTTATCGGAAGGTTGTTAACGCCAAAATCTAACCCTGCTCTACCCTTCTGTTAAAACTGCTATTGGAGGAATTTTCTATTAAATTAAGAAAAATCAAAAATGGTATACAATCAAAACAAGCGTAAACAAATAAGTTTACTTAATAATAATAAGCTGTAATTTATATTAATAAGCTGTAATTTATATTAATAAGCTTAATAAGCTGTAATTTATATTAAATCAAATTTATAAGGTTTATACTTAAATAAATGTTGAAATAAAATGAAATATATTTTGCATTTGATTATTATGCACGCACTGTTACGAACATATATGTATGTTAAATATTACTATCGAGAACATTTAATTATATCTTTTGTTTCTAGAAAAAGGTAACCTTGATCAGGCGTATTAAATGAAGGGGGGGATATGCTAATGAGACATGTTGTTTATAGCGATGAAGAGATAGTGAACTATTTATACTTTTCGAATCACACAGTAAGAACTTAGTAATGTTTACTACTCTATGCTCTACTAGATACTCAACTAAATCTTTAAATAAATATTATTAAGTAAAACTTTTTTTTGGTAGTCTTTAGTATGTTTTATTGGTCCTTCTCTGCTAAAATGTCTCGCACATATATTACTCAAGGAAAATTTCGTGGTAATAACTTGTTCATAAAAATGTGAAACTTTGTTTCACCTTGAAAAATAAAAAAAAGTTTTATCATTTAAGAAAAATTTATTCGAAGTTTATGATGTTAACTTCAAACTTATGAGGTTTTTGAAGTTTATGATAAAAAACTTCCCAAAATGTGACATTTATAAGACAAACAAAAATCTAGAATAACCATGGGTTACAAAAGGTCTTAAAAAATCCTCAAAAAATATTTAATACCTTAAAAAAAAATGTCAAACTATTTGAAAATAAAAGATAATACCTTGAATTCATTTGCGACACCATTCCGTATTTTTGTTTTCGACACTATTTCTTACACTCATTTGCAACACTATATCTTTTTTTTTGTTTACGACACTATTCATTAAATTCATTTGCGACATTATTCATAATTCTGGTATTCGACAACTAATCATGCAACAACTTGCATCACTATTCCTTTTTCATATTTTCGACAATCATATTTGTGACAACTAAAATTTTGCGACATTGTTTTGCGACACCCTTTATTTCATTTATGCAACTTTTAAAACTGTCTAAAGATATTAGACCGGGTGATTAAAAAAAAAGTAATTGCTTTTAACTAGTAATTGGTCACTTTTACGACAATAAAAACTTCAGCGATTTTTCTGAAACTTTTATTCACGTAAAGTTGAACAATTGCTCGGCGTTTTTGGAGTAAACTGCTTAGCTTTACGTGAATAAAAGTTTGAGCAAGTTTGCTAAAATTTTCATTCACGTAAAGCTGAACAATCACTCCGAGTAAAAGCAATTGCTTTTATTTTATTCACCCGGCCTATTTCTTGTTTTAATAAAAACCTATATTCTAAATCTATATTCTGTCAGAAACATTTAGGTATATATATCATCTAACGTTCATCATCTATCAGTAAGCTATAGATAAAATAAAACTATCAATACTTCTGCCGCCGTATTCACAACTCTCCGTTAAACTTACGGAGAAATTGAGTGTTCGTTAAGAAAGAAACTCTAAACGGCCGGTTATAAAACGGAGAAAAGTAAATGGTATTCTAATCCCTGCGTTTAGGCTCCGTTTATTAACCGCTCCGATAACTTTTTCAGCCGGTTAGCCAACTGCGTCAACTATTTTTCGCGCTGTTTTTGTCGCCGCATCTAAACTTTGCAACGACATCAGTCGAGGATTTTGTTTATTTGGTAAATCGCAGCCGCTGATTTTTTAATTAATGATTACTTAACAAAATTTTAATTTAATTAAAACAAGCTACAATAAGAATAATGCAAAGAGTTTTCTATCTACTTTACAGTTAGTCTCATTTTTTAAATTTTATGCTTATGGGTTCAACTTTTATGGATTACACATAACTCTATTTTCTTCATTTTTACAAATGGATCAAATTATTAAAACCCAGTAAACTTATTGCGACACATTTCAATAAATCGTGAATTTTTTCGAATGAAAAACTAAAGTGGAGGTTTTATTCTCTTAGTGTTTGAACTATATATTAATTCCAAAATGAGTTATGTCACTGTGTACCTTGTACTGTCTTTCTGTTTAAGAAATTGACAACTATTTAAAAAGTATTTTAAAATGAACTATTAAAATAAACTTTTCTTATTTAAAGAAGAAACTAAGTTAGAAAAGAAGGTTAAAGAACTTTTTTTATACTAAAAATATTTTTTCTTTTTTAAAATGAACTTTTTTAGGCTCAAACAAAAAACTTTTAAAATGAACTTTTCTTAGGCTAAAATGAATCTTTAGTAAAAAACATACAAAAAAATGCTATTAAAGTTTTTAATTATAATATTTAAATATTCTCTCAAAACCAAAAAAATTAACAATATTTGAAAAACATCTTAAAATAATTCTTAAATAATATTTAATATAAAGTGCTATGCACGAAAAAACGAGGATATTTGTGTAAAAATTGCGCCCAAATTTTTCTAATTTTATTTAGTATGGCTTCAACAAAGAAAGTTCCGTGTAACGTCTTCATGGCTTTGAATTCGAGCATATAGAAACCTTTATTGCCCCCCAATCAATTTTTTGTTGCAACAGTTCTGTAATACAGGACTGTGTACATACCATACAGTGACATGACAATCATACAGAGTATGATTATATAAATAAAAAAATATGGATTGGAAGAACAAAAACAAAATCAATATATATATATATATATATATATATATATATATATATATATATATATATATATATATATATATATATATATATATATATATATATATATATATATATATATATATATATATATATATATTGATATTATATATATATATATATATATATATATATATATATATATATATATATATATTGATTATATATATATATATATATATATATATATATATATATATATATATATATGTATATGTATATATATATATATATATATATATATATATATATATATATATATATATAATATATATATATATATATATATATATATATATATATATATATATATATATATATATATATATATATATATATATATATATATATATATACACATAGGGGAAGTGGGGGCATAACCGCATATGGAGGCACAACCGTTTTTTAACATTTCTCTTCAAAAAATGTTTTCCAATATGGAAAAAAACATTCCACACGTTAGTAAAGCATTTTCCTTCATTTTGCATATGTCAAAAAGAGTGACTGTTAAGTTTCTAAGAAGTTGTGAATAATAATGTTCATTTTCATAAAAATATTATATTTACATCATATTTTTCCTGACTTTTTTTTTGAGAATTAAGCAATATTTGATTTTAGTGTTAAAGATATATGTTATCAGCATTATTTCATGAAGTGAAAGCCATTTTTGATAATACCATAATCTAATAATTAAACTATGAAACTGAATTTTTTCTAAAAACTCTCATCTGAGGCAGAACTCTCTTCTGGGGCAGAACTCAAAAGGTAAATACTAAGAATGCCTGCACAGTATGCAAACATGCAACAAAATCATCAAATAATTTGAGCTGTGAAAATTGTAAAAAAAATGTACCATGAAAGATGTAGCCCCATCGATTTTTGTGAGGGTGCGGTTGTGCCTCACAATGGGGGCAAATCCGTTTTTTTCACTAAGTGTAATTTTTGTGAAATAACATTTTCAAAACCCGTTCAACTTTTTTCTTAAATGCATCAATTTAAAGCTTAATGATGTGGTTATTGAAATAAACTGCTAAAAAAACACATATCGTTTTTATTTTCATGTAACATTATTCCAAACGTTACGGGGGTGGTTATTTTTTCCCACTTCCCCTATATATATATATATATATATATATATATATATATATATATATATATATATATATATATATATATATATATATATATATATATATATATAAATATATATATATATATATATATATATATATATATATATATATATATATAATATATATATATATATATATATATATATATATACATATATATATATATATATATATATATGTATATATATATATATATGCTGATGATATGTCACATATATGCTGATGATATTGTCATGTGCACCATAACCAAAATTTTACAAAACATTTGCAACCAACATCAAACAATGCCAAAAAGTGTTTCTAATTTTACATGTCATTAAAACAAAACGTATAAATATATATATATATATATATATATATATATATATATATATATATATATATATATATATATATATATATATATATATATATATATATATATATATATATATATATATATATATATATATATATATATATATATATATATATATATATATATATATATATATATGTATATATATATATATATATATATATATATATATATATATATATATATATATATATATATGTATGTATATATATATATATATATATATATATATATATATATATATATATATATATATATATATATATATATGTATATATATATGTGTGAAATACAACAAGTGTTTCATTACTTCAATACAGTCCACATCCAACCAAGACGTTGTGTTCCACTGAGCATCATTTTATCATCACAAGGTAAATGTAACTCGGTAAGGCTTGAGAAGCGTGATTATTCGATTTTATTATTTTTATGACTTCAAGTGCAAAAATGGCTTCCGTTAGTCTTTGGTTGGAACTAAAAAAGAAAATTATTGGAGATTACGTAAGTGGAATGTCACAAAAAAGTATTTTGTGATAAATATCGCGTGAAAAAATGGACCGTATCAAGACTATGTTCCAAGTATCGTTCTACGGGGAAGTTGGCAGCAGATAACAAAGGGGGAAGACCGCGTTCCACCACTTCTAGAGAGGATTCTATGATCATCAGATCCATCACGAAGGATCCCTGGATATCATCAGTCGAGATACGAAAGCAATTAGAGCTGCCTGTATAGGACCGAACAATCAGACGACGTGCTGTTGAAGCCGGATTGTTTTCTCGACGCCCTGCAAAAAAACCGCTGATTTCATTAAAGAACCAGAAGAAAAGACTCCTGTTTGCTCATCTCATATTGACTGGAATGTGCAGAAATGGCAAACTGTCCTGTTCAGTGATGAATCGAAGTTCAACATCATTGGGAGTGATGGCATTTGCCTGAGTATATATAGTAACTTGTCCTATTCCAGTGGCTATTTATAGTGGAAATGAAACGCCATAAAGTTTTCATCGCATAGTTTCATTTACAAGATTTTGTAGCAGAAATTATTAATCTAAAAATTAATGGCTTAGCTAATAATGAAAAACAGCATTGATTTATTTTGTGTTGTTTTATTTGCAATGCTCCAGCACATGCATTTATTAGATGTTACTCAGGTCACACATTAAAAAAATGAGCGTGATTGGTAAACTTCTGCGACAGAGCAATTTAAAAAAGGGAGTATTTATACAAATAATAATGCAATTTTAAGATGCTGAATCAAGGCCAAATGTTCACCTATTGCATAAGAATAGGAATAGCAAACGATTGCGAATAAATAGTTTATATATGGGTTCTTCATTTGTCATTAAGCCTATGCGCAATTTGTTCCTTGAAGCGTGTCATCAGTTTCCTTATGTTGAGTGAAATTCAAATCAAAAATTCATATCAGCTTTCAGGGCCGACAACATCGGGGGGCCGGAGAAGTACGTGCCCACCCCTCTTTTCTAAAGAACCTTCTTTAATATATATATATATATATATATATATATATATATATATATATATATATATATATATATATATATATATATATATATAATATATATATATATATATATATATATATATATATATTTATATATATATATATATATATATATATATATATATATATATATATTTATATATATATATATATATATATATATATATATATATATATATATTTATATATATATATATATATATTTATATATATATATATATGTATATATATATATATATGTATATATATATACATATATATATATATTATATATATATATATATATATATATATATATATATATATATACATATATATATTTATATATATATATATATATATATATATATATATATATATATATATATATATATATATATATTATATATATATATATATATATAAATTCTAAATATAAAAAATAGTTTTTAGAAATTGACAATTGTATACCCCCCCCCCCTCCTCCTCCCTCCACTTCAAAACCCGTGTTGTCGGTCCTGGCTTTGCTCAGAAATGACTGACTTTAAATCAAAATCTGGAAATTGATTGAGAAGTCTAAGTGGTCTTTCTGAACTAGAATATTGAAAGGTAAAAGAATTTTGTCAATTTATCCTATATACAAGAAATATTGTATTAGAGAAAGTTTTAGACAATGAAGTTTATAATCTGTTTGTTGCATTTGCTGTAACTGTAACAATTTTAAACATAAAGAATTATAGTAGCTAAATTTAATTTTTTTAATTTTTTTAAATTTTTTTTTTTTTTTTTTTTTTCAGCTTACAAAGTTAGTCGTTTTACAATACAATAAACTTTTAAAATCACTTTACAAATATATATATATACAAACCGTGATAACAGTGTAAACTAGGTTTATTTTTTATTTTTTTTATTATTATTAATTATTAAATAAATAAAAAGTATTAATTATTGCCATTTACTTTTTAACTATTGCCTTGTATTCATATTAACTATTGGTTTGTATCCATAATTTATGTAAGTTTAATAAAGCTCGAGATTCCATACTTTAGAACAATGTTAGTAAGACTGTGAAGACCAGATATAGTAGTATTATTATTAATATCATTATTATTATTATCATTAAAAACCCACAATTAAAACGGAATTTAAAAACTCTCAAGATTTTTAATACAATACGAGAAGTGTAAATAAAATAATTATTAAATAAAAGTTCAGTCATTCCAGGTAACTCTGAACGTTAGTTTAATGTTTACTGTTTTCTACAAAAACATGTTCTCTAATTACTACAAAAATATTGTTATTTATGATTAGACTGCCGGCCCTTATATAAAATATTATTTGCATGTTTCTTTGTAACTTTTAGTAACGTGGTATTTGTGTTAAAGTCCTGTACCTTATTATTATTTTACTTATAAAATTTTTTTTTTTCTTCACTTAAAATAATTAATTCAACTTGATCAACTTCGTCTAAAACCTTTTTCTTATTTTCGATTTCTCTCCGCACAAAGGCATTAGAAAAAAAAAACACAAAAAAATATAAAATAAATAAATACAAAAAAATATAAAATCAAAAAGCACAAAAAAAAAATTTATAAAACAAAAAAATATATATATATGTATATATATAAAGTCAAAAAGATATTTTAAAGGAAAAATAGACATATATATTATAAAATATATTCTATAAAATCAATGTTAAAACCGATGTAAAAATTTTTTTTTTTATTATTATGAACGATATAAGAAAAAAAAAAAAAAAAAAAAAAAAACTCTGAACTTTGCGCTAGGTTTATTTCAACAAAATTTTATTTACAAACTAGTCAACAAATATTTTTAAATAAAAGGTGTTCTGATGATTACTTTTTTCATGTTTGTTATCATTTTTTTAAATTTGCTAGTTATTTTGTTAAAAAAACAAAGTTCAAGTAGGGATTCAAAGTTACACTTGCATTTAGGGTAACTTTGAACACTATCAAATTAAATGTCAATTTTAATCAGTTAAATCTAAAAAGTTGTTTAAATTTCGTTGTATTAGCTCAAATTAATTTAAAAAAAAATATTGAGAATAAACATACAAATTTTTCAATAAAATATCACTAAAGTAACTTGTTGATCAATTTTTTAAGATTATGAAAGAAAAAATAATTGACATCATTTTTATATAATTCTACACAAATAAACACCTGTGACTATTAAACTAAATATTACAGTGTTTAAGTCCATTATTTTCGTCTTGAGTCACAACTAACTCTTTAATCGAATAATTATGATCATGGAAAACAAGTATATTGTGATTGTTTATTTGCTCTAATGAAGAAACTGCATCATTTTGAGATACAACTTGCTCATTGTCTTTAATAACTTGCTTAACATCTACAATGTTTGAACTTTGTGAATAATTTTTTTTGTTTATTTTCATAATTATATTTTTTGATACAAGTGGTTTTCCTCCTGTCTTTGTTCAAATATTATCTTGATTTTTTTTCTTATTGTCTCTTAACTTATAGTATGCTTCTACTTCAGTGGCTGATACACTTTTCCCTGCTGTTATTGGTAACTTGAATTTTTTGCTTGCTTCATAATTAAGATTAGATGTATGAATTTCGTCGACATATTTCCTAAACAATTCTCCAATATTGAGATGAATATCTATATTTGTAAAACTGGGTAATTTCGAGAGAACATGTTCAGGGTCGAATGGATATATGCCAGTAGCCTTACATCCTGCTTGTAGATTATGTTCTAGGTTTTCTTTACCAACATTAAGAGTAGATTTAATGAGCTGCGAAAACAAATTTTTTGGTAGGTTATTAACTTTTTTCCAATGGGATGTTTTAAGCCATTGGTTAAGAACTGACCTCCAATTAGCTTTTAAACTCGAGAAATACCCAACATCTAGAAGTTGTAAAAGGTGTGTGGAATTGGGTACCAAACATATAAATGTTATATTATGCTTTTCACGTATATTTAAGGCTTTTAAAGATATATGAGCACTTAAATTATTACAAATCAGATTTTTTTTACCTTCCTTGTTTATAATATTTGGAACAAAGTGATTTAACAGCCACTCTTCGAATATTTGAATTTCCATCCAGCCATTGCAAGAAGTTCCCATTCTTGATCTTTCTGGTGCATTAAAAAGCCAGTCAGACCAACTGTGTTTTCCTTTAAAAATGAAAAATGATGGAATTAGCTTTTCTGAGGCATTTCCACAAAAAACAGCAGTGTAACAAGATTGTTGTGTTTCTTATAAGAGTTGGGTGGCGAGAGGATCGACGAAAAATAAGTTGTTTTTTTCCAGGGTCGTCATGAAACCCTGTTTCGTTCATATTATAAATGTTATCTGGCGTTACTCCATTTAATTACTTCTCTAGATTTTGAAAAAATAATTCTATTTGACAATAATTAACCTGTGCACGTTTACGATCGAGGGGAAAAATATTTTTGAGAAACAAAATTCAATTATCTATGACAAACTTTTGTAAAAAAGGATAAATTATCATATTATCCTTTGTTAAAGTAACAGGCAAAGAAAATACCAAAGAAAAAAAAATTTAAAACATTTACACTTTTTATTCAATGTTACACGCAAATTCAAAGTTACCCAGAATGACTGTAACAAAACGCACTATTGTCAAACCGCTATTCCAACGTTGAGTGTTCCAAGCGTCCGCGAACTCGTATTTCTAGGAAATAGGCAAAATGGGGTATATAGGGATTTGCGCAGCGGTGCGCATATACACCCACTGATTTTTGGAGAGAACATGCAGCGGAATGTGCAAACAACGACTGAGGGTTTTGGGTAGGCAGGTTCTCTTTTAAATGAAGAAGTCGTTTTTTTGACATTTTCGGACCTTAAGGACAGCGTCGGAATAAAAGTTTGATAAGAGAGCCTACCAAAAGTAACGGTGTTGTTAGTAAGCAAAAACAGCATACGATCGAAACCGTGACAGTCGATAAAGATTCTTATAGAGGTTCTTGGTTTGTAGTCGATAGAGGTTCTTGGTTTGTAGTCGATAAAGGTTCTTGGGGAAGTCGCATTTTCAGTGTTTCCTTCTACGTCCGGAAATCTCTAGGTATTGCGTCCACTCCGGACGTTAAATGGAGATAAACCATTAAGTTGGCGCTGTTCAGTTTTGGCTGAGTGGTAACTAAACCCTTAAGTGGCCTAACTAAACCCTTAAATGGGCCTAATACGGAGTCTCGGCTCTCAAATAACACCGGCCTTCTAGGGCCCTGTGAAAGTTTGGTTGCAGCTGCACGTGTCTCTAGTTAATCATTAAAAAAAATTAAAAATGTACGTAATTACCGATGTAAATAATGTAAAATTGAGCAGCCGTGGTGCAGTGGTAGCGTACTTGCCTCAGAAACAAAGGGTCCTTAATTCAAACCTCACCTTTGGGCTAGTTTTGCAACATCAGTTAGGAAGGAGGCGTGAATTTCCAATAAAATGCTCATCCGCGGTGCTCTGTGATAAAACCGTAAGGACTTCTTGGGGCACCTAAATAAAAATTAATAAAAACAAAAATAATCCGAAAATGGAAAAAACACTAGTTTTCATGGGAAATTTTGAAGAAAGTTTTGATTTATTGTGTGAAATAGCTAAAAGTTATGCCAGCGTGGTAACGCCCGAAAGATGTGGTGAAACTGGTTAAGGTGAATTTTTAAATCTACATCATATAGCGACGGTTACCCTGTATTGCTTGTTGAACTTGCAGTATTGAAGATTTTTTAGAAGTGCCAAGAAAGAAATTTTGTCAAGAAAAATCTACTCTGTTATGTTTGGGGTATTACTAGACATTGCAACATTCTATTCTTCGAGTTTGTGATGAAAAAGATGGACGGTTTTATCGAAGACGACAACGAATTGAATTTTAACTTTGATGGTTACAATGCCTTAAATTGTGCGGAGAAGATGTTGTAAGATTTTTAAATTATTTTTTTTTAAATTCTCTTTTTTTTCTATTTTTTAAACTCTTGTTTGTATCTGTTCTCAAATCTGTATAATTTTCCGCCTCTTTTACGTTCTATTCTTAAAAAATGTACGTTCTAATTTTAAATCAGCGCGTAAGCTGTGGTAATCCGTATTGACACAGAAGACACAAAAAACGCTAAATATCACACTTACGGTATTAATGAACTTGGCGTCTTCCAAGGTAAGTATAACCTAGTTGATGTTTTTCTTTATAAATTTTCCAGCAAAGAGAATTCACATCGCGTAGTCAGAAGGTAAAATGTTGACTCGACCGAATCTACTGCCCTGATAAAGTCGCCAAGTAGACAATATATACCAAAATTCGAGTTTTTGACAGCAACCGTCATTTTTATTAAAACTAAGTGGGAAATTTCTGTATTATAAAATACTGGAAATTAAATTGTTCCCTTTTGGAAATAAAGGAGCATAGGCAAAAAAATTGCACTCTTATTTCAAGATTGGCAAGCAAAAAAACGGTTGTATCTGTCAGTTTTAAAATGGTGGGATGACTGTAAACTTTTTTAGATACCGAATTTAGATATCTCAGAAAAACTTGATGCTCTTTTTCAGCTCCAGTCTTCGGGAGCGTTTATTCGCACGAAACAAAAACTTAATAAAGGAGGAGAAAAACTTTCAATTTTTTGTATAATTTGGAAAAAACTCAACAACGGAACAAGTCAATTACCGAAATTCGCAAGAATGACGACACATTGACGAGTGAACCTGGTGAAATACTTAATTTCCTTGCATCATATTATAAAATTATTTACACAAAAACAAAATTATGCAAATATAGCCAAAACATTTGGCTAAATTGCTTAATTTTTTGCAAAATAATTAAATTATAGTCTTTTCACACTACTCAACATTTAAGTGATGACGAAAACTAATTTTTAAACACCTACCTAACCGGCGCGGAACTAAAAGAATTAACATTTGGGGAAAATTATAGTACCAAATCAGACTTGCGGAATTCCAGGAAGAAATATCTTTACAAATTCAATTTCAATAGATCAAAAAAAAGCGTTTGACAAATTTGACTGTGCGTTGTTGCCCAATAATTCAATCTCGGAAAAAATATTGTATCCTTCATTAACAACTTATATTCAGAAGTTTCGACATTTCTTCTGAATTGCGGTTTTCTGTCAGCCTATTTTCTTACTGAAGGGGATTTAGTAAAGGCGTCCCCCTCTCTATTTCGCTGTGTATGTTGTTGCAAAAGCTTTGGGTTTTGTTGTCAGAGTGGACAGCAGAATAGGGGGTTTTCCCTCTAACGGGAACAACGAAACCTCTAAAAGCATAACAGTACGCAGAAAATTTGAACTTTTTTGGCAAGGATGTAAAATCTGTCCGTTTTTTTTTAAATGTAAAATTATTTAAAAAAGCAAATGGTTCAGTGATCAACGCCTTCAAAAACCAAAGGTCTTGCTCTTGGGGGTTTTAATTTAACTAGATTTGGACGATATAGAGTGGAACAATAACACCGGTTTCAAAATTTAAGTGTTATCTTTTATAATCAGATTGAGCAAAACAACCAATTTCAACTGGATTTCAAATTTCTGGGACATTGTACCTTGTCTCTTAGGAAACAGACTATTTTAATAAATATGTTAGCAATGTCAAAAGTGTTGTTTTTAGAAAATGTGTTGCCCACTGCTGATTGAGTAATAAAGCGTCTGCATAGCGTTATTTTTGAAAATCTGAGGAGAAAAGACAAATTTTAATTCGCTCAAACGAGAGCCGCTTTTTCTACCCGTCAAAAGCGTGGGTATCGGAATATTATTACCGAAGGAGCAAAATCTTGTACTTCGCCTCAAAACGCTCTTTCAAATAAAAAAATACGAGGAGGACAAAACTCACGACTCTTGCTACTTTTCAAGGTAATTGGTGGCAAGTTAACATATTAAACATACCAAAAAAACTGCACCTCATATCTTTGGCAAATACGAATCTCTATTTAACTTCTCTCTTAAATCAGCACAAAACTTTTACTTAGAAGTGGCAAAAACAAAAAGGCAGTAGTGTTGGCTGAACATTTCTCGAACAGTTCAACAAAAACAACAATGCCGGGACCCAGATTTGGAATAAAAATTTACCTTCCACGCATCCGGATCAACACAAAGTATTCGCTATCGACTTTTTTGAAACAGTCTACCTTCTGTTGCCTTGCTCGCCAAAAGTCTACCTTCTGTTGCCTTGCTCGCCAAAAGCTATATATATATATATATATATATATATATATATATATATATATATATATATATATATATATATATATATATATATATATATATATATATATATATATATATATATATATATATATATATATATATATATATATATATATATATATATATATATATATATATATATATATATATATATATATATATATATATATATATAATAACTTTACTAATTCTGCCTATTTCAAATAATGAAATAGGCAGAATTAGTAAAGTTTTTCTTTCAAACATAAATTCTGAACTTGCAAAAAAACACCATCTCAATCAGTGGAAAAAAACACAAGATGTTATATGCTGGTTCAAGTCCATCTGTGATCCAAATCTTTATAAGTTTCTCATTTTTGATATCGTTGATTTTTATCCCTCGATAAGTGAAAAACTACTTAAAAATGCTGTTAGTTTTGCTGAGCAGCGTATGGTTATAGATCCTGAGCAAAAGTCGATTATTTACCACGCCAGAAAGTCACTGTTGTTTGAAAGCAATCAAGTTTGGATTAAGAAGTCAAGCGGATTATTCGATGTTGCGATGGGAGCTTTTGATGGCGCTGAGGTGTGTGAACTTGTGGGGATTTTTCTTTTATTTCAGATTACGCAGTTTTATAATAAGAATGATTTCGGGTTATACCGTTAAAAACATCAGTGGTCCCCATATGGAAAAAATTAAAAAACATGTTGTTAAAATATTTAAATCGAACGATCTTCTGATATCAACACAGTGCAACATAAAAATCGTAAATTATCTGGACATTACATTAAACCTCAACAACCATACACTAAACTCTACCAACCTTACACTAAACTCGGAAACTCTTTAAATTACATTCATGCTAAATCAAACCACCCATCCAGTATTTTAAAGCAACTCCCACATTCTATTGAATTAGGATTATCAGCAAATTCGTCAAGCGAGGAAATCTTTCAAAAATCCACTCCTATGTATAATGAAGCATTAAAAAAGTCCGGTTTTAATTACAATCTTTTTTACCAACCTAACTTAATATTATCTCACCCCAACAACCGTAAACGTAACATCATTTGGTTCAACCCCCCTTTTAGCAAAAACGTTAGCACGAATATAGGAAAAATATTTTTAACATTAATTGATAAGCACTTCCCTATAAATCACAAGTTCCACAAAATTTTTAACAGAAACACATAAAAAGTAAGTTATAGCTGTATGCCGAATATGAAATCCGTTTTAATCGCCCACAATCGCCATGTTATAAACAACAAGAAAGAATCAGCTGAAACTAATTGCAATTGCATAGATAAAAACACCTGCCTTTTATCAAACCAATGCTTAACAAAAAATATAGTATATCAAGCTAATGTATGTTCCAACGATCTTGTTCAAACTCCCATCAATAAATACACATAATATATATATATATATATATATATATATATATATATATATATATATATATATATATATATATATATATATATATATATATATATATATATATATATATATATATATATATATATATATATATATATATATATATATATATTAAGAACACCAGTTAAAACTTAAAGAAAAAAAGCAAGTTTATATTAAAACGAAAAAAATTTAAAACTTTTAGTATACATTATAATTTTTTTTTATGCAGAAATAGTTTTCAGTAAGGAAAAAAATAAAAAATAAAAAACAACAATATTATAACAGAAAGTGCATAAGAAATTGCAGATAAAATTAGAAAGAGAAAATTTACGAATCCAATCGTAGAGACAGTACCTGGATAGCCGTTTTTAGAAATATGAACGATGCTAGAATTTTATCGAAAATTTAATTGGCTGAATCCAAAAAACCGATTTATTTTAGAAAACAAAAAGGATTTTTTGATAACAATCAAATACGATCCGATTATCACTGACGAAGAACTTTCATTACAAATTAAACCACACATAAATAAATATATATCAAACATGCAATATATAAATTTGACAGAACCAGAGTGGATGGATGACGATTCTTTAGAATTAATCTAACGAAAGCAGTTAAAAGATTGTCTTCATGTAAAACTATTATCATTTGCAAATGGAATTATTCTTTCTCGCATCTTCATATGTGTGCATTTTTTTGTAGAGATTAGTTTAATCGTTTTTATTTTCATTTATTTTTCTTACAAAGTAGAGTTTAGAGAAGTAGAGCTGTGCGTAAGTACTGCAAGAAGTGCTTACGAAGCTTACTGTGCAAGAAGAGCTTACGAAGCTTACTGTGCAAGAAGAGCTTACGAAGCTTACTGTGCAAGAAGAGCTTACGAAGTAGAGTAGTAGAGAAGTAGAGCTGAATTATCACCGGTGCTACTTGTCACCTGTTTATTGGCGTCAATTCGCTTTCACTGAGAAAGATTTATTGCATTGTTTTATCGCAACCATATAATTGACATCCTCATTAAAGTTAAACGATATTTTAATTTCAGGTTGCAGTGAAGATCTATCAATAATTTGTTTTGAAATTACCTCTGACATGCAAATACCTGAGCTGGTTATATTTTTAATTTTTTTGAATGGTTTGAAGAGTTTATACATATCTATAGTTAGATCAAATTGGATCAGCAGTCAACAAATAATGTTTGCTGTTACATAGCCAAGTCATAAATTAACAAAAACGCCAAAAGCGTAGAGTTTTTTTCCAAATTACCCAAACATATTGTGGGCCCACATTATGTTGTGGGTAATCTGGCAAAAACATATTTTTATCTGATTATCCATGGTTATACTGGCAATGTAATGATGTGAATTTAAAAATCCTTGTTAAAAGATTTTAATCTTTTAAATTTTCTTCCGTTTTTTCCAACTTATATTTTTTATTAATTTGCATTTTGTGTTGACATTTAAATACACCATAATATTATGTGTTGTCAGTCTAATAAATAAACTGAAAACAATCCAAATGTATTGGTCTCTAAAAATGGAAGTCCCATGGAAAAACGCAATGCTTCAAATAATAAACTCGCATAGGAAATCAAACCAGAACTTACAAATATTTTAAACTAATCCCACAGAACTTAAAAAACTTCCACCCTTCAATCTTTAATTATTTAAAAATTGGCGCGCTGTTAAAACATCCTATGACGTTCCAATAAAAGATATAGAAGAATTCCTCAATCAATCTATATTTTATAACAATAATAGCCGTGATAAATGCACAGCTTTCTCATTCCCGATAAAACTATCAAAAATGAAATTATGCTCGTAGCTGACATAGCAAAACTCTTTCTGCCCGGATTCCTATACCATAACTCAATAGGGTTAACGGAATCAATACTAAAAGTATTGTGTTAGCTTTGCCGCTTCAATGGCAAAACAAAATTAAACAAGAAGAATAAAGTTATGATCATAACAAAGCACCCAATTTTTTAGCCAAACAAAAAGATAAATACGAATATGTAAATATTAGAGTACTAACTATGTTCAAATTTCTAAGCAAACCTAAAAACCCTTTGAATCTAAGATTTTCAAATATGGTCAGTGAGTGATTAAAATTGCTCGCTAACACTAAGTGAAGAAGACTGGAAACAACTCTTTTTTAAAATACACAAAAAAAAAAAAAA
Organism: Hydra vulgaris; assembly: GCF_022113875.1. Lineage (NCBI taxonomy): Eukaryota > Metazoa > Cnidaria > Hydrozoa > Anthoathecata > Hydridae > Hydra > Hydra vulgaris. The sequence continues at coordinate 8,959,938 of NC_061165.1, forward strand.
GAAAAAAAGTTATATACTATTAAAAATAGCGTACTTTTTATTATTAACAAATGAAAATATGTTTAATAGGAAATTAAGAGTAAATAAAATATGCCCGCAATGCGGAACTCAAGACGAAATACGATGTACAATTGTAGTAAGATACAGCCTTTAATACATTTTTATCTTAATTCATGTGTTCAATTCTTTTAAATTTTTATTATATGGTTATAGCGTAAAGAAACGTGATAGAGAGTTTGGAAATATTTTACTCCAAGCTCTCATAAAGAAAATATTGTTTAACAAGATGAAATCATATTATGAAAAGAAAGTATTTAGGGGAAGGTTGCATAAGATAATCAGCAACGCTTATAGCAACCAAGTAAGACCCTTAGAAAACCCAGATGACTAGACATCTTCTTGGCAACAACACAGTGAATGTTTATGTATACTGTTATCCACTTTGTTTTTACTTAAAATCTATAACTTCAAACCACAAACTGAGCGGCATGTTATTGAGGCATATTAATGATTAGTGATTTTTTATGTGGATTTTTCTAAGAACTTTGTTTATATTACAACTTTAATATGGGATCATCTGATAGAAAAAAGAAGTCTAGAGCAGAAAAACGCAGGTTTAACATAAAAGCAGTATAAACTCTTAATAAAGGCCAAGATACAGGTAAAGATAAAGCAACAACATTCACTTCTCAAAACAAATCAGCTTCTACAAAAAAAAAAAAATTGGTCACTTCAACAAGCCACTGTACAATTACAAATGATTTTGAATGCTATGTTTTAATACTAAATAAAATTATCAATTTTATTGGGACAGTTGTCAATGCAAAAAACTACAAGCTAAGCATGTCATTTCTGCAAAGAAAGGTTTTGCTCATATGATTTTTATTTGTTGCTCTGGATGTGAATGGACAAAAGAGTATTTTATCTCCAAAAACATAAAAGATCGAAAAAGAGGATGGTATTGTTTATAAGCAGAGGAGAAAAACCTGTTTTGTACGCCGAAATCGCGTTTTACGGAGCCGATTTTTGTGCTAAAATTTTGTTCCACGTTTTTTTCACTTTTTTTTAGGTAGCGTCAGACAAACGCTTTTTTGTGGTATTTCTTCATAGAAACATATATAAACATAGATATTTTTCTGAAAGAAGAAGGGTTAATCTTGATTTTTATGTAGCTTTTAATGTATGGTTACTAATTTTTCATGGTTTGTTATGGTCCTGAAAGTTTAGTATATGTTCTCATAATAATTTGTAGTAGAAGAAATGTTGAGCCCGCATTTTTATTATTGATTTAATTTTCTACATGCATTTTCTAAGCATATGCCAATTTTCAACCAAAAAAAGGGAGCAGATAGTTTACTATGTGTAATTCTATATATACCACTTTTTTTAGGGAGCCTTAGGCAAACGTTTTTTTGAGGTATTTCTTTTTAGAAACACATATAAACATAGGGTATTTTTTTAAAAAAAGAAAAGTAAAGCTTGATTATTATATTATTTTTAAGTATGGTTGCCTAACTTTTTTATGAACTTTTTTGCTGAAAATTTTCGATGAAAATTTAGTCGATGTTCTCACATTAATTTTGTATCTAAGAAATGTTGAGCCCACTTTTTTTATTATTTATTCTACTTTCTACATGTATTTTCTTTTTACCTGCCAAATTTCAGCCAAAAAAAAAAAGAGCAGATATTTAACTAAGTGCAGCACTTTTGGTACCTAATTTCTGTTTTTATGAATTTTTTCTGTAACAGCTAAGGCCTTCTTAAACAGGACAGCTCATTTTCCGTAAAATTAGCGAAGGCCGACTTTTTTACGGAGAAGTATAGTTTCAATGAGAATTTTGGTTGTTTGATTTAAACTATAATAGTTAAACTCGTAAAATGCCTAATAAATGCTGCGTTTATGGTTGCTCCTCAAATTACAAATCAAAAGTAAAAGATAATGTTTATGTCACAATGTATAGGTTCCCCTTTAAATCCGAGGATCGCGAGTTATGGATTAAAAAACTTCCAAATGCAAACTTTGTGTTTACAGATTATAAGCGAATTTGTGCTCAGCACTGACCTAAAGATGCAGAATTAAAAAAAGTCAAAGGTGGTAGTTTTGTTCCAGTGCCTCCTCCATCTGTCTTTAAAGGTATACCAGTGTCTTGTATTCCAATAGTGTCTAGAAAACGAGATGTCACTGGGTTAATATGCTCTGAAAGAAATATTTTACCTGATGAGTTCGAAAACTTCAAAAAAAATGGACGTTTTTCAATTTAATTCAATTGTAAAAAATTTGAGTCAATAATAAATAACTGAAGAAAAATTTTATTTTGTTGAAAAAGAAAAAAATATATATCTTTAATATCATATGAACATTGTGGACCAGTAGCTAAGTTTTCAATATATATAACTTTAGAAGATTCTGGAGATATTTATTTTACTGGATATAGCCAACTTTTACAAATTAAACTGTCTTTTTTAAACAAAGGAGTTATTAAATATTATTCTCAACTGGAAAATGCTGTTAGTTATGTTATTAATAATGAAACAGATTCTAAGCAAGTAAGTTATATTAGGCATCAAGTAGCTTTATTAAATAAAACAAACAATACACCATTTTCTTTAGAAGACATTTCTGATGCGTTGCATCTTTATTCAAAATCTCATTCAGTATATTTTGATCTCGTTGAGAAGCTTGTTTTGCCAAGTGTACAAGAGTTACAACGAATGACAAACAAAATAAATAAACTTGAAGATACTGAATATTTAAAGATGATATTTAAAGAACTTCAGGAATTTCAAAAATACTGCTTTATCTTGGCTGATGAGGTGTACATAAAACCTGGGCTACAGTACTCTGGTGGTAAGTTATTTTTAACTAATCAACTGGAAAGTCAAGATTTTTTTTTTTAGTTTTTTTTTTAAACTATTGTTTGAAAAGCTTAAATAATTGTAGAACTCTCAATTAGTTAAAATAAATTATTTTTTAAGGTGTTAATTTTGTTTATTGATTATAGGTATTGTGTATGGTGAAGCAGAAAATATCCAAGAAAAAGCAAAAACAGTTTTAGCACTAATGCTTCTTTGTCTTTTTGGTGGCCCACGACTTGTTATAAAAGTTTTTCCAGTTTGTAAAGTTACAACAAATTTTCAAACAAGCGTGATAGAAGAATTAAATCAACAAATCATAATTGCAGGTGGAAAGCCTCTTGGGTTAATAATGGATAACTCTAGAATAAACCAAAAAACATTTTAATATTTTAATGCAAAAAAAGTTCCAGCATACTATCTTTTAAATGACACTGTGCATATTTTAAAATGTATTCGAAATAATTGGATCACTGAAAAATTACAATGTTTAAAATATAGATTGCTAAATGATAACAATACTGTGCGACTTGCAGAATGGAAATTTATAATTCAACTTCATGCTGCAGATAGTTGAATAGTTAAGTTGTCACCCTTAACACAAAAAGCTGTGTCACCAAAACCAATTGAACGACAAAATTTTGGATTAGTTCTTAAAGTTTTTTGTGATAAAACAGTTGCGGCATTATGTGTAAAATATCCTGAAGCTGAAGATACTGCACTTTTTATTGAAACAGTTGTTAAGTGGTGGCTTATTGTCAACAGTAAAGCAAAAGGTCTAGATATTAGATTAAATGATATTCGAAGAAAGCCTATTACTTCAGTCAATGATTGGCAAATAGATTTCTTAGAAAACTATATTTCGTATTTTGCTGAAAATTTGAAATGCGTAAATTCAAAATTAATAGAGAAAAAGTTAACAATGGATACTGCAAGTGCTTTACAAAAAACTTCTAAAAGATTAGCAAGCTGTGCCAAGTATTTGTTGAATTGCGGTGTATCTTATGTATTGTTAGGACATATGCAATCAGATGCACTAAAAAAACAGTTTGGGAAATATCGCCAAGGGTCAGGTGGCACATATCTGATAACTGTGCAAAATGTTATTCAAAAATTTAGAATCCACAAAACTAGAAAGTTGCTAGACAAGCATACAGATTTTACAATATTTCCTCCTGCTCACCACAACTGTGATAAGTGTGAACTTGATGTGGAGTTTAATATGTCAATATGTGAAAATTGTGAGGATCAGTTGCCAAATGAATGCAAACAAGGGCTTTTATATATTGCAGGTTTTATTGCTTACAAACTTCCAGAATTACATTCAATTTTAGAAGAAACAGACACCTTTGATATGTTTCAAAAATATGGAACTTTGATCAGTTCTTTGAATAGGGGAAGACTAAGAGAACCTTCTGACAATTTAGTCTACTTTGTTTTTTATTGTTTTTTTATATTTGAAGTGACACTTGTGAATAAAGTTTCACCATTGCTGTGCAAGAAAGGATTAATTGACATTTTTATTAACTGCAATAGTAAATTTCAATTGCTTGTTCAAAGTGTTAAAAAAGTTTGCTGCATTTTAACAAACATTTTTTTAAACAATTATTGTAAAAAACACTCTAAAGATTTTGGGAAGGAATGTTTAATAAAACAAGCAAAACTTTCAACTTCAAAATAAAATACTTTGAGTCAAAAAAGTCAAAATAATTTTAATAAAATAAAGTTAATATATTTGTTTGTTTTTATCAAAAAATTTATTATTTGTATTACAAGTGTTAAACTGCTAATATAAACATATAGTTATAAAAATGAGATTTAGTCATTTTTAGCTAAACTCCTCAAATTTTTATTGTAATTAACATATTTCTAAACGTAAAAAAAATTCCTACAATATTTGCTTTCGAAATTCAATCAAAATGTTTTGTCCTAATAAAGCTCTTTTTTTGTTTCTGAAGTTTGTTTACAAAGGCAAATATAAAAAATAATTTTAACCGTAAAAAAGTCGGCCTTCGCTAATTTTACGGAAAATGAGCTGTCGCGGCCTGTTTAAGAAGGCCTTGGTAACAGCAAACACTATATAAATACGGGGGCGGATAAGGGGGCCAGTTAGAAAAAAAAAATTTTTTTGCATAATTTTTATTTTTATTATTAGATAACAGTATAAAATGGAAAAAAATGAGTTGCACAAATATATAGATTCCTTAACAAATAGTAAGTAAATTTTTTTTTCATAGTTATATTATTGATAACTATTTTTAAAACAATAACATAAATGTTTTTTTCATAGTTATATTATTGATAACTATTTTTAAAACAATAACATAAATATTTTTAAAACAAAAACATAAAAACCTTACTCTTTTTGTTTATCTTGGTACGATAATCTTAAGTATAAAAAGATTAATGAATTAGATTAAAATTTTTTAATCTAATTGTGTATTAACAAATACTTTGTTAAGAATACATTATTTTATGATTTGTATAATATGCTACTTTTTCTTAATTTTTATAGAAGTCCACAAATCAAATTTATATTGATTTATTCTTAACAAACATATTTTTTAGTGTTTAGTTTAAAAATGATATAAAAATTACACTCATCATCTTTTATCATTTTCCTGTTGTATTCTAGTAGTATTGTATGAAGTATTATTACTTCTTCATCCTTTAAATATTATTTAAATCATTATACAAGCATGTCTTATATTTGCTTCTTGTTTAGATCATAGCACTATTATTATAGATTTCTTGAGATTACGTAAGCATAGTTCCCATAATATTTTTGCATTAATTCAATGTTTCTAAAGTTTTTTAAAATATAAGATAATTATTATTGTCTAATACTTTTTTTTTTTTATGTATACTAATTTACATATGTTTATTGTTTACATAAGTATATACCCATTCTAAATATTAGCTTCTTGTTTATTTTCATATAATCTTTATATTTTAATTTTTATTTCTTGAACTTTTGACAATAACAAACTGTTATTTTTTATTGTACAATTTTTTTGTTAACTTTAGTTGAATCAACAAGGTCCACCATTGGTAAGTTTGTATATTATAACTTCTGTTAGGAATCATAGTAATAACAGTTTAAACATGTGTGTCTAGGTTTAACTCATATTTTGTTTAATCATCTCTCCATTTATCACTTGCTATAGTTATCAATTTTGAAAACCAGTAATTTTTATTCTGCGAATATACTTAATGCCACACTTTTTTTTTTTTTTTTTTTTTGCGGTGTCTTACTCCTTTTTTAATTTTAGAACCATCTTCATATGGTACAGTTGATAAGTTCTAAAAACCTGTTATGCATTCCTTATCAATGCAACATTTATTTTTTATAACTTTTAACCTTGGTTCCAACTTTAACTGCAACGTGTGGTAAGTTTAAAGACAATTACTGTTTAATATGTGTACGCATTTCTCAACAATTGCAATATTTATTTTCTATAAAAACTTTTTAAACTGAGGAATATCCTTATCTGCTACAATTGGTATATTTTAAATACTTTACTTTCTAATATGTGTATGCATTTTTCATTAATTGCATTAATTGTTTTTTATTAACTTTTTTACCTTAGTTTTATTGTCTCCTGCATCAAGTGCTGTTTCTTAATAAAATTATCTTTTTATATTTGTATCCATTTTTTATAATTTGAAATATTAGTTTTTTATTACAACTTTTTATCCTTAGGACCGCCTTCATCTGGTACGATTGGTAAGTTTTAAAATTTTTAATTTATTTTTTTTATTTTTTTTTTTTTTATTTATTTTTTTTTAACAATTGCTATATTTTTCTTTTATTACTTTTTAACCTTAGTTTCATTGTGGTCTGGGTCAAGTGGTATGTCTAAATAATATTACTTGTTAATATGTGTATCCATTATTCATCATTTGCTATATTAATTTTTTGTTACAACTTTTTAACTTTAGGACCGTGTACATCTTCTACGATTGGTATGTTTTAAAAATTTTACCTTCTAATTGTGTATGCATTTTTCATTAATTGCAATTTTTCTTATTACAACTTTTTAACCTTAGTTTCATGTTCATCCACAACAACTGGTATGTCTAAAAACTATTACTTTTTAATGTGCACGCATTTCTCAGCAATTGCAATATCTTTAAATAACAACTCTTTCTACCTTTAGTTCCACCTGCTCAACCTTCTGCTGGTAAATTTATGAGTTAAAAATGTATTTGAATGGTTATCAAATTTGTATTATTCCTATTAATATACACTGTTTAATACATTTATATTGTGTTCTCATTTGAGTTCTCATAAAAAGAAAATCAATAGCAGTATTTAAATTTTTACTCTTATTAAAAATTTGTTAACCTATCAGTGATTTATTAGTCAATAATTTTATATGTTTAGATTACTTTAACAAGTAAAAAATTTGTATTAAGTGTTATATAATGCCATTTGTTACTAATATAATTATTATTTATTTGCTTTTAGAGCTTACATATGAAGCCTACAAAATTTACAGGACCCAGCATCCTGGAACCACCAACAACAAGTCATATTTGCGTTGGGTCCGATTTGGGGGCAAAGATGACCTCCTTTTTAGATGGCCCTATTACAACTCTGGGGACAACGGCAGAGGAGGTACTGGAAGTGGTCGTACCAGAAGAGGTTGACAAAGGACGAATGGTGGCAGCCATTATGCTAAATATAAACAGTTAAAAAGTTAACATGGTGCCACTATTCCTTTATTTTTCTTTAATAATATACAATATTAGTTAATTTGTTTTCTTTATTGTAACAATTTTTAAATTAACTTTTTCTTGGCATTTTTTTTTATTTTCATCTAAGTTTTTTGCCAAAATAATTATAAAAAAGTAGTTGCAATAAATATTTTGCATGTTTTCAATGTTATATGTGATAAAACAAATTTAAAAGTAGTACCCATAGATAATTACCACTTTCAAATGCAAATAAAGTGTCATGAGAATTTTATAACCTATATTAAATGCAAGTTTTAAAATGTATGAGTACCAGTTTAAAAGTTAAGTGTTATTAAATGTGTAGAGTCTTTTGCGTACTTTTTTAGTTTTCTTATTTTAGTTGTTATAATTAAAATGTTTGTTTGACTTTTTTAAAAATTATTTTTCTTTAAATAATTGGGCTTATATTTACAGTTCCTAAAAAATTGATTTGCATTATTCAGATTTAAGTATTTTTTTGATAGACTACTCTGGCTTACCTTCACGTGGTGCCTATTGTTAAAATTTTTAGTTTAATTATTGCATGAGTTATTTTCAGAAACTTGCCCCTTATTTACAAATAAATAAAAATCATAAATGTCTTTTTGATATGATATTTTTTTTAAATGTCAGAACGTGCTACTCATTTACAACATTTCGTGTAACAATTTTGAGCTTTTAGATATTTTTTGTTTAAAAGTTATTCTTGACAGAAAATTACCCTCTTTTCTGCCCAAAAAAGGCTAATTATGCGAATAATTTTTTTTTTAATATATAAAAAAGTGAAAATATTTATTTTGTTTTTCTTTTTGAGTACTACACCAGAAAAAAATAATTTTAAATCAGGTTATTGAAATTTACATTTTTTTAGGTGTACCACCTTTATAAAAAGCTGCATCTCATCTTACGCGTCTAAAAAAACATATTATCTTACCGAGTACTATCATAATTTAAATAGCATGTTAACAGCTAATGTATTATCTTATATAAATCATTAATTAGCAGTAGATAAGCATAAAATATTGAGGCTGTAATAAATTTTTGATGATCTTGTTTCGTTTTGACGTATTTACAAAATATTAAAAAATTATAAAAGGGATTGTATATTTTTTAAACAATAAAACGATGAATGAATAATTATACAACCAAATAATCAAAATAAATAACACCGTTGAACTTGTATGAACATACTTAATCAAACAAACTTGCAAAAAAATTCGTAGCCTACCCATAAAAGAGGTTATACCGTCTTAGGAACCTAGGGACCAAAAATTTATAACTTTAAAATTGTGTTACTTTTTAAAAAAAAAAAAATGTCTTTTTTAAATTCTTTTAAATTATCAAAAAAGTATGTTTGTGAAAAATCAAAAAAATGAAGATTCTTTATAGATGTATCTAATCCTTAAGGAAAGTGCGTTTTTTTGCGCGTTATTTACTGTCGTTTAGATATTATTAAAAAGCGCTATGTTTAGGTACGCATGCGTAAGAACGAAAAACTTTTGAACTTTTAAAAATCCTACGGTTCTTAACAACAGAGAATATTTTATATGGTAACAGATTATTTGTTAACTAATTTCTGAAAAGCTAATGGTGTAGCCTTATTCTTAACATAAATCAATATAATAATATAAAAATTTCACAAAAGTATAAATAAATAGATCTTTGCGCGCTTAAACTTTATTTTTATTTAATACCTTTTTATTGTAAATCATAGATTTGTTTATTTATTTGAAATCAATTTTCTAAAAATCTGACTGTAGGATTTAAATATATTTTTTTTAAACTTCAGGTATGTTCTATATGTATGATATTTTTCTGGACGTTGCTTCAACTTTTTTTCCATATAAAAATTTGTTTTTACTGTTATGACTATTTCCTTATATATCAAAGTGCAATTTCATTAATTATTTTGTTAATTATTATACAAATCAAAATGAATCATTAGACCACGACATTATTGTCACGCAATCAGGAAGAATATCGAAGAAGCCAAAACATTACATTGATTACGAAATGCATTTTTAAAAGAAGGTAGACGTAACGATTGCTACGCAAAACAATTCAGAATAGCAATTAGCGATTGCAAAACTAGCAGTTCCCTTTTACGAATTGCACAAAAACTTATAACGAAAGCATTCCCTTGAGAGAGTTCCGCACGAAGAATTCTCGCTTAAAACCCAGTGCGCTGCATTTAATTTCAGTTGAAGTTTCGACGCGAAACTATACAGATTTTATATATAAACTAGTTGTAATAATTTAATATAAAAATATTGAAATAAATATTAAATAAAAACCATAGTCGAATTCTCTTCATAATAAATACAAAGACACATATATTAAACGTTCTAAGATATTTTTTATCCTTTTTTTATTTATATTTTTGTGAAACTTTTGTAATAATATACTGATCTACATAAAAATCAGGCTATAACATTTAGCATTTAGTTTTCAGAGATCAAATAACACGGTTGCCAAATAAAATATACTCTGTAGTCAGCGCCGGCGCGAGTAGGTGTCACGTGGGGGGGGGGGGGGTGCCTTTACAACTTTGCCAACTAAAATATCAAAAAAAAAAAAAAAAAAAAAGGTTCTCGTTTTCCAAAATTTACCGACTGCCATTACGACATTTGCCGACTGTCTATCCTATCGAAAGGGTCGACATTTGCCGACTAACTAGTCTAAAAGGGTCCGATTTGCCGACTATATATATATATATATATATATATATATATATAGATATAGATATAGATATATCTATATATCTATATATATATATATATATATATATATATATATATATATATATATATATATATATATATATATATAGATATATATATATAGATATAGATATATCTATATATCTATATATATATATATATATATATATATATATATATATATATATATATATATATATATATATATATATATATATATATATATAGATATAGATATAGATATATCTATATATCTATATATATATATATATATATATATATATATATATATATATATATATATATATATATATATATATATATATATAGATATAGATATATCTATATATCTATATATATATATATATATATATATATATATATATATATATATATATATATATATATATATATATATATATATATATATATATATATATATATATATATATATATATATATATATATCTATATATATCTATATATATATATATATATATATATATATATATATATATATATATATATATATATATATATATATTTATATATATATATATATATATATATATATATATATATATATATATATATATATATATATACATATATATATATATATATATATATATATATATGTATATATATATGTATATATATATATATATATATATATATATATATATATATATATATATATATATATATATATATATATATATATACATATATATAAGGAGAGAGAGAGATTGTAATATTTCGGCTGCAAAGATGCTCAACTTATGCAACCTTCCCTTAGCATAAAATTTTTACTTAAGAAACTAGATAATAAAAGTATATTAAAGAAAGAATTTCTATTAATAAAAACAAATAACACACAAGATAAACACGTTAATAAGATTAGAAATACTTTCAAAAATGAAAATCCTAATTTGGTTGCTGATATAAAATAATTATCATAGGTAATCTTTGCATTTTCGAGTTTCAATTTTACTTTGTACTTTCTTTTTTCTGTTTTTTATTTTAGTTTTTAACGGAATTAAATATTTTATATTTTGTTATTTACCCTTTGTAAAACGGCTTATTTTTTATTTTTTTGTTTACAAGATTAATTTTCTTAAGATTGACGTCAATGAGGCATGTAGTTGGCTGACGGTAAAAAATATAGTATAACTATAGTATGCGCCCTGTCATTGTTTATTACATTACAAAGACAACCCGCCAAACCATGATGATGAGCTGAAGCAGTGGTACCTGAGCATGATGATAAACTCGCAGAGATCTAACAATCTAAATGAGTTTTAGATTGTTATTATTATATATACTATTATTAACTTTTATTTCGCTGATTAAACAATATTACAATTTTTCATATAAAATAAATAACATCGTAAACATAAAAAACCTTGATAAAAAACGTTTTTTAATTTTTCATTTTACAATATATATTTTATTATATAATATTTACTAAAAACCAACAAGAGTCCAGGAATCGACGAAATTAATGCAAGTGCTTTGAAATCAGTATTTGATAATATTGAATCGCCTCTTTTAACATTATTCAACTTATATTTAAAAACTGGTGTTTTTCCTGATAGATTAAAAATGGCAAGAGTAGTCCCTATTTATAAAAATAGCGACGACTCTTTAGCATCCAACTATAGCCCAATATCAATACTTTCTTGTTTTTTAAAGCTTCTCGAACGTGTTATGTATATTAGATTATACAACTATCTTGAAACAAATAATATTCTGTATAACAAACAATTTGGTTTTCGCAAGAGTCATTTAACATGCAATAATTGAATTAGACAATAAAGTTTTGAATGGTTTCAAAAATAATGAATATACTCGAGCCTTGTTTATTGATTTAACAAAAGCATTCGATACAGTTGACCACGAGATCCTCCTACACAAACTAGAGATGTATGGAGTAACAAACAACAATCTAAGATGGTTCAGAAATTACTTAAATAACAGGAAACAAGGAGTGTCATACAACACAGCATGTACACGGTTACAAACAATCAGTTGTGGTGTACCCCAAGACTCCATTCTTCGATCTTTACTATTTTTAATCTATGTGAACGACATTTACTTAACTTCAAACATTCTTAATTTTACTCTTTTTGCAGGTAATACGAATATTTTTTTTACTCACTCAAATATAAAAACAATATTTTCTACAGTCAATCACGAGTGCAAAACTTAAATGAGTGGTTCAAAGCTAATAAAAATTCCTTAAATATCCTCAAAACCAAATATGTTTCATTTCACAAATCATCTAATTCTGTTAATTTACCACTTTAGCTTCCTCTGCTCTTGATCAACAGCATTAATATAGAAAGAGACCATTCGATGAAAATCCTGGGAACAATTTTTCAATAAAAGCTTAGTTGGAAGAATCATATTTTGCACATCGAAAATAAAGTATCCAAGTCAATCAGCATCATGCATAAAATAAAACACCTTCTAAATAAAACTTGCTTAAAAAATATATATTATTCGTTCATTCACAGTTATATCAACTATTGTAATATCGTTTGGACAAGCACATACTCTTTAGTACTAAAAACGATATATGTAAAACAAAAGCAAGCGTGTCGAATTGTATGCAATCCTAACAGATATACCCATGCCAAACCATTATTCAAGGAAATTGGAGCTCTAAATGTTTATGAACTGAACCTTCTCCAAAATGTATTATTTATGTTTCAATCGCAAAACAATTTACTACCAAAATACTTTGAAAATCAATTTTCCACCATTGATCACAAAACCCTACAAAGTACTCTTTTCAAACTTAAACATTCCAAAAATTTTACTTAAAATAATCAAACCTCTTTAAAGCAGCTGTCAAACAGCACCTATTTAACTTACGTGACATCAACATACTCTAATACTTTTAAAAATCAAATTAATAATCACTAAAACAAATTTATCCCTTTTGGATGACCACAAACGATGATTATATCACAATACAAATAGTTTTTCTTTCTTTTACCCGTCTATCAGATCGTTACGTACAAGGCTTTATTTTTTACGTACAAGGCTAAGTATTTGCTTTATTTCTACTGATGAATTTTTAATATCACGTTAAGCTCACGTGAAGTCTATTGCAAAATCGCGAATGAAAGGGGCTTGATGATAAGACTGCAGTCTTCTACTTGCTCCTGTTATTATTTTAATTTTTATCTTATTTATAAATGTATACATGAATTAAAGTTAATGGTATGTAAAATATATAGTGACGAAATAAAATATATTATATTATATATATATATATATATATATATATATATATATATATATATATATATATATATATATATATATATATATATATATATACATATACTATATATATATACTATTTATATATACTATATATATATACTATATATAATATATATATATATATATATATATATATATATATATATATATATATATATATATATATATATATATATATATATATATATATATATATATATATATATATATACATATACTATATATATATACTATTTATATATACTATATATATATACTATATATAATATATATATATATATATATATATATATATATATATATATATATATATATATATATATATATATATATATATATATATATATATATATATATATATATATATATACTGTTATAATCAGTCAGAGATTCAAAGAAAGTAAGGATAATACGTTTATCATCACAACCTTTTCATAGAGTCCCTTTAGTCACTCATTAAAAAAAAAAACACTTTAAATTTTAAAGTAAAATAAAGATTCAATAAAGCAAAACTCAGTTTCTTTTTGTTGTTATTTTGAAAAAAATATTAAAAGTATTAAAACAAATAAGAAGAAAAATAAAAGATGGGCAGCTTTTACATAAGCCATAATAATGATAATAAAAATTTAAAATTTAAAAATCTAAAAACAAATACTGATATATGTCAGCAATGTCTGATATATGTCAGAGATGCATTTTAGTTTGTCTTTAAACGATGAAATGCTTTTTAGGTCTTTAATAATTTTATTTTGGAAATGATTCCAAAAAAGTTGACTGCTGTGATTTCATTTTCCATAGATGATAGTTGCAGTGCCGGATCAAGAGGGGACTAGGGGGGCTATAGCCTAAATTTAGGAGCCCCAAAAAAAATTTTTTTTTTGTCATTTTTAGGCTCTGGTCCATAAAAAGGCCTCCATAAACAAAAAAAGCCCCGGACCCCAAGGAATCTTAATCCGCCACTGGATAGTTGTACCTGGTATTTGAACGCAGATTATATTTTTCAGAAAATGAAAAAAAAAAAGTTATCTAAAAAAACGGTAAAAGATTGTTTTTATACTTATACATAAAAATAAATATCTGTAATGTGTTAAGTTTGTCAATGTCTAGAAACATCATGCTAAGATGATTTTTCCATTTGATCTTACTGACAAATAGAGGGCGTGGCTACCAGCTGAATGGTTTATTAGAATTCAAATTAAAAAAGACTTTCCCTTAAACGCAATTCATTATGTTGTTTGTAAGTATAGTTGACTCTCGATCTCTGGGGACTGGGAAAATTTAGTGATACCTAATGGATTTTTTTTTTAATTTTATTTATTGTAATAAATAAAATACAACTTCCATATATAAAGTTTAGAATTGATGAATAGAAACACACAAGGCTTTTCTATGCTGACAATGGACATTGCTGCAGCCGAAGCAGCATCTTAATCGTGTTTTTTTAAAAAGTGCACTGTGGGTGCATCAACTACATTCTGAGCTAATTTGTTCTATCGGTTAGTAACACGGTTTGTAAAGAAGTGCTGACGTTCTGAATTTCTTTTGGTCAGTTTTGGTTTCAAACATCGGCTGTTTCTTCTCAGATTATAACCTGAAGTTAATAAGAAAGGCTGTACTTGTGGTATGTAAAACTCAATTTCTTGTAACTGATTGAAAGTCAACTGTATACATAAGTAAACAACAAAAATAAGTAAAGTAAAATGTCAAATATTGATAGAACTAAGATTGTTCCAATAGACTTACATCTATTTTATTCCACATCTTTTAACTTGTTTACTTTTAAAAAAAAGTACTTTTAGTTGTTTAAAAAAAATATTATTGGAGTAAACCTTGCACTAGATTAGACTTCAAAGAAAAGATAGTAACAAGTGCACCAAACGTAGTTTAACTAAAAAACAGATTTAAAGATAAAGAAACGTATCTAAATTTTTAGTTTTAAAACCTTGTGTATCGAAGTTACAACTTTAGGCAGCTTTATCTCACACATTGAAGACTTATAAAAATAGAGTTATTATTCGCAAAAAAACTCAAACCGGAAAGACAAAAATATAATCACAAAAATGCACCAAGTTTTTAAAGAAAAGATTGTAAAAAGTCAACATTACGTACTAACAGCAATTGAGCGGAGGGGGTCAGGTTACAAATTATGTTGTTGACAAGATTAAATTTAAAACAAAAGTAAAGTTAATAAACATATTCCATCTTTTGCCTGTAAAAATTTAATTAAAATTTTTAGGTCTTTTTAAACAAGTTAAATTCC
This sequence comes from Hydra vulgaris, assembly GCF_022113875.1. NCBI lineage: Eukaryota > Metazoa > Cnidaria > Hydrozoa > Anthoathecata > Hydridae > Hydra > Hydra vulgaris. Next base: position 8,975,787 of record NC_061165.1, read on the forward strand.
ATTGTAGCCTTAAAACTATAAAATCAAAGACGGGAAAGTAGATTAAGCAGGCTTTTTTCGCCGGCGAATTAAAGCGTTTTATGAGAAAATGATAGCTACCATTTCTATTGATGAGTTAAATAAACGCGTTTAACCAATATTTTAATAGTTTTAGTGAGTTTTGCAAGAGTTTCAGTGGAGCCCACTTTATAAACTTTTTTTATGTTTAAAGTTTTCAACCAAAAAAATTCGAGGCCGTAAACATCAGTGTTTGAAGACGTAAACATCCGTGTACAATACGTAACAACAAAACATTCCTGATATACAATTGTTTGATCGCCTTTAGTTTTTCCGACTAAATATCAAAACTATACTTTTTAATTTAATAAAATAAATTTATAGGTCAGTTAAAGTTTAAAAAACTAAAAAGGTTTTCATTAGAAATTAAAAAAGCCAAACGAAAATCTCCATTTAATGGCGGCACTCCTTCCATGTTTTAACTACTCAAGTGAGGCAATGTAAGAGCACGCCCTACATGATCTACCTATTTCAATCAGAATTTGTTAACGCAGAAATTAAACACCGACGTCAAAAAATCAAAAATTCTTAGTTCTAAATTAATTTCTTATTAATAAACAACGCTTAATGTAAATTGAGGAGAATTTCGTGACTTCTTTTATTTCGTTCGTAATAAACCATTCAGCTGGTAGCGGCACCCTCCATTTGACAGATTCGTCAAATGGAACGATCATCTAAAACTCATTTAGATCGTTAGATCTTCACGAGTTTAGCATCACGCTCAGGTGCCACCACTTCAGCTCATCATCATGGTTTGACGGGTTGTCTTTGTAGAATTACAATGACAGGACGCATACTATAGAAATGATCCTAGTTAGTACGGTCTTAACTAAAATTATAATTATTAAAATTCGGAGAATTTTTGTATTTTGTTTCTATTGTGGGTTTATAATAACAAAATTTAATTTTTTTTTGTGTCTTCCGTTTCTAAGATTGGGTTGTTTTACTTAAAGTATGTTGTTGTTCGTCAAAGTTGATTTTAAAAATTTATAATTCTATTAACTTAAACTTGATAAAAAAAATTTTATAAGGTTTAAAATTTTATAAAATAATGTTATTATCTTTAGAAATTATACTCATGTAAAATTTACATCGTTATGATATGGTTGTAAACTTTATATAAAAGTTATAACTTTTAAGTTAAATTTAATTTCGTTATGATATGGTTGTAAACTTTATATAAAAATTATAACTTCTAAGTTAAAAGTTATAATTTCGCCGAATGATATATAAGGAAATTTCATATTTGGTTTAAAGTTTTTCATTTTATTTTATTTGAAGAAATTTTTTTTTTTTTTTTTTTTGATAACTCAATTCATTTTTTATTTTTGATCACTCAGACATCAAAAATTAGTGTGAATTCGACGTTGCAAACAACATTTATTTGTGTGAATATCGAGGACTGGATAGGAACAAAAATCCCTAATAAGTTTTTAGGGATTTTTGTTTCTATCCAGTCCTAAAAATCCCTAAAAAGTTTTTAGGGATTTTTGCTCCTATCCAGTCTTCGATATTCACACAAATAAATGTTGTTTGCAATGTCGAATTCACACAAATAAATGTTGTTTGCAAAAATGTATGAACTTTTATTATTTACTATATTATTATTATTATTATTATTATTATTATTATTATTATTATTATTATTATTATTATTATTGTTATTACTATTATTATTATTATTATTATTATTATTATTATTATTATTATTATTATTATTATTTTCTTTATTATCTTTTTGTATTATTTTGTATTTTGTATTATTATCTACACTGACTCTCTCTCTCTCTCTTTCTCTCTCTCTCTCTCTCACACACACACACACACACACACACACACACACACACACACACACACACACACACACAACTTTTGAAGAATTTCAAAATATTTAATTAAAGTCAGTGCAAGCACGCAAAATATCTTTTTTTTGTTATCAAATTTTATTCAAAAGTAATTGTTTTTAAAAATTTTTTAAATATTACTTATGCGGTGACATGAGCTTGAAAAATCAAAAAAATCTTACTTTTTTTACTCAGTCTAACATGCACAAACTTGCACTATTCATTAAACCTTTTTGAGGCAAAACAAAGTTACTTGTCATCTTAATCCTGTTAAGTATTATAATATGATCATAGGAATTCTATGATCATAGTATAATAATTGTTTTTTGAATTTTTTGAATTTGAAAATTAAAAGCCTAATTTATTTTATTTAGTTTTACTTTAATTGAATTCATTCTACTTTTTTAGAAATAATACATTATGAGAAACAATAGTTCAAATAAAGTTTGTTGACAATTTAGATTTATTTATTTATTAATACTTTTTCTCATCTTTGTCTCTTTGTCATCGTGTCTCTTTCTATTAATCTTTCATTGTGTCTCCTTCTGTTGATATTGGTAAGTATTAATTATTATCTCCTTCTCTTTATACTGGTAAGTATTAACAAAAGGTGACTCAACAGGACAAGTTAATTTTTTTTTTTTTTTAATCCATTTATTTAACCCAAAATCTCAAAATTAAAAATTACAATTTTTTTAAATAATTTTACAAAATTAGGTTAGGTGTCACTCATATAGTTAAAAACTAATCATTGGAGTACAATAAACAAACAAACAAAAAATTCAACAGAATTAATGCTAATAAATAAAAGCAAGCGTAAATTAAATTAATTCGAAAAAAAATGATTAAACTATAATAAATTAAATAAAAAGACAAAAAAATACAAAAACACTCAATTAATAACAATAGCAAACAACAATAAAAATAATTAGCAACAACAGCACAAATAATAACAAACAAATATGCAAACGAAAAAGGCAAACACAAAAACTACAAAACGAAAACAAAAACTACATAACAAAAAGGCAAACACAAAAACTTCTACAAAATAAAATGAATATATTTATTATTCTTAATGAGCCAAAACTCCTTGCTAAAACAAACTTGCATTGATTTATCTTTTGAAAGTCAAATCACAGCACTTTTAAATAAGAAGTTTTAGGCACTAGTACTCTTTCTTTGTAATCATTTGTTGTTTCCACTTTTGTTACCACATGCTAGGTTAATATTGAAACAGTAAAAAAAAAAAATTATTTTTAACTATGTTAGGATTTATTAGTATTTCATAATAAGCTTATGTTTTATTTAATTTGTTTGTTACAGTTATTTTTCTTTGCATTATTTTGCATGCATTTGTTGTTTCCAGCACTTACAAATACACTAACAAATGAGCGCTTACAAATGGAGACTATTGAATGTATTGTTCTCAACACCAAGAATCCTTAACAAATCATTCCTTTTTGATTTGGATCCAGCGCAGTGAGAAAAATATACCAAGTTTAACCTGGGGCAATAGTTATCTCTATTCAGGTTCTGGGGCATATGGTATCAAAGGAGGAAGCTGAGGAGGTAATGTATATAATTTTAATGCCTACAGTTAGTGTAACGATTGTTATTATGAATAGTAGTCTGTATATTATATAGATTGCTATTTACATTTGTTGTGGGCATGTATAGGATTAAAATAAATAAATAAATAAAAAATATTACCTTATATATATATATATATATATATATATATATATATATATATATATATATATATATATATATATATATATATATATATATATATATATAGTATGTATGTATGTATGTATGTATGTGTGTGTGTGTATACAGTATCTACTCAAATTATTAGACTCAAACTCAATTTTCAACTTTTCTTCTTTTTTGTTTTTAAAAAAAATGCACTAGAAGCAATCACAACTTAATTTTTTTATATAATCTATATACTGATATATGCAAAGCATGTTATGAAACTTAGTACTTTGTGGTGAGTCATTTCAACTTTAAAAGAACTTTGATACGCCTTAGCATACTATTTATGCACTTTAAAGTTGATGCTTTAACATCTGGATCTCAACGCCATACTTCAATCAGTCGTTCTGTGAGCTTTTGTTTACTATTTGTGTTTGATAAAACAAATTTGTGTTTGACAAGCTCCCATAGATTTTCAATAGGGTTCATATATGGAAAATTGCCAGGCCAATCAAGAAGCTGGATACTTTCATTAGCAAGAAATATTTTTATGGATTTTGCAATAGGGAATGGAGCACTATCTTGCATAAAAATTATTTTTTTACTATATTTGAAAACCACTCTCATATCTGTGGAATCAGCAAAGTCTGCAGGACAGTCTTGTATTGATCTTGTTTTATCTTCCCTTGCACAATGTAAAGATTACCAGTACCCCTGCTTGATATGCATGACCAAACCATTATAGATGCTGGGTGCTTTACAGTGTTTACAATGCCTCCAAAGTTTTAATGGTAGTTTCATTGCTGAATACAACTTGAATAAAGAAGTCAATATTGATGTTTATTAATTTTTCAAATATTAGTAAATTCAATCGGGGTAATATATTTACTCAAAAACATCTTTTGATAATTTGTACTAACCAAATATAATCTGTTTAAGTGTAAGGAGAGAAAAAATAGAAAATTCCACTCATCTTGAGAAAAAGAAGCAAGACATTTTTTAATAATTACAGGCAATCAAGTTTCGGCTTCTTCAGTGGTTAACACTTAATTCTAACTCATATCTTTTCCTTCTTAAAGGTCCAAGTGAAATGTTAATGCCTTGTTCTTTCAAAACGCTTTTCAGTTTTATTTATTGCGATTTTGTTCAACAACTTTTTTGATTTCTTCTGTCATCTCTAGCACTTGTTATTCTCTTTCAACCACAGTGACCTTTTTTCTGTTGTACTAATTTGACCCCTATTCTGAGTTTAGAACTTATTCTTTTACCTCTAGCCTGCGAGACTTCAGCTATTTTTGCAATACTTCTTTGAGTGCCATCTGTTTCTTGCAAAAGAACAGCTGCTCTAGCTAGATCACGCCGGGAACCATCACTTGCTTTACCCATTATTAATCCTAAAACAAGTGCAACACTCAATAAGTTATTATGTGACTGATTAAAAAAAATATTTAAAAGCAACTGAAATTGCATTATTTAAGTTATAAAGACAACCTACAATAATTTATGCCTCTAATAATTACATAATTAGAATTTTGACAAATAAAATTAATTGAAAGTTTTTTAATTTTATATTAATAAAATTTAACATACTTTTTAAGAACTTGAAAATATTTTTTTAAAGTATTTATATTTTAAAAATTTTCCTAATCTAAAACAAAAAATGAATGATAAGAAGTTAAATTACACATAAACAACAAAAGCAAACAGCAATAAGTTCTACCTATCAAAGAAAATCCGAAAAACTAGTGAAATCTGAAAATTTTATTCTTGAGTCTAATAATTTGAATATATATATATAAATATATATATATATATATATATATATATATATATATATATATATATATATATATATATATATATATATATATATATATATATATATACATATATATATATATATATATACATATATGTATATATATATATATATATATATATATATACATATATGTATATATATATATATATATATATATATATATATATATATATATATATATATATATATATATATATATATATATATATATATATATATATATATATATATATATATATATATATATATATATATATATATATATATATATTAAAAAAAGTTAAACAAGAAAAAAAGTATTTCTTTCTACAATTATCATTGAGTTTTCTTTATTTCTATTTTTGATCATCAGGAACTAGAAAGAATATTATTATTATTTTTAGCTGTTTATTTCATTTTTTCATTTTTGTTAGTTTCAGTCTATAACAGCTAACACAATAAAGAAAGAAGTGTAACAACGGTTTCATTCAATAAAGAAAGAAGTGTAACAAGAGTTTCAAACAATAAAGAAATGTATCAACGGTTTCAAACAATAAAGAAAGAAGTGTAACAACGGTTTCAAACATTCTTCCGTAAAAAACGTTTAAAAGACGTTTAAAAAACGTTTAAAAGACATTTAAAACGTAACTTTTAAAAACAAATGCCGTAGGGTTACGTATAAAACAAGTTCTGAGATTTGCAAAGTTTAAAAAAAAATGTGATTAAAATTTGAAGTGTTTATTTTATTGTGTTTCTTAAATTGATTTACACTTGTTGATTCAATATTTTCTTGTGACATTCCAGTTATTTACTACTCGATTACAGAAAAAATTATTTAATTATTAACTATTAAAAATTATTTTACAAAGACTTCTTATAACTTTATTAAAGAAAAATTGTTTGCAACTTTGTGTATTTATTAACTCGTTATTTTAAAGTTTGGCCTCTGACTATTTGTGTTAAAATATTCAGTTGGGTTATAGATTTTTTTTTTTACTGATTTGAACATTTGGATTAAAATACCACACCTTCTGTTTTCTAATGAGAATAAATTTAGTTATAAGTTTCTTCGTGACTGTAAGCAACTAAGCTTGATATTATAGTCAATCTATGTTGAACTTTTTTAAGTATATCAATTTACCCTTTCCAATGAGGATTCCATATAATTGCTCCATACCTTAGATGAGGACGAACTAATGACTTAAATGCGTGTTTAAATCTTCTTGTTTAAATCAGGATCTATGATGACTCCAATCAAGATCATTCGAAATAAAAGTACCCATATTTTTTCTCGACTTTTCCTTCCTCTAGTATAACTTCATTAATTTTGTATTTAAAGTTATTATTTCCAAAATGGGTTTGCAAGTTTTATAAAAACTTTGCAAGTGGAGTTTTATTTGCCATTTATTTGTCTAATCTTTTAAATTATTAAAATTGTTTGGTAAACTAATATTATCTATTTGTGGCTTAATGATTACTAAAAGTATCGCCAACAAATAGTTAACCTTAATTTTTAATTCTAGTTAAGAAACAACGAATTCAACTTTTCAAGACATTATTAACTGAGAGACGAACTTGAATTATGTGTACTCCAAAATTTTGAAAATTTTTAATACCCTAAATTTTCAGTCCCTAAAGGGGCTGAAATTTTAATGAACTCTATAAAAATACGTCAACGTTCCCCCTAAAAATATATATATTACTTAAAAGAAAAAAAAAACAATGTTTTAAATTAGCAACAAAACAAAAAAGTGATTGCAAGTAAAATGTTAAGAAAAAGAATTTAATTAATATCTTAACTAAATATTTCAAATGAATATAACGATTTAAAATTATAAATGATTATTTTGAACAGAAAGTTAACAAAAGTAAAAGATGCATTATATATATATATATATATATATATATATATATATATATATATATATATATATATATATATATATATATATATATATATATATATATACATATATATATATATATATATATATATATATATATATATATATATATATATATATATATATATATATATATATATATATATATTGTTGTTCGACACATTTAAAAGCCATTTTTTTTGTTGTTAACGTTTTCTTTTACTTATATATAAAGTTGACATTTTTCAAAAAAGTTGTTCGCTTTATATAGCATATAATACAACTTGTGACTCTTGTCGACAATTAACAAAAAACGTTATAACAATAGAAAATCACAACTTGTGACTTTTGTCAATAATTAGCACGCTAATTATTGATGACACACAACATCCCCCTTAGCTCAACAAGAGCTCATACGTAATCGTTGTACTTCCGATTAGGAAGTACTCTCCTTCCATAGCGAGTGAATTGAACAGGCTGTGACTCTGTCTCACCATCTGTTGAATAGTTTTGATCGCTGCCCGTACTATTGTCATTTTTACCATTATCCGGAGGAATTATTTGAAGATTTGGATCATCATTGACAATGTGTTTAAAGCTCGTTTCGGTAAGTTTAAATAGTGTTGAATCATAATCATCTGTTGTATCTTCTTCTTTTGTGTCTACACGACGATGTTGCAGATGAGAAAAATGTCGTGGTGACGTATGTCCGTTGACATCAACTTCAGCTGTTAAACCATTATGCAATGCTACTATACTTCCTTTCAGCCATCGTTGCGTACACGGCGTTATGTGCTTGGGTTTCACCCACACTTTGTCGCCAACTTTCCATTCATGACACTCTGTCATCGACTTTTGTGTTGATTCGATTTTATTGATTCCAGGAATTCGAACTCGCTTGTGATGTTGGCAAAATATTTCAAAAGGTGTGCCGTGTTTTGATGGAACGTTATTGATTAAAAATACAGACATGGGAATACCACATTTTACTCTCGCATTTGTTCTTTTTACCGTCCGATGAACTCTTTCAACTATTCCATTTCCCGATGGTTTTTCAACAGCTCGATAGATGAGCCTTATTTCCCATTTCGCAGCCATAGTTTGCATAAGCTGAGATCTAAATGACTTAGAGTTATCTAGAAGAACTTCAGAAGGAGGTCCAAGTGTTGACCATATTGTTTCTAACGCTTGAACAACCATAGTTGCACTTTCGTTGCTTAATTGTGTCCATAACGTATATTTGCTTGGGCCGCAATCAATACAAGTGAGATATAGCGATGAATCAACATGAGTAACATCGCAGGCTACTCTTACAGCAAGATTTCTTTTATCCCACAACATCACATTAGGGTCAATCGAGTTACATTCATCGCATTCAGCAACAACCTGTTCCACTGTGTCTCTAGTAACGTGGGTACCAGCGCGCATACATAACTCCATACTCTTGGAAACTCCCATGTGTGCTAGTGAATGAATTTTTTTAATCCTCGACCAATTTTTCAAATATTTGAAGTCTTCGTCGAACTATCATTTCGCATTGCCCAGCACATTTCACAGGTTTGTCACGAGTCAATTCAGAATTTAACCAACTAAATACACTATGAGAATCAGTTTTAATAGAGACATCACTTGGATTCCATTTCAATGCCATATTTAGATTTTCAATACATGCATCTAATTCGGCCACATTGATATGCATTGCATCAGACTTTGGTCGGAGCCATGTCGCATCTTCTATCTTTCTGTCACCTTTCGTTATCACAACTCCTTTTGCCAGCGAGCTTGCATCGCACCATACAGTCAGAGATGCATTTGGTTTAACATTCCATACACCTTTTTCCGGATCGCACTGTACGACTTTATCTACAACTTCCTGCATCATTTCGATAACATACTTATTCGTAATAGGTTCATTCCAACCTGCTTCGTTTGTACATCTTTTTATATAGCTGCATGCCGGTCTCAACCATCTAGCAACTGGTAGATTAGCAATCAGATTACCACATAATGAGAATATATCCCTCTTTGTGAGCACAGATTTAATAATAGGAAGCTTGCGTCCTCTCTTCCAAAACATCTCCTTTGTTAATGGATTTACTGTGACTTCTAATCCTAGTGCACTAACTGGGTTTTCGCCAAAATATTCATGTGCTTTTGCATGAAGACCCCATTTCTTCATATGTATCACCAGCTTTCTTCCATTTCCATTGGTTGCTAGGGTGTCATCAATGTATCCTCTTGTTGTTTTTGCCAGTGCAGAATCTTGTTGGAGAACATACCGCAATATTGAGCTCATCATCACTGGTGCCAAACTTAAACCAAAGCCCAAACGTGTAAGTGCATATCGCTGATTTTTATAGATGACCGTCTGGTAAGGCCAATGCCTTTTATGCACATGAATTTGTAAATATGCTCTTCTTAGATCCACTACCGAGTCATTGCTGTTTTTACTCATGAGTGGAGTGGAGACTCATGAGTAAAAACTCATTGCATCATTGATGACATCAGCATCCCTTGTAGAGGTTTTTACATACGTGTTAAGCTCACGATAATCAAGCACAGGTCTTATCTTCTTTTTATTATCTTGAATGACACACATTAACGGTAGTAGACCTTTAGGTTTTCCCATAATTTTATCGTCATATTTGATGAGTATACCTTCTTTGTTCCATTCATTTATTTCGTTGTTAAACGCCTCACAACGTTGGTCAGCTACATTATACTGACTTGTTCTATTTTTCATTTTAGGTTCGTTTTCCTACTCCCAACTTACAATCCATTTTTTGCCATCAAAATGAGCTTTGCTTGTTCCAATTTCAATTGTCGCAACACGAAGTTTCGATGGCAACTCAATCAAAGAATTACACAATTTCAGTTTTTCCTGTGCCAATTTGTAGTCAATCACACGTCTTTATTAAGTCCATACCCATAATCATGTCGTATTTGTTTATTACTTCATTCACACTCAGAACCACCACATCCACCAAGCACCCGTTCGTTGGGTTGCATATTTTAGCACTAACTTCTTCGCATCGAATTATTCCGCCCATTGTTGCAACATTTACTACACGAATCACTTTATAGTCAGATGGCAGTAACTTCTTGGTGATGATTGATTGCGAACAGCCAGTATCCACAAGCGCTGTAGCTTTTCTTCCGTTTATTACCAAGTCAATAGTAGGTAGTCTTGTTTCGGGACAAGTTCTTGTAAAGATACCTAATGCAAACTCGTCCCATTTAAGTTTTCCTGGTTTCTTTGACGTTTGCAGCAGTCTTTTGCAGCATGTTTATGCAAGCATTTTTTGCATAAAGAGGTACATTCACGTGCAAAGTGATTTAAGGATTCACAGTTGTAACAACGAATTTCTTTCTTCGTGTATAACTTGTCGTTCCAGTCGTCCGGTGAATTGCATTTACTTCTTCATATACAGATAAACATGCCGCATCTAATCTTGTTTGTGCAACCACGGATGCAGTCTTGACACAATCGTCAAAGCTCAACGCATCGTCTCCCCGAAGAATGGCACGCAGAATGGCACCATCATTAATGCCAATTAAGAATTGGTCACGAAGTTGGCCGTCTCTCTCTGAGGGCAAGAACTTGCAGTCTTGAGCTGCTCGAATCACTCGATGCGCAAACGTCTGTATAGATTCTTCAGTACCTCGGTAAATTTTTCCAAACTTATACCGTGAGATTAACGATGATTTTCTTATTTCCAACGTTTCCAATTTCGTTACCAATTCTTCGTACAAAACATCCTCTGGAACCTCCGGTGCTGTTAATTCTTCCATGGTCTTGTAAGTCTTTAACGGCAGAGCGGCAAGCAAAAACGCTACGTGTTGATCTGAAGTTATATTGTTTATTGCAAAGAAGGAAGTCATCTGTCGAATAAATCGCTTTGGCTGTCCATCTTCATATTGCGGAGATAATAGACATGCCCGGTTAGCTTGTTGTTCGACACATTTAAAAGCCATTTTTTTTGTTGATAACGTTTTTTTTTACTTATATGTAAAGTCAACATTTTTCAAAAAAATTGTTCGCTTTATATAGCATATAATACAACTTGTGGCTCTTGTCGACAATTAACAAAAAACGTTATAATAATAGAAAATCACAACTTGTGATTTTTGTCAATAATTAGCACGCTAATTATTGATGACACACAACATATATATATATATGAAGACCACACGGGTAAAACCACAGATGTCCACTTTTTGAAAATTTCAAGTTTTATATATTTTTATGATATTTTAGTATTAACCTATTTTAATTTAAAAATTCATAACAAAAAAACTATGTTTTAAGGTTCTATGGTCATTTAAAAAAAAGGGCAACTTTGAAACAACCACTGTTGTCCAATGTTTACCGCGTAAAAAACAAGTTATTTTTAACTAAACCAATGATAATAAAAGCGTAAGTCACATGACTAACTTTTCGGATGAAGTAAACAACATTACGTTCACAGAAAAACATTTAAAAAAACATTTTGATTTTTTTAAATGTTTTTCTGTGAACGTGAATCGAATTTTTTTTATTAAAAGAGGGGGAGGGGGCGGTGGCTTTATTATCCCATCACACACTTAGTACGTTGTAGTTGTAAATTACAATGTGTTACCATCTACCTTAAAAAAAAATATGTACTCTAAAAGGTTACAATCTAACGTAATTTACAAGTTGATGAGTTTACAACGGAAAAACAACAGATGTCCAAAATGAGTGTCTTGTTTTCAAAAGAACATTGTGAATAAATAATACTTGTATTTAGCACAAAAACTGTGTTTTTATATTGTATAAGGACTAAAATGTCAGAAAAATATACTTTTAATTAAATAAATTATTAATAAACAGATATCTAAAGTCACTAAACACTAAATTTCATTTTTCTCGAAATGAGAAAAATGTGACATCTGTGGTTTTACCCGTGTGGTCTTCATATATATATATATATATATATATATATATATATATATATATATATATATATATATATATATATATATATATATATATATATATATATATATATATATATATATATATATATATATATATATATATATATATATATATATATATATATATATATATATATAAAAGTTTCAACTTTAGGAACATATTTCCAGTTTATTACTACAAAGACTTACTTCGAACAAAAAAAAGATTAAAGGGTTCATAAAAATGTATACATCTTACACGTTTAAATTATGAACATATTACGTATAATACAATACTTCAATGTCCCAATCCTCCCCGCTTTAAATTTAGAGCTTTAGGCGGAAGAGTTAATACTAGTGTAATACTGAAATAAAGATGTTGGTTGTTCTTTAAAAATAAAAAAACTTCTAATTTTTGCAACATATTACAACTTGTAATATGTTGCAAAAATTAGAAGTTTTTTTATTTTTAAAGAACAACCAACATCTTTATTTCAGTATTACACTAGTATTTATGCGTTGCGCTAAAGAGGCTCATTTTGACATCAAAAAAACCACACGAGGCAGTCAATTAAAATTTAAATCAAATGATTAACTTAAATAGGCATGTGGAAAAAGAAGTGTACTTTTAACTATTTTTTTTTTATCCGTTTAATTAACCTTAAAATTGAAAAAGTTACAAACTTATAATTTTACAAAACTAAGTTTGGTGTCACTCGTATAGTTAAAAACTACACCAAAATAAAGTAAACTCATAAAACAAAAATATATAGATATAGATAACAATCAAAATAAAATAAAACATATTAAAAAGGAGAACAATAACATTTAAAAAAGCATAACAAATAACACAAAAACGAGGAAAAGTGAATAAACTGACTTGAGAGATAACGAATGAATGAGATAACGCAACGTTTGACGATCAGGAGGATGATATATAAAAGAAAAAGAAAAAAGAAAACAAAAGGTTGTTTTTAAATATTATGATGAGACAAAAAATTAGAAATAACTTAATAATAATAATAGCAACCAACATAAAAAGCTGCAATAATAAAAATAATTAGCAAAAAGACCACGAAAAAAAAACTCCCCAACATAAACAATATTTAAATGTACACATCAATTTAAATGATACACAAAGTTATACAACAGTATAAACATAACAAAGAAATACACAACAATATAAAAAATACATAAAAACACTAGGGATGTACCGAATTCCGTTTTGGTCGGAATTTTAAAAAAATTTTGATTTTTTCTAAAGTTGGAATTTTTCTACTTTCAAAAACAAACTGAAAAAAGTTTCTCAATAGATTATATTTTCGAATTCTTCTGATCTCGTTTCTCTTTTATAAATGCTATCTAAATATAATTTAAAATATTTTATTTTATTTTTATTATTGTTTTGTTAAACGGTGTTTTATAATTGAGATATAAATGGTGTTTTATAATGACCGAGTTTAGTTTATCTTACATTTAAATATAAAGCAAAGAACGTTAAAACATTTAGTTGGTATATATTAAAAATACTCATATTGAATAAAAGTGGTTTTGCATGAGTAAAACGATCTTTAAAGTTTATTAGTTGTGTTACTTCTGTTGCCGATAAACAGGATCAAATTGACTTTTTTTAGCCCGTGAGATATTTGAATAATTTATATGGCATTGAATAAGTGAGTAATAAAGTTGAATTAATGCGTGTCTATTTACGAAACTTCTCTATCTATATAATACTCCGATGTTTTTTAAAACTTTGTTGCGCAAGGTTTCAATATGATTTTTCCACATAAGATTCTCATGAATAAGAATACCAAGAAATAGTATACTTTTAATTGTTTTATTTAAATATTATCTATATTTAAGGCATATCAATTAGCAAAAGATAATTTTGGATTTTGGATGAGTTCATTTGGTTTTTTCTGTGTTAATTGATAACTTATTTGACTTGGACCATTTTAAAAATTTAATTAGCTTTATGTTTAAGTCATTAAATAAATATGATATTATTGCTAGAAAAAAGTTTGTGTGATCAGCAAACATTACTTTTTTTAAATTTTAGGCATTATAAAGATCATTAATATAAATGAGAAAAAGAAGTGGTCCTAGTATAGACCCTTAGGGGACACCAAATGTTATATCTAGTAAATTTGTAGTAGAGGGTACATCAAGTTGCACATACTCGCTTAATATTTTAATTTTAATCTAAATGAAAAAATAGAAAAAAAAAGTAATAGTTTTAAATATAATATTATGCAGGTCAAAACTTTCGATAAATAAAGTTATAAGAAACAGATAAAAACAACATTAGATTTAAATGAAACAAGAATTAAATCATAAATCTTAAAGGTTATTTGTGTAGCCACTATGCTGAAGCATAGTGGCTACATAATACATAAGTGCAGGCTTTCACTTTCAATATTGAAGGTGAAAAATTACATTAGGGGTTGTGCATAAGATACGTACAATTTTATTTCAACTCTTCAATTCAAAATATCCGATCCGGTACACCCCTAAAAAACACACGATTGTATTCTTTTAATGTACTCTTATAGTTCGATATAAAGTTGTATAAATTAACAGTGATTAAATTATACAACTTTACAAGATATAATTAACTTTTGTAAAATATATTATTTAGTTAACTTCTTTAGCAATAAACTATTATAGCATTATAACAATTTATCTCATCGCGTATTAAGTATTATTGTTGTTAAATAACTAATATATGAGTTTTTATTATCATCAATATCATCAATGTAAATATCGGCTACATCGTTGACTCCTAAAGCCGAAAAGTTATTTTATTAAAAGTAAATTCCAATAAAAATTTAAAATTCCAATTCTAATTATTTTAAACTGCTACAGTGTTTTAGGCTAAGCACTTTTTTAATCAATAGAAAAGATTTACTAGATTTAAAACTTAGAAAAAAATGTTGCGTCACAAAACTGATCAACCCCCTCCCCCTCCCCCGTAACAAATCGTAAAAATCGCCTCCGTACACCCTCTCGCGTGTCGTATTCTGTGGACAACCCCTAAGTTCACTTAATTCAAGGCAACAAACAAAAAGTTAAAAAAAAATTTTAACTTTCAACACTGTTTTAGGTTAGAGGCGCCAATTACTGAAATTTTATTATACGGGTTAGATTTTAATGTTATTTTTTGAATAATTTTAACAAAATACACCGGCAAGCTTCACTACTTCTTTCATTAATAATTTTATTACGCGTAAAACTTTTGGGAAATATAAATGCATTTATGTCACTAAAAAATATCTTATGTGTTTGAAATTATTTAACTTGATATGAAAGCTTTGTTTGAAAAACTTTGACGTCAAAAACAATGCTTTTGTAAAAATACAATATGTAATATGCAAATATGAATATTGCAAAGTGTTTTCTATGTGTTGTAGGTCACATCATTTATAGAAGTTTTTGGTAATCGCTACTCCTTACAATTAGATTTTACTAATCTCTTAGAGATTTGAATTTCTTATTTTTGACGAAAAACAAATCTTTTTTCTCATCACTTCGTTTTGATATTTCTCGGTATTAAAATTTTTTTTTACAATAATAGTACTACTAATGTAAAAAAAAATTTTAATACCGAGAAATATCAAAACGAAGTGATGAGAAAAAAGATTTGTTTTTCGTCAAAAATAAAAAATTCAAATCCCTAGAACTATAGTTTTAGAACTTTAGAACTATAGTTCTAAAATAATCATACAATTTTGTTATATGGAATTATACAAGGATAATTAAATATATATTGGGTATATAAGGGTAATTGAATATATAACACATTTTTTAACAAATCAGTAAAATATATTAATCACAAGAGGCTGTTCATTAATAAAGTCTCACAAAATAGAAGGGAGGAGAGTCTGAATTTTTTTGACCATTGAAAACTAGGCAGCATTTGCAGTATAGTGTATTGAACGTTGGTGTAATTTTATAGGGGGGTCTCTGAAAGTTTGAAAATTGAAATATAAGAAAAACTATATAAATTAGTTTTTTATAATGGTAATAAAGTTAAATTGTTCTTTTTTATCAAACATGTTAAAATATATACTTTGTATTAGTTTTATTTTGTTGGTATTGTGGTTTATCCTCTTTAGGCTAGTTGCCATTGCTAGAGGCCACATTACTAAGGTCCGCAAACATGAGTTCAGCTCACTAAAGAGCATCATAACCCGCTTCGCAGACCAAGAGCAAGTGGTTCTGAGAAGAACGAAGGAATTAGATTGAAAGTCAGAAGAAGTCGAGTAAGAAAGATAACATAGAGAAAGCAAACAGATATTGCACTAGATGGTAGAGTGTGCAGTTCATACTATTAATTAGGTTACCTAATTAATGTATTAGTAAATGCATAGTCAACATTGTTGATGTTTGTTTTTACTTATTAATATTTTTTTTTTTTTTTTTTTTTTTATAAAACAATATATATTTACAATTTTGTAAAAGTTATAAAATTATATAAGGTTAATATAATATAAAGTTCTCACAATGTAGAAGTTTTACAACTTTATATATATATATATATATATATATATATATATATATATATATATATATATATATATATATATATATATATATATATATATATATATATATATATATATATATATATATATATATATATAATTTCCCGCATCAATACACTAAAGTTCCCATAACGTAATTCGTCTCACTAAAAATTCTGCATGCTCTTTGGCTTCGGACCATGTTGAGAGTTTTTGTAGCATTAAGAAGGAATTATCATAAAGCATTTCATGGCTATTCCATTCAATGTTGTTTGATTACTAAATTTTTTTTTAGACAAAAGTTCAATTCTTCTATAAACATTTTTTCTGATGGCACTTTATAAAAGTTTTATGATAAAATGCTCTCATTCTCATTGTATATTGTTCTTAAATAAGGAATTTGCTGGTGATCGTACTTGATATAAATTACATCGTCTTCAATAATACAGAAATTTTTAGAAATAAAACTGTCATACAAGTTTCTGCAGCGGGTTTTCGCACTTTTTTTGTTGAGTTTCAGATCGGTTGGGCACTTTTTGTGCTTTGAAAGAATGAAAACCATGTTTATTTCGAACTTTTACAACAAAACTATGAGAAAGTCCATAAATGTTTGCACGCTCTTAGTAAAAGGCTTGGGCTAGTCTTAAAACTGTTAACCAGTTTTCTAACTAGTTTTTTATCTTTAAAACCTTTCTTTCTTCCACCACCAGATTTATACTTGATTGACTTTGTTTGAGAAAAACGTTGGATTACACGACTAACGGTGTATGGTTGTATTTTCAACACTTTTGCTATCGAATTGTAGCTACTATTGGGATTTTCCAAATTTTTGTGCATAATTTTTTCTCCTATGTCTTCTTTTTTTGTCTTTTTTAAAACTAATTTTAAGTTAAATCAAAAAACAAATACATTTTTTTGAAACCAAAACACGTTGTAAACATAATACAAAACAATTAAAAAGATTTTAATATTACCACTAAAAAATAATGACGTACTCATTCTTTCGCATTTATTTCGTGTACACGCTTTACAAAGCAAATAGACGCATCCCGCATTCCAAAGACGTAATGTTTGGAAATGATGTAATGTACGCTGGCAATGATAAAATGTAAATAACAAATAGTTTAAAATATGAATTCTCAAGTATATGAAGCTATGGAAGACTTACAAAATAATGAAATACCAATTTTTAGAAACTAATAGAAATATCAACATTTCAGCTAATTTGAAATCTTCAGAAGAGAATTTGATATGGGCTAAAAGTTTAAAATACTTGCCACAGTTCACTATTAAAGATATAGAAAACTACTGAAAAAAAAATGCTAAAATCAAAAGTATGTTCATAAAAAAAACTTTTGTAAGAGGAAAAAGATTTCAATCTGAACGATATATATCAGCTGATAGTATTTATACTTCGGGTAATCCTACAGTTACGCGGCCTAAAATAATTTTATTTTTCCGCTTGTCAGTAGAGGCTTTACAAACAATAGGAATATAATTGAAATAATAAAGTGAAAAAAGATTGCTGCCCTATGCCAAACCCTCATTCGATGTAGCAGCACTTCCTTTTAGCAGCAGGCTATAAGATAGTCGATGTAGCAGCACTCCGTTGCGAGTCAGGCTATAAAATAGTTGATGTAGCAAAACCCCCTGGCGCAACAAGCGCAAAAATATAATTATTTTAGGTTGCGTAACTGTAGCTTTACCAAGATTTATATTAGCAGACTGTCTAGCTCTGTTAAGAAAGCCTATTGCTCATACCCTGCAGTATTGTAATCTCGTGATGGCATTATTATTTGAACTTGCAGATTATTCTTTAAATTTACTTGAGTATGTACCTGAAGAGATTTCATGCACATGTAGATCAAAACAATGGGGCATTAATTAAAACAATTAAAAACCCTATAATGTTTACCAATGTTCAGAAATTTGAATTCAAGCTTGGTATTAAAACTACCTTATATGATCCATGGCAAATAAAATCTAAAGAAGAAGATTTAAAAGAAAATATTTGTACGTTGAAATCAAATGTTGCTTTTTTAAATGAAGATACTGGTATTGTTTATTGTGTACCTGACATTTTCAGCTTTACTGAAACATCATTTGAAAATTTTCCAACTGTTTCTCCTTTATCTTATCAACTTCAGGTAAATGAGACCTTTGAAGTTATTACCAATATTAAAAAATTTCTAGCAGTTTCATTCAATGTATCCAACATACTTCCTCTTATACCTCTTGGCTTTTTTTTTTTTTTTTTTTTTTTTTTAATGTTGATTTAGGTGCCCCAAGAAGTCCTTACGGTCTTATCACAGAGCACCGCGGAAGAGCATTTAATAGGAAGTTCACGCCTCCTTCCCAACCGATGTCGCAAAACTTGCCCAGAAGTGGGTTTGAACCACGGATCTTACGTTTCTGAGGCAAGTGCGCTACCACTGCGCCACAGCTGCTATAATTAAATATTGGCTTTTATAATAAAACTCATTGCTATGTATCATGCAACTGGGAACTTAATAAAAAACAAAACGATTTTTTGTTGTCAATAAAAGTATCTTCTGAACAAAGTAGAAAGTATGAAGCTGATACAGTAACACAAAATGAAAATCCATTATAGTTAAATCTAAGAAAACATCGTTTAACTTCAAATACTTCTCATAAAATTTATATCCGCAAGCGAAAATTTAAAACTCTTTTTCATCAGTTAATTAACCCCAAAAAAACTGATGAATTACCAAAGTTTTTACAAGAATCTTTAGACCACGGTTATACTTATGAACCACATGCGCGAGGAAAATATATTGAAGTTTTAAAAAATAAATTAAATCGTAATATTTCAATTAGGAAAACTGGAATTGTAATACAACCTAATTTATTTTGGTTATCTGCAAGTCCTGACAGTCTGGTACTTGATGAAGAAGCTGAGTATTATTACAACATAATTGAAATTAAATGTCCCAAAACAAAAAAAAAAATTATCTTTGTTGGATTATTTATGTGACAATGATTTTTATATTGGATTAGCAAATAGAGAACCATATTTAAAAAAAGATCATCCCACTGGTTATTATACACAAATGCAAATGGCAATGGGGTTAAGTAATGCCAACTTCCCAATGAAAAATATAGAAAACTTGTCCATGTTATTAAATAACGTGATGTTGTAGATTTTGATATTATGAATAACCAAGACGTGAGAAAAATTTAGTTTAGTTTTGGTTTTGCACCGGATTTTTCCTCATTGACTAAAATAATAATTTTTTTGATAGTGATGAATTGTGATATTTAATGTTTTCTCCATT
Organism: Hydra vulgaris; assembly: GCF_022113875.1. NCBI lineage: Eukaryota > Metazoa > Cnidaria > Hydrozoa > Anthoathecata > Hydridae > Hydra > Hydra vulgaris. The sequence continues at coordinate 8,995,830 of NC_061165.1, forward strand.
ATTTCCTGGATTTAAAAATTTGTACAAATTAGTAAACTATTCATGCTCAATGCCAGTATACTTTTGGAACAATTTTTTTCTGTTGACATATTTTGAAAACTAAGAATATATTTTCTTTTATATTAATTTAATTAATTGAATGATTTTTTATTATTGCGTTTTAGATTCTATATAGCACATTTTAGATATCATCTCTTGTTTTTCTTTTTCCAATAAATCAACTTTATGTTGTCCTGACAACAGCTTCTTTTTAGACTGCTGTCAACCTCAAAGTCTGTACTTTGTTATTAATTTTAATGTCTTCGTTTTTAGAAACGTTTTCAAAATTTTCAAGTAGTTTTCTTTTTCTAGGAGAAGACCTTTTATTTACATCAATTTGCTTTTTAAATTAAAAAATACATGGGAATGCTCCCTTTTCGAGAGTTTTTCTGCCAATATTTGTTGATAATTGAATATCTTCAACTTTAAAATGAAGCTCGCAAACTAAAGTTGTATCCTTTATAACGAAATTGTGATTACGCCCTTTTCTTCTAAACTGAGAAATAATTTTAGACCACTTATTACGACGAGCAGTTTCCTTAGGAATTTTAAATAATCCAAATCCTGACTTGTTTCCTTGAGAATTGTAAAATGTACTTTTCACGGTTGTTTACGAGCGTTAAGTTTAGGTGCGCATGTGCCAGAAGTTAATAGAAGTTTCAGAGATTTTGAAATGGCTGCGGTTCTTAACTACATAATCTTTTTTATATAGCAACTGTTATTTTTAGTTTATTTTTGTAAAAATTAATGTTGAAACCATATTACTGATCTAAACCAATAGATAAATGCTTTTTTTGCATTAGCAAATAAATGAATACGCTAACCAATTATTTTTAAAGTTTTAATTTGTATTTTGGCTAAAACTTTTATTTGTAACATTGAGTGATTTGTTTATTTTTTAAAAATAAATTTTAAGAATTTCTAACTGTACAAATTAAAAAAAAAATTGTTTATTATTATTATTACTACCTTAATACTTTGACTTTCTTTTGGTTGTTGCTTAAATTAATTTTTCTGTAAAAATGTAATTTAATTCGTTTAACTTGTTAAGAGCTTAGTTTTTTCTTGAATTTTGTTCTGGTCAATTATTTTATAAAATCAGGGATATAAAAATGTAATAAAATTAAAACAAGTCTTATAATAACTTTAACTTGCAGTTGCTAAAACGAATTTGCATTGCTATAAGAAATATCATATATATATATATATATATATATATATATATATATATATATATATATATATATATATATATATATATATATATATATATATATATATATATATATATATATATATATATATATATATATACATATAAATATATAAATATATATATATATTATGTATATATATATATATATATATATATATATATATATGTATATATATATATAATATACATACATACATTATATTGGCAATATAATGTATGTATGTATAATTATACATACGACAATTATATTCTTTAACCATATTTACCGAACCATATTTAAGTATTTTTCACTAATAGCGAAAAATACTTAATTATGGTTCGTTTTTACTAATTTAGATACCAAATTGCATTAGTAACTGGTAATGTACAGTTAGACAATGCTTATTGGTATTTATTAGTATTATAAATGATTTTATATTTATGTTAGTTCGTATTTTTATAACATATATTGTTCAAGATTCTTAATTTTTTTTATTTACTTAATTTTATCTATTTTAACTTTAATGACAAAGTGGGGGTTAATTTAATAGCTGACTATGTTAGTACTATTTTCTTTTCCTCTTTCATTAAAATTTCTTAAGTAGACTTTTTTTAGTTTTCATTGTCTAAAAAGTGCCCTTTTTTAGTATTAATTTTCTTAATATAATTTGACATTTAATGAAAACAGTGAAGGAAGTTCATTCCTAAATTTTCTTGATTCAAGTTTATTATTTTGTTTAAATATTTTTCCCTAGATGATTTTTTAAAACACTTCAAGAAAACAATTTGATCATCAAAAGCACAGTATCATTTTCTTATGTGGCAGAAGCTGAAACTAGATTTTACATATTTTTAAAGTTTAAAAACTTTAAGATTTAAAAACTATGATTGTATAAAAAAGGTACACTGTATGTATAATTGATATATGCTAATAATCTACAGATTGATTATATTGATGAATTTCAGAAATTCAATTGATAATTAAATCAAAAGTTCAATCAGTATGATACAGCTTTTTAAATTATGTAATACTGAGAGGTAAATAAATAAAATTTATCTATGATTTTGTTGTTGTTAAAAATATAATTAATAGTTTTTATATAAACACATTTTCCTCCCATGGGATACAAAGCTCCGCAATCCTGGCTAACTTGGCCTTTCAGCCAATATACAGATTCAAACATGTTTACTTTAAATTTAGAGATTTTATTAGTGTATGTTATAATACATTAAAATTGTACTATTAAATATTTTTAGCTCTTTAATTAAACTATTAATGTTGTACAAATAATGAGTTTAACTTATCTGCATGTCTTTTTTCATGCCCTTAAATACAGAAAAATGTTGAATTAACAAAAACTTTTGATCCTGTTTGTTTTTAATGTTTTAAAATTAAACCCGGGGTATTGGTTTTTGAAATTTTAAGGCTGTTCATGTAATGAGACACTTTTTTCGCTCTTTTTTAATATCTCCCTCTCCATAAGACGTTTTTGTGATTTATTTAACGCCCTCCCCTACCCCAGCCTGCTATTTCTTATATGACGTGACATTTGTAAACAAAATATATTTGAGTTTTTGCTAAAAGTTTATTAATTAATAAGAAATTAAATTGAATTAAAATTCAATTTCAATTTTTATCACAATGAAATTATATCACACAAAAAATAGCCTTTGTACCCTTGACGTACACATTATTAAGGCCTTAACAATGCTTACGTTAAGGGCGGATACTAAGGATTGAGAAGTTAAACTTTCAAAGAACCAAAAGAAACGTCGGATGTCATAAAATTAACGTGCAATAGGGAACGGCAGTGCGAAACCAGTGGTTTTGCTGCTTATATATATTATGGACAACCATAAGAAGAAGTTGTATTAGTGGCGGATTTAGTATAGTGCTCCTTAAAAAGTAGGAAAATGTATATAGATTAACTGATAGTTTTAACTGCGTTTAGTAGTGATAATAGTCGATCTAATGTCATAACTAAATATTTAATTTCTAAAAACTAGTACCTAAGTAAAAAACTTAAGATCTGAACAAAACCCGAAAGTTGAGGCCGTTGCAGTTAAGGCTATTGCAGTTAGGGGTTGTCCATAAAGTACATACGCTTCTTTTTTCGACCTTTCCTTCTCCCGCATTTTGCCATACGCTTTTTTGAGTACCCTATACCTCCCTAAAAGTACCTACACTTTTAACCTACCAATCCAATATTTTATGATATATTTTTTTAGTGTCTCTAAACTTCTATAACTGATCTACTCCCCCTCCCTCCCACCATCTCATACTTGACATTTACAGATTCCTCTTCCTTTTCGATTGTTTGTTCTTTATGGACGATCCCTTAACTATTTTAAGTGCTACGAAATAGAAAATTTAAAATGTTCAAAGTAACAAAGTTATTATTTAAATAAGATTATATCAAAGTTCTTTCCCCAGGGTTGTAAATAACTGGTGTAAGATTGACAACCCTAAAATTAAAGGCACATAATTCATTTAAAAATCATTAAGTAACAAGCAATAATTTTACGACTTAGGGAACTACTCATTAAATTAAGAAAATGAACTATATACTAAACGATTCTTTAAAATATTTGGAAATAAGGCCAAGATAAATCTAATTGCTTTATAAAAAGGGGTGGGTAAGGGGAAAAAAAGAATTATCTGGTAGCATGATAATATATACTGATATAATATACAGTGCTGGAGTAAGTGGGGCTATAAAATATATATAATGTTGATAATAATATTATTATTAAATATTAATTGTAGTACAACAAGTATGAAATGCAACCAACAAAGAAAAAAATGTATTTAGTAATTTTCATATATTGTGCAGTATTTTGCGTCTCTGTTTTTATTTTTTGTATGATATTTTAATCTTTTACATATATACTTTTACATTATTTAGACTTTCTTTTTTTTTAATTTATAGTTGCAATATATTATTTTTCTTACGGTTGGTTTAAGCTTTCTGTTTATAGGGTTAGTTTATGATGGTGTAATTTAAGAAGACCTTTTTTTTAAACTCGTAATAAATAAATTCGCCTCCTTGTTCGTAGTATTCAAACCTTTTTTTTTTCTAAAACCCTATTTTTTTAAAATTGGAATAAATGATCTTCCAACATGTGTAGCTTTGATAATAATGAATCATATGACCAATTAGTACAATAAAACTGTATTAAATCAGCAATATACTTTTTTGAAGATAAATATATATTATTAGTAAAAAGCATATCTCTTTTATCTAATATAAATTTTATTTCTCAAACATACTACTAACACTTTAATATGTATACTAATATAATACCCAATAAACTATTTATAAACCAATAGTTTTTTAAAAAACATTTAATAAAAACATTTAAAATAAAATAGTATCAAGAATATTGTTCTAAAGATTAATATCCTTTACATTCTATCCAAAATTATCAAATTGCATGCTCTTGTTCATCTATTAAATTGACTGTTTGTCTGAAATCAGGCACAAGTTATCCTACCTCTCGCAATCTGTTATTTTTTTACCGCTATAAAAAATTCTTGTTATTATCTTTTGTCGTTTAGTAACCTTAAATTATATATCCTCAATCATTTTTTAGTTAAGTATGGCAATAAATCACGAACCAATGCATAAAATCATGGAATAATTTACCTCTTCTTTTTAAACCACTAAACTTTATTACTAAAAGCGGTCTTTATACCTATTTTTTGGAGAGATACTGCTTGTAAAATATTGGGCTCATGTGGGTTATTATTATTATTATTATTACTTTTGGTGTTATTTTATGTTATTTAAATATTATTATAACATTGTTTACTATTATTCATATATTTTTACTTATTGTTATTGCTTAATATTCAGTCTTAATATTTATAAAAATTATTATTACTATTATTATTGTTATTATTATTATATGAATTATATTTATTAATATAAATATTATTGTTACATAGCTGATACTGTCCTTGTTATAATATTTTTAATATTATTATTATTATACAAGTTATTTTTACTTTAGGTTAGTACTAGTACTATTTCTAAATATCCATGAAAAGTAATAACCTGTTTTCAGAAAATATATTGTTATTATGTGTGTGTATATATATATATATATATATATATATATATATATATATATATATATATATATATATATATATATATATATATATATATATATATATATATATATATATATATATATATATATATATATATATATATATATATATATATATATATATATATATATATATATATATATATATATATATATATATATATATATATATATATATATATATATATATATATATATATATATATATATATATATATATATATATATATATATATATATATATATATATATATATATATATATATATATATATATATATATATATATATATATATATATATATATATATATATATCCTTGCATGCATGTGTATGTTGCATACATACACACATGATTAGGTATGTGACATGAAATTTTTAAATTTACAAAATATTATATTGTTATATATCGTTGAAAAGCACATAAATACAGTATTTCAACGGTGAAAAAATTATCAAAATCGAACAATTCAAAAAAAAGTTATGAGGTTTTTAGTGACAATTTTTGAATATATGAAATTGTTAAAAAAACTGTGGTCAAAATAATTTTTTTTGTATCGAAAATGATTATAACTATGCAAATTCTTGTTGAAATTTCTATAATTTGGTATCAAAAGAAAGATGTAAGAGTGGGATACAATTTTATAGTAGCATCTTGCCATAGGGCGTGAGTGGACGGCTAGAGGGGGCCCCGAACTACGACTTTTACCACCAAAAAATTGAATATTCTATTATAAAAAAGTATTTTAATACTGAAAATTGTCTTTTTTATCAAACAGAAGTTCCAATATTTAGATCCCAGCTCACCACCATATATGAGTTGTGTACCTTTGAGTTAGGGGTGGATGTGGTGGTGCTTGTTTAACACGTACTATTAACAAAAATAATTCCTTTTTTAAAAATAATATTACCTCCAATTAAATAAGTAATCAAGAGCAAAAAATAAAATTTAAGTTTCACTAACCACTAGTTGTACTTTACAACTAGTGGTTAGTGGTGTATAACTCGTGTCAAGGTGAGGGGCGTACACCCGTGCAGCACCGCTCCTCCCCCAATCTCCTTCCAAATTAAAAAAAAAATACTTTACTACATTACAACTTGTTAGTATGGTATACTTTTACTTGAGAGGTAAGGGCGTGCGCCCGCTTTCGCCTAACCGCCCCCCCCCCAAATTTTTTTTTTGTCAATTTTTGTCATTTAAAAAAAGAAAAATTTGTTTACATTTTCAAACGTCAAAAATTAGTATAAACAGACATTTTACCACTTTACAAAAAGCAAATATTTATCCAGTTTCACATAGGAAAGAGAAATAGCCCCTCCAATCTGAAAATTTTTTTTTAACTTTAAATTGAAAAATATTGTTAAAAATAAACAAAAATTTTAACACTTTAATTTTTAATACAAAATGTGTAAGAGTATTTAAATTCTTAGACAAAAGGCTGTTTGATTTTTTAACATCTAACCTAAAAAAACATGTAAAATGTTTTAAAAATAAAATATTTAAAATTATGTAATTTAGTGTAAACAAAATACCCATTGTAATTAATTAGTATCTTGGCTTTTAGTAAACAATTTGAAATTCCACTAATGAAACAAAATATTAATCATTTTTTAACGATAGACATTACAAGAAGGTAAGCCAGAGCCGTCTATCAATAATTTGTGCAAGTCACAACACTTCTGTACCAATTTTATAAGTCACAACACTTGCGATACTTTTCAAATGTTAAGACTTTTCAAGTTCTAACATTTGCAGTATCTATTTTGGACTTACCTTTCAATTATGAAAACAATACATATTAACATTAAAAACAAATAATACACATTAACATTTAAAAAAAAAAAATTCTCCTGATACAACATCTGGGGCCAGCTGGAATTTTTTCATGCAAACCACCAGCTTCAGAATCAGATTCATCTTTTTTCCAGTAAGAGATAGTGTAAATTTTGTCATGCAATCTTTTTTTTTACTTTTTCAACTCTACCATCGTATACTTAGATTGTTCAATATCATACCATTCATGATATAGTTTGCTACTAACAATTCTGTCAGACATAACACCATCTAAATCATCCAGTTGCTTTGTAGCAACTGAATGATAATTGGTTATACAAATTCTTAATCTGGCTGAAAGTCATTAACTTAAGTTTTTGTTATAATTTCTTTTTATCTTGTTCATCCAACATTTGATGATTGCATGTCTGTCTCTTATATAATACAGATCGAATTTAAGCATGTTGTAGAAAATGGACCATTAATTACATTTTCTTACTTAGTTAGTAATCTAAACTATCAAGATAATAAATAGTCCTATTCTTTATTCATCTTATTTTGCAAGAAATATAACAAATTGTTGCATTAGAGGATCTTCCTTTACATTCACTTATTCCTTTACATTCAAGAATTATATAAAATTGTTGTATTAGGGAATCTTCCCTTAGATTCACTAAACATACCAATTAACTCTTCACTATCTATATTGTGAAACCTTGCACTAGCTGTTTCCTGCTTGAGTGTCTCTGTAATGAAAAAGGAGAAGTACCTTTTACATTGTCTAATCAATACATCCTTTACTGCATTAAGACAAGCTGAAGTCATGTTAATAACCTGGCCATCAATGCAGCATTAATATGTTATTGGTTCAAAAACGTTTGAGGAAAGCATTTCCCAAAAAAAATCAGTGCAGCCGGATTAGATTTGCAAACATTAACTGTTTCCAAAATGTTTTTTAGAATCTGAATACCGGTGAGATGATCAAAATTTGCATCCTCAGCTGATACATAAAACTTAGTCATCCACGGACCACTTAGCAGTTTCCCAAATACACCAAGCACAAACATTTTTTTAAAAGTGGTAGCATTACAAAATGCTTCTCGCAGAGCTGCTTGCAAACTGCCAACTTTGAGTGTTCTAGTGATCAGAAAATTTAGAAAATTAGCATAGTGTTTAATAAATATATGACAAGTATTAAAAAGAAAATATGAAGACGGTTTCCTTGATATCTTGGGATGATACACCTAGGTAGTTTTTTGTGGTCTTAAAAAGTAACAAATCCCTTGGGATCGCTTTCACTGTCTTTAAACCTCATCTTATTCATAGCCAAATCAATTTTGACAGCTACATAATCATTGCCAAATAATTCAAATTTTCTGTCTCTAGACACATCAATGCTGAGCGACATTCAGTAGCAATTGTATCAAGAGGGTGCAAATAAAAATTCAATAAATTCAGAGTTTTACCCCAAGTTGCACTAACTTTGCTTATGGTTAGATGGTTAACTGCAACTCTGTCTGATATTGTGATGGAAATATTTTCAATATTCAATTAACAACACTCATCATAATTACGTAAATGAAAATTCGAATAAATAAAAGCTAGATGATCTACTTCCCTACAATGTAATCAATACAATGTAATCAGTACAATGTAATGCCCAAAAATGTAATCATCAGCTTTTCCTCACGGACATTGATCCAGAGCAATAAAAAGGCATTTATCTTTGGACGTAAGGTGGGCTATCAATAATTCTCACTTACTACGTAAGCTGAGAATTATTGATACCCCATTCTGCTGCTTGTAATTCTGATATACTTCTTAATTCATGAGCCATTTGCTCAACAGTACTGTGATGGGGTACGTTATTAATAACCACACTAAAATACTGCGTTATTTTCTCTAACAAAAATGGAATATTACCTGTTAGCACATTTGACAACATACTAAAATTTTTATCCTAATGTTTAAAGATTAACACTTTACAGTTTCAGACATAACAGGAATTATAAAGACATTTTTTTTAATTCCTTGCTTGAAACAGAAAAACAAAACTACAAAAATTATACAAAAATTTTTAAATACAAATGTCACGATTAAAGACATAAATACCTTACTAGATATGGTAATATCCAAAGATTTTCAAAATCTTTCTGAGATTGTTTTGTTTACAAAAATGAATTTTTTGTTTACAAAAATCAATCTGAGATTGATTGATGAGATTAACAATGATTGTTAAACAATTATCTGCTTTTTATCTAAAAGAATATTAAGAATATAAAAGAATATTATTAGGAATATAAAAGAATATAAAAAAATATTATTTTATCTTAAAGAATATTAAAGAATAAACCATAATATAGTGTATTTATATGATATACATAAATTATGATTGAATAATAAAAATAAAACAATGAAATTATTAAAATAACGACAACAATAATAATGACAGTATTATTATTACTGTTATTGTTATATACATAGTATGTAGATTCCGACTTTCTCCCCCAACCACAACAACACCCATCGCGAATTTGTGAAAACAACATTTAGGTACCAAAACTGCTACACTTTTTAAATTATCTGCTACATATTATTTTTTCTTGAAATTTGGCAGGTGAATAAATAAAGGATGTAAAAAAATGTCTCAGTAGTTTTGCAAAATGTCTCAGCATTCCATCAATACAAATTTCACGTGACAACATCAAGTAAATTTTCAATATCTATAAAGTCAATAAAAAGTAAATCATCCATACAAAATTGATTCATAAAAATATAGATCTAAGTCTCTTCTTTTCAAAAATAATCTATGTTGATATACTTTTCTAAAAAGAAACACCACAACAAAACGTTTGTCTGACGCTACCTCAAAAAAAATTCAAAAAACGTGGCACAGAATTTTAGCACAAAATTCGATTCCGTAAAACGGCTATTTCCGCATACCTAACATGATATATCATGTATGATATGTGTGTATGTATGTAAGATTTTTTTCTTATAAATTTGTTCTGGTGCATTTTAAACGATCGTGTTATAAAAATAAAGATGAAAAAATAAAAATATTTATTAATATTAAATTAGCTTATAAAAATGTAATATTTTTTTACTTATTTAACATTTAAAGTAATGTTTTTTTACGTATTTAAAAACTTGTCATTGCTAAAACAAAACATACACACATATATTATATGTGTGCATGTTTTGTTTTAGCAATAAAAAGTTTCTAAATACAGCAACGTAAAGTAAACATTACTTTTATATTAGCTAATTTAATATTAATAAATAATTTTGTTTTTTTATCATTATTTTTATAATATGATTGTGTAAATGCACCAAAACAAAGTTTTAAGAAAAAAAACTTAGCACTAAACTACTCACACGATAAAAATACATTTTCTGCCAAAATTAAATTTAAGCAAGAACCAGAAAGTAATCAATTACAAAGTAAAGAACATTACAGAAGTTAAAGAAAAAGTTTTCAAATTCGTACAGTTAGAAATTCTGAAAATTTATTTCAAAAAAATAAACAAGTCGCTCTCCTACAGCAAAATAGCTTTCACAAATACAATTATATGCATCTTAATTTGTTTTTAATTGCCTATTATTAAAAATATGACGCTTGTTCGTTGATTTAAAAAAAAAAAGATAATAATACTGAACAGCACACCAAAAAATGCTACTAAATGGTTGTTATCTAAAATTTACTCCGTAGTTAAGAACCGCAGCCATTTTAAAAGCTCTAAATTTTTTACTAACAACTGGCGCATGCGTACCTAAACTTAACGCTTTTTAATATCTAAAACACGACCGTGTTTTGCATTGTGGTATCAAGGACGTATTAATACGTATTAATACGTCCTTGGTGGTATACAGCAATAAGCTCCACTGCCTCCAAAATCAAGTTTTTCAACTTTTTTTAATGTGGAACAGGCAAAATCACACATATTTAAAAAAAATACTAATAGTTACTAAATTTTAATGTTTACGTTTTATCATTGCCAGAGAACATTACGTCATTTTTTAACATTACATCATAGGAGTCTATTAAAGCTTGGTTTCCAATAGTTGTAGAAATGTTGTGCAACAGTTCTACGTTTTTGTTGTGCAACAATTATTGCCGAAATAGGTTTAATCTCCGCAACCTTTGTTTTACAACATAAATTTTGTTGTACAAGCGACGTTAAATTGTGCAACTTACGCAAGAAAATGTTTCCATTATAAAGCATTATTGTTGTACAACTGTTGTACGACATTTCTACAACTATTGGAAACCAAGCTTAAAAGAGATTAACGGAGTGTCTATTCGTACGTTTTTCACGTGCGAATAGACACTCCGTATATAAAGCTTTTATATACGGAGTGTCTATTCTTATATATATATATATATTCTTTATATTTACGGAATGTCTATATATATATATATATATATATATATACATATATATATATATATATATATATATATATATATATATATATATATATATATATATATATATATTTTTTTTTTTTTTTTTTTTTTTTTTTTTTTTTTTTTTTTTACAACACAAGTATCCGTATATATTTCAATAAAACAAAATTACATATTTTTACATATAAGTACAAAACGTACAATTAAACAATTACAATTACAAATACAAAGCGCATGCGCGTTTACAGTGTACAAAATAAGGTAACTATTCGTTGTTTATAATATAAAGTGCTGGCTATTAACCCATGCATTTAAAAAATATATGCAAGTCCGTCGTACCACAGGGCTACTAGGGACTTGCTTGTGGTTGTTGTTGAATATATATATATAAAATTATTCTTAAAAAATATTTTTCTTTGTTGTAAGGAAACTCGCAGAAGACTAAAATAGTCTTTTCATCGAGAACCTTTAAAACATAAAATAAACTTTAATGAACTAATGAACAAATACACATAAGTATTTCGGTATCTACTATATAGTAGAAGTAGTAGGGCTTTTTATTATTACTATTTTTCACAAATTGTTTAATACATTTCGATGAAGTTGGTTGAGTTAATTATGATATGTTTTAGTTTTTTTTTCAGAGCAATAAGGTTATCCATTTTATTAAGTTCCATATTTTGAAGTATTATTTTGTTATGTAAGTATGGGCCACGGTATATTAAAGAAAATCGCGAGAATTTTGTTTTTTTTAAAGGCAGGGTGAAGTTGCCTGTTCCTCGTGTGATATATTTGTTTGCGTTGATATGAAAAAAGCTATCAGTAAAGTATTTCGGAACAAGTTCGAGTTTGTATTTTAGCATGAATAAGATATTTTGGTAAATATTTATTTGATAGATATTTAATGCATTCAAATTTTTAAGTAAAGTGTCGGCATGAGTGAATTTATCTTTATTATAAATTAATCTTGATGCATGTTTCTGATGTATGTAGAGTGAATTTAATTTAGTTTTATGGGTACTTCCCCATGCAATATTAGCGTATGTTAGGTAACTTTGAATATAAGAAAAGAAGAGAATTTTTAAGTTGTCTTTGGAAAGCATAGGTTTGGCTTTGTAAAGCACGCCGATACTTTTTGATATTTTTGTGTTTATTGTATTAATATGGGCTTTCCAATTAATATTCTGGTCAATAATTATTCCAAGAAACTTAGTTATTTCAGTTCTTTTGATGTTTATGTTATCAATTTTTAGTGAAGGTAGAGTGTCTGGTATAATGTTTATAAGACGGTTGGAGTGAAACAAGATATATTTTGTTTTTTCTGTATTCAAAGATAATTTATTAACTTTAAACCAGATGTTGAGGTTTTCGAGGTCAGTGTTCATAGATTCGTAAAGGTCGCTTATAGACGGCGATGAGTAAAATAAATTTGTATCATCAGCGAACATCATTACATCAAGTTTTTTTAGGGCTTTTGGAAGATCGTTGATATATATTAGAAATAAAAAGGGACCCAGAATGGAACCTTGGGGAACTCCGCATTTTATTTCCAGTAGGTCTGAATATTTATTATGATCTGTAACAACGCATTGTTTTCTGCTACTCAGGTAACTTTTGAACCAGTCAAGGGATATATTTTTAACACCATATCTTTCCATTTTTTTAAGTAAGATATTGTGATTAACTGTGTCGAACGCTTTAGATAAATCTATAAAAGTCCCTAATACAAATTGCTTTTTAACGAAAGAATTACTCATGCTATTTACAAGATCTAAAATGGCATGTTCGGTTGAGTGTTTTGTTTGAAACCCTAATTGTTTTTTGTTTAAGAGGTTATTTTGAAGGAGATATTCGTATAATCTATTGTAAACTATTCTTTCAAGTATTTTAGAGAAAGTAGGCAGTATAGAGATTGGTCTGTAATTATTTAATAAAGATGTTTCACCTGTTTTAAAAATTGGTATAATTTTAGCTGTTTTCAATTTATCTGGTACAGTACCTGTTTTAATTGATGATTTAAATATTTCAAAGATCGGTTTGCGTATCTCCAAAAAGACATCGATAACAATATTGCTACAAATATCATCTATACCTGGAGATTTATTTATTTTAAGAGATTTTATCGCAACTTCAAGTTCTTCAATTTTTAGTTCGCTAAATGCTAATTCGTAATTGCTATTAGTTAAGTATGTCTCAAATGAGTTGTTTGGACAATTAATTTTTGTAGCCAGGTTAGGGCCTATGTTAACAAAAAAATTGTTAAACTTTTAAGATTAAACTTTTTGAGATTGCGTCACAACTGACATACTCTTCATTATTTATAACAACTTTAGTAGGTAAACTATTTGGTTTGCAATTTTTGTTCCCAATTATTTTTTTAATTACGTCCCACGTTTTTTTAATATCACCTTTGGAGTTTTTTATTTTATTTGAGTAATAATTCTTTTTTGAAATCTTTTTGATTTTTTCAAACAAATTTTTATATTGTTTGTAAGCATTTAGGTTTGCTTCATTTCTATTTTTTAAGTATTTGATATAAAGTTTTTGTTTTTTTTTTGAAGATTTTTTAATTCCTTTGGTGATCCACGGACATTTTAGATGTTTTTCTTTTACTAGCATTACTTTTATTGGGAAATATTTATTATAGTTTTTTAAGAAAATGTTTTCAAAATTAGTGTAAGCAGAGTTGGTGCGTCCAAGGTTACATTCTTGGTATACTTTATCCCAGTTTATTGCCGATAGTGATTCTTTAGATTGTTGAATAGCATATTTGTTAATTTTCCTTTTATGAATTTCAATTTTACAGTCGTTAGTAGCTTTTGTATCGTGTGACAGAGAAAAGAAAATCGGAAAATGATCCGAAATATCTGTTTTTGTTTATATATATATATATATATATATATATATATATATATATATATATATATATATATATATATATATATATATATATATATATATATATATATATATATATAAACAAAAACAGATATTTCGGATCATTTTCCGATTTTCTTTTCTCTGTCACACGATACAAAAACTACTAACGAGTATATACATATTGGCTGCTAATCTAGGGATAGACATAGTGTAGAGTAAATTTAGAGTAGTGTAGAGAGATTTCATATTAAAAATCTAACTTGAAATTTTTTTTAAACGTGCGAATAGACTCACCCTTAAATTAAATACAAAATCAAATTAGCGCATTAAGTTGTGTAATTTACAGGGGTGGAATGTAACGAATTACAATTACTCGTGTTACTGTAATTAAGTAGTTATTTTGAGAATTTCTACTTTTTTAGTATTTTTTTTTAATTTGTATTCCTACTTTTAATTAAGTACTTTTTTCCTAAAGTTACTTCGCTACGTTTGAAATCATATGCGTTACTAAGTAAAAAAAAATTATTATGTGTTATTTAATTTCACAAATACTATGATTTTATTTTTTTGTTTTTTTGAGTTTTGATCACTTTTAATAAAAGTGAAACTTTTAAATTGTTTAGAAAAAAATGTTGAGCGCGTTCATTACTAGGGATGGCAATCCCGGGATCCTGGGATCCCGAAATCCCGGGATTTCGTAAAAAAATGTTCATCCTGAAATCCCGGGATTAGTCTCCGAAATTTTCCGGGATTTCGTGATCGTCAAAAAAAAGGAAAGGTTAATAAAGTTTAAGCTTGTAACTGTAGTTTAGTAATTTTTATATCGTCTTTGATATAGTAGCTGTTTGGTTGTGTAATCATTTAGGTAATGGGAGGTAAGAGCGAAAAGTTTAAAAGCGAAAGAACGTAAGAGCGAAAAGTTTTAAAGCGAAAGAACGTAAAAGCGAAAAGTTTGAAAGCGAAAACCGGGAAATCGAGTATCGCGATAAGTTCAACAGCAACAACAACTGAAATTTATTGAAATTTTTTCTGATTTTGTTATTATCTCAATGTTATATTATAGATTATTTAGCGTTTGGATTTTATTTTTTTTTAAACTGTTAATAATTTTATAATTATAAGTTAGTTATAGTTTAGAATTATTTATTTGATATTCTACCTGAGAGTTATAGTTACAGTTAGAGTTTATTAGATTAAATAAGTAAAAAAAACTTATTGTATATAGTTTAGAGTTTATGTATATAGTTTTAGTATAGAATTAAATGCATATAGTTTAGAATTATTTATTCATTTGGTATTCTAGCTGAGACTTGAGTTACATTGCGACAAAAAGGTATAAAATCTTGCATAAAAATTATAATTGCACTACAAGTTAATAAGTTATAGATAAAAAAAAAAGATTTGCATAATTTCTTATTAATATTATTTAATTTTAATTTGTTTTTTGAAATTTATGCATTAGATTTCAAGCAAAAAATTGCTTTAATGTTTAAATAAAAATTATTCATAAAATTAGAAAGATACGAATTTATAATGTTCTTTTGTTTTGATTAGGTATGGCTGTTAGGCTGTCTACCCTTGATACTTTTAGAAATGATGAGATAGTTAAACCTCAAGAATTGATGTTTAAATTTTGAGTCATAAACTAAAAGCCAGGGCAAATATATCAACACAACATATTTGAAAACGAGACATATAAAGGTTAGTTTTTAATATAAATTATTATCTAGTAGATAATAATATCTACAAATATTACTATTTATGAAAATTAAGACAAGCTTTTATCAATAAACAACTCTTGAAATATAAATGCTTAATTGGTGGTGTGCAAAGACCTTTTGCTTAAAACAATTGTGCTAAATTTCAGTCTTTGAATATATTGTCAACTTATGATACAATATTAAATTTAAAAGTATACATCAATTCAAACATCTCTATAAATATTTATGTCTTATCTCTATAAATCTTACATCCATCCCTGCATGGAACACTTTTGCCATCTCTTAATCAGATCTTCCAGTAATGGCCTTTCTCTTTTAGACAAGGTACAAAAAAGAATTGTTTTTGCACCTTGACCTTTGCAGCCAACCTCCAACCATTAGAATATTATCATGTTGCAAATACAATTATGGGCACTGTTCTAAAGAGCTAGCGTCTCTTGTATCATCTACTAAAACTCACTTTTTTCACTTGCTTCAGCTTGTTTGTTTTTTTTTCATATAATTCGCTATCTATTAATTTTTTCTCTTAGTTGTTATTTTACTCTATAAATTTCATCTTTTCTCTAATAGTAGGTGCTTGCAGTCTTGTTGGAAATGAAAATGTTAAAAAAAAAAACATTTCCAATAAAAGCCCTCCAATATATTGTAATAGCTAGGATGTTATGCATTTTACACTTTTTTTTGTGTAACAAAATTCTTTTTTTAGTAATAAAAAAGTTACCAATACAATAAACTTAATAAATGATATAAAATTCCCAAAGAAGTAAACTTAAATTAGATTCATATAGAGCCAGCAGTCATTTTCTTTTTAAAAAACTATTTTATCTAGTTTAAAAACAACATAACAGTATACTGAACATTAAGTAAATAAGATAATTAAGGCTATTACAAACCAATCTGTAGACAAAATTATAAAATATTTGTGCTAAGTAATACAAATGTAGAAATAAAAACTTTACTATACTGAGCTCACAAACAATTCATATCATAAATATTTACAAATCATGTAATTAAAACATAAAAAGTAAATAAGTTTCTCACCAATCAATCATCACCATTGAAACTTTTTAAACTAATTAGCCAATTATTCTTTTTCACAATTAATGACTGAATTTTTAATTTTACATGCAAACAATCCAAAAAACATTAGGCAGAATAATTTTTGGGATATTGGCATGTTTTTATATTTCAATAAAATGTAGAACTGCCTTCAAAAAATCTTTTAGGCATCAACCAAGAAGATTCACACAGTAATTAATTAAATCATACTCTTAAATTGTTCTAAAAAAAAAAAACCACATTACAAAATAAGAAAGTAGTTAAAAATAAAATAATCTTCTACTACCTCTTGTAAAATGAACTATAAATAATTTTGACAAAAATGTTGCTGAAATTCAACACGTGGGAAAAAAAAGGACACTGTACAGCTTTCTGTTTACAGAACAAATCAAATCAAAACAACATCATAAAAAAATTGTAGCAAAATAAAATACCTAAAAGTTGAAACAACATATTCCAAGTGTAACAACATCGATCAAGATAATGCCATACATAATGGTCACAATATAAGTATCTTTATTATAGAGACTTATATTGTGATTTTTGACTAATAGACTATAGTCAAATTTCAGGCAAATGCACCATATAAAAGCCATTTTTGAAAATTCTAAACAATTCAATTTTGCCCTACTCAATTTTCAATAGAGTAAAAACTTTTAAAGTTTATAATAAGCTTCATGAACTTATTTCTGAAATTGACTCACTTCAATTGTAACAACTTTAAGATGACACAATTCAATGAAAAAGAATAGTAGATTAACTCATATATATTTATATAAAAATAATAATGTTACCAATGTTATTAAAATGTTATTAAGATGTTACCAATGTAATTAAGATGTTATTAAATCTTAAAAACATCTTAATTTAAGATGTTACTAATGTTATTAAAAAAATTTTCTCTTAACCAATCGCATTCGCTTTTAACTTTTTCGCTTTCCCGACCTTTCGCTTTCAAAATTTTCGCTCTTAAAAGTTTCGCTTTAAAGACACCGAACCAATCATTTATTATCTTTGCAATGTTTTCCTTTTAAAACTCTCATTTTCTGTATTTTACTAAAAAAAAAAAACTCAAAACATTATTGCTTGACTGCAAAATATATATATATATATATATATATATATATATATATATATATATATATATATATATATATATATATATATATATATATATATATATATATATATATATATATATATATATATATATATATATATATATATATATATATATATATATATATATATATATATATATATATATATATATATATATATATAATTAAAATTAAAAATATATAATAAGATAAAATTAATATATAACTTTTATTAAAAACTCTTATTCTTTCCACAAACAAGTGCTTATATTTTTGTTATTTTTCATAATATACTAGTTTTAATATTATACTATATATAATATATAATATTATATTAAAACTAGTATATTATAAAAATAGGTAAAGTTTAAGCGCTTACTGGTAAAAAGTGCAAGAGTTTTTAATAGAAGGTATACATTAATTTAGTTTTGAATTTTCTGCTTCCAAAAGTATGCACGATTTTAATTCCAGTTTTATATCCATTCATTTTAATTTTCAAATGTGTGATTTATGAAAGTTTTTTTAAACGTCATACATATTTATATTGTTTTTTAATTTTTATTCTTATTTATACTGTCTTACCATTTTAAGGTATTGTTATATATAATACTTATAAAAAATTATCGTTAAATTAATCATTTTTAAGTGTTTGATAAGTGCTTAAAAAGTATTCAATTGCATTTGCGTTTTTTTCTATTCAATCCCGGGATTTCCCGGGATTTCCCGAAATCCCGGGAATGAAAATTTCCGGGATTTTTGCCATCCTTACTCATAACGAGTTTTAACTGCTTTAGCTTGAATTCTTTTTACTTTCAACGACCTTAAAAAAAACTTTCTGTGCAAAAAAAAAAATTTTTTCCAGAGAAAAGAATAGAGTACGTGATTTTTCTTTTTTTATTTGGCAGGTTACTGAAAAAGTAACGCAGTAACTTTTACCCTGAGTACATTTTTAATAAGCTACTTTTTACTTTTACTTGAGTAAACTTATCGACCGGTAACTTTTACTTGTACTTGAGTAAAATTTCACCCAAGTAACATTACTTTTACTTGAGTACAATTTTTTTTTACTTTTTCCACCTCTGGTAGTTTATGGACGATCCCTAATACAAACATATGGATGCACTGGACCATAAGATTTTACGCAAAAGCGTGATCTACAACAAAACGGATTACCGCAGCTTACGCGCTTTGAATGTACTTACGTACGAAAAAAACGTAAAAGAATCGAAATATTATATAGATTTGAAAACGGAAAAAATAATGAGTTTAAAAAATAAAAATTTTATTTAAGAAGATTTTCTTCTCCGCGCAATCTAAGGCAACGTCGCCATTAAAATTAAAATTTAAATCTTATCGTCGTTGACAGGGCCACCGATAGGGAGGGGCAAATGGGGTATACGTGCCCCGGGCACGTATGCCCCATTTGAGATTTTTTTTTAATTGAAAACATTTTGAGATTTTTTTTATTGAAAAGTAAATAAAATTGAAAAAAATAAAAAAATTATGTTAAAAAAGACACTTATCCAAACGAAACATTTTAATAAAAATCTTATAAATGCTTTTATAATCATTCTAAAAAAAAATTATTTACAATTTTAAATTAAAAAAGTTTAAAAAACAAACTAAATTAATTAACTTTATTTGCTAAGAGTTAACAACTCCTTAGGGAGTGTTAAAACCTCAATGCAAACCAAATGTCACGCCTACTCTCAAAAAAAATAAATAAAAGGTTATAACTAAAAGACTTATAACTTCAAGATGGTATCTCTCACCTATACCGTGCAAGGTGATGGAGAGAATTATTTTAGATTATAAAGCACTGCGCACAACCTAATATCAAAGTCTCAACATGGATTTGCACATCACCAAGATTGCTTACAAACCTAATTAAGTCATTTTAACATTTTAACAAACATTTTAAAGAAAGCAGTTTACCATGAACACCTAATTGACATAATTTTAAATGACTTTGCTATAGCATTCAATACAATGTCACAAAACACCTTCTTTATAAAGTTGATATCTGTGAAATTTGAGGCACGCTATTAAACTGTATTTCTAATTGGCTAACTATTGGACAACAATGACTAATAATTAGAAAATAAACGTTCATTAAGGATCAGTGTTTGCATCACTGCTATTTATTTTCTTCATTAACGACTAACCAAACTGCATTTATAAACATACCAAATTATACGCCAATGATGGCAAGATCTTTTGAGTTATCGATGTCAATGAATTTCCTTCTGATTATGGAAAAATGCAAGCTGACACAGACAGCTTGCATTTCTCCATATTGTATATTTTCCAGACGGTATATTGATCGCACAACTGCCTTGTGAATTTCTACGTTGAAAAGTACAAATAATGCCAGTTAGTTGTCACAAAAACTAACTAATAATACCAGGATTGACATTGATGGTAACGGAAACAATCTAGTTTCAACATACATTGAGCGTGATTTTAGAGTGCTAAAATATACCAACCTAAAAGTATAAATATAAAGAGCAGCTTGGGTTGGCAATTGAATTCTAGATTGTCTCAAGAGGTCATTTCGGTATCAGAGCTCTCTAGCTATGAAGAAACTGTACAAGCTGTAAATTAGTCCGCATCTAGAATTTTGTATTTGTAAATTTATCTACTCAAACGTGTCCAATAACGCGTAATATTGTTTATTATGCGTTATCAGATACGTTTTAGTTATCATCAAAAACTAAAAATACAAGGCTTGAATAATCTCAAAAAACGCAGTGACCTTATATTACAATATAAAATTGCTTATCATTTACAATAAAAATTTAGACTGTAAAAACTGTTTTTTTAAGGTTCTCATTTTTCTGGCTAAATGATTAAGAACCGGTAAAAAATTAAAGCCTGTAAAATAGAAGACAACTTTATGAAAGATATTTTACATCTTAATAGTTTAAAGAAGTTTCATATTTTACTAGTTGAAACACTTTAGGCTTTCTCAATCAATTATACTCAAAGGGTCTATTGTCCAATCTATTGTCCTTCTAGTTCTAATTTAGCATATAAAAAAGAAAAAAAAAAAGTTTTATTAATACTAATTTCATAGAGTCTGTTTAATAATCCTAATTGGTGAATGTGTTGCAAATGTGTTATCAATCCAGATGGATTTCTTGAAAATATGGATTAACAAACAATTTTAGAAATAAAAAAACATTCATTAATTTGTATCATTGTACATACTTTTAATTTAATACTATGCATGTTATAGGGGCGTCTAATTGCTGCTATGCCCCGGGCGTCATGAAAGCTCTCGGCGGCTCTGGTCGTTGATATAAACGTCTGTCTCCATCTTTTCTATTTCAAACAAATCCAGTCTGCCTTCTTTTTTGAAAAACTCCGTGTTTTCTCCGGTGGAAATCCCGATGCTGCTTTTTTTTTGGTCTAAAGCTGTTTTCTGTTTTGTTTTTTGATCTTTTTTTTCTTGATTCTTTAGTTTCTATTCTATGATATTTATTTTCAATACGTTTGCCGGTTTTTACCACGGTCGCTAAATTTTCAGTTTGAGTGTTTGACATATTTTCTATATCATGTATTAGTACATTTTCTGAGATTTTAGTTACTGGAGCTTCAGCATTTGCTGAATTTTTTAATTGATGATTTTGAATTGAAGTACTTGATTTTGAATTAAAGTACTTGAGTCTGAATTAAATTATTAAATTATGTAATTAATTTGAATTAAAGTACTTGAGTACAATCTTTGAGCTATATTGCAGTTGTAGATAGTGTTTGTACCTCAGGGTATACCCATCGACATTTTGATACCTTGGAAACGGGTTTATATGCGGGTTTTGCCAGCTTTTGATTACAATTATTACATTACCCATTAATACATCATCAGCACGAACTTTAACTTTTTGGCAGTTAATGGACTTAAAGATACCTCTACCTGCCGCAAGGTGTTTACCTAAAGTAGTTGAAGCTGCAGATCCTACATTTAATCAGATAGCAATAGATATATTTTTCACAAGATTATGGATGTTACGAATGAATTTTTGAGTGATTGGTAAGGTAATGTTTTTAATGACTATTTCAGTCTAAAGAAATTCGCATTCTTTGCTGACGTTGCTAACAACGTATTCAAAGTAAAGATTATTATAGTACCTAGTAATTCCCCAGATATAGCATAGTAGATTTTTTTTTGCAAATAATTCTAAGAATTCTTCTACACTTCAATTTAAGTCGCCGTATTGACATATGTATAAGACGCGCTTAGAGAAGAAGGTTTGAATATCGGGTGAACACGGAAAAATCCGGTCAACTTTAAATTAAGACTACACTAAAACCACACATGCTTTTTATTTCTTTTATATCTTAATTAAACGTTACTTCCTTTTCTTTAATTGTGTTGATAAACTTTTTTTTACAAATGTTTATGATTTTCAAAATGTTATGGAAACAAGTTGAAGTGCAAAAAAGTTCTGAATTTTTTTTTGCAAAAATCCATCGACCCTATATTGCTTGATTGCTAAACGTACAAATGTTTCCAAAACAAGAGAGAACAGAATGCTAAGGTGACGCATAAAAACATTTCACAGTTGCAGTTTTTATTTATGGAGCACACTGTATCTTATTTACATTCGGCCCCACCTTGAGTTAGCTGTGTAAGTCTGTGCAAGTCGCCGCATGTAAAGTCCAACCTTGTCATCCTCGAGCAAACCCAACATCGAGCAACAAAAACAATATCATCTATTAAACACCTGTCTTATAAAATCGGCTCCAACAGCTTGATCAAACAACACTTGAAGAACGCCTTAAAAAAAACAGACCTCATTGAGTAATTTAAAATCACGCGTAAATTCAAACTTGTCAGTTTTTTTGTTTAACCATTACCATTAACTAGAACGCCAGCCGAAATTGTGAAGAACAACTCTTTTTCAAATAGAAATGTAGTCCTATGGAATGCGCTTTCCCAAAAAGCAGTAAATGAGACATCAATCAATGTTTTCAAACACAGTATAACAAGGTAACTTTTAGAGAAACAATTGCTGCTTTGTCTGTAGCGTCTGTATTTTTATTTTCGTCAGCATAGAGGGGCCTGGTGTAGAACCTCTTCATCAAACTATAAATAGATTTATTGTATTTTTTTTTTTATCACTGAATCATAGTTGTTAACAAAGCCAAAAGTAGAAAGGCCAAGACCACATATTACAAGGCAAAGGCCAAGGGCTCAATTTTTGGCCTTAAGGTAAGGCCAAAGCCAAGGACTAACAGCTCTGCACTGAATAAAAGGCAAAAAAAAAATTCTTCTAGATTGTTAAAATGACACACTGTGTGTCTATATTAATCTTTTCATTGGTAACATTTTTAATAGCAATAAAAATAAATGAGATTAGATTAAAGTTGGATTTGTATCAGAAAAAACAGCCGACGTTTCAGATTGTTTGACATACTTTGGCCTCAAGCATGTCTGCTAACTGAAACTTTCATCCAGTGGCGTAGGCAGGATTTTTAATATTGTTTTACATATAAAACAGTAAAAAATATTTTTACAACATAGTATAAATGAAAATTTATATCATAGTATAAATAAAAATGTTTTATAAAAAAATGCGATCCGTGAAACCTGTGAACAAAAACACTTTAAACACATTAAATATGGCCCCTCTATCAATTTTTGAACAGAATTTAACTTTCACTTAATATACTCAAACCGTTATAATCATGTAAAATTTATAAAAAATTATAACCATTTATTTAAATTTTCCGATTTTTTTATCTGAAACATTACGAAAGTCTGCCCACGAGACTGCTACATGCTTTTTAAAATCACAAATAATAAACTTGAAAAATTGAATATTAAATTTAAATCTAGTAAATCATTTAACAAACAAACAAACAAACAAAAAACAATTATATTCTATTCCGTTCAAAACAAAAAGAAATAAAATACCAATCGTAATACATGTTTTGTTTTTTTAAGCATAACGTTTATAAGCATATGGAGGCTCAGATTTGGAAAAAAATAAGCATATGTAAGCATATTCCTGAGCCTCGATAAACCATTTAAAAAATTAAAATTTTATTTATTTCATTATTTCATTTATTTCAAATTTTATTTATTTCATTGATAACATTTGTATATAGTATATATTTTTGATTTTTTATTATACTGTACTAAAGTCGACTTTTTATTTTTCCTTTAGTAACGCACGCATTTTTAGAAAGTATTGAAATAAGCATATTTTATTATAAATATGCTTAAGTTTAAGCATATTTTTGAGCCTCTTTTAACTTTTTGCTTAAGCATACCCGAGCCTGTTGCAAAAATTTCATATGCTTGTAAAAAAAAAACATGTACCATTGCTAAAAGTAAAATACAAAAATCGCAAAAAATGGTATTTTTATTTTTTAATTTTAAATGAAGGTAGTTATTAGAAATGCATATTGATGAGAATATTTTATAAAAAGCGGACCAAGTTTTTTTTTTTTTTTTTTTTTTTTTTTTTTTCTATATATTCAAACTAATATCTAAAATTAAAAAATTAGATTTATTAAAGTTAAAATTAAACAAGTTAATACTAAAGTTCTCTGTAAAAGTTCTTTAAAAAAATTTAGTTCTCAATTTTTTAAGGCAAGAAAAATAATTTTATAAAATATTTTACATAATACTCTGAAAGACGAATTAATATTCTCTGTGAATCTTTGTTTTTGTAATCTCTGTGGTTTTTTTTTCCGGATCAGGTAATCTGAAAAAAAAAAAAAACCCTACGAGAACATAAAAAAATAACCTAACAGTCTTGCGTAATCAAAACTTTTTATATCGGATTTTCGCAAATCTGGAATTTATGCCATTTTTTTGTTCTGTGTAGTGGTTTGAGTTCTGGTTGAAAACCGAGATTTAGAAGTCTTAGCAGCCGAAACACAGTAGCTAGAATTGTGGCTCAGAGCCTAGAGGTCCGAGGTTCGATGCCGGCTCTGGTTACAAAGTTCTTTTAACTCCATAACTCCCAAAAACAAACCTTGATGAACAAGGTCGCTGTGCGGAGAAACAAGTTGAGCGCGGTACTACCAAGGACATGGGGATTGAACTCGGCATATGAAGCGAGCGCTTTACCACTACACAAATAATTAATTTAAATTAAATGATTCGTATTCGTGACATTTAAAAAACCGAAAAATTGTTCTTCGACATTATAATGCCAAAGATCCCTATAACTTTTGAATGTCAAGAATATGATAGGCAAAGGTTTAACAAAAGCGATGCTGATATTTCCAGAGCAAAATAATTGGATATTAAAGACTGCAGAGGACAAGCTTATAATAATAGAAGCAATATAAAAGGAAAAAAAAAAAGGTGTGCAAACAAGAAAGTAAAAAAGTTAATAACCTTGCATTATATTTGTCGTGTGGCAATCATAATTTGAATTTGGTCATCTGCTTCATGCAGCTGCTTTATCAACTACAGTTACAACAATCTTCGGATTCTTTCAAAGAGTCTATGTATTTTGTTCTTCATTTACTCGTTGGTGGAAAATTCTTAAACAGCTATTCCAGCTTACCGTGAAACCATTGTTCAAAGCCAGTTAGGAATGTAGCGTCGATTACACAGAAGTTTTGCGTTTCCAAATCAAAGAAGCTTACAACACTTTGCTTGGGATTTGTGAAAGCACGAAAGAAAGTGCAACAGTTTCTAAAGGACAGAGTTTAGCAGACGACATTATTTTGTTTTCGTTTATTGTCTCTCTTGTGATTTGGTATTGATTGCTGATGGAAACAAACAAAGTGACCAAATTTTTGCAGAAACCTTATATAAGTATTTTTGTGGCCACTAAACTTGTGTAAACAATGCTTACTACTCTGACTAGTCTCCGAGACCATGGATTTAAGTAGTATGGTCTCCGAGACCATGGGTTTAAGTAGTCTTGCCGATGCCACTGCAATGCCGATGCCACTGCAGAAGAACTTGAAATTCCTTGAGTATTCCCAACATTGAGCTAAACGACTGTTTGGTTATAAAATGTCTGGAAACAAATTGATGATGGAAAGGAGCAATTTCAAATCGAATTCTTTATTCTGTTAATTGACGTGGCTCAACGACACCTCAATTAATGATTTTCGATGTTAAAAGACTTCAAGTCATGTCAATTTCAGTTTTCAATATGATTTTCAGCAACTGAAAACTCACTCAAATGATGATGTCATGAATTTTTCCACAAAGCTGTAAGTTGCTTTGACCTGACTTTAGGTCGAATTACTCAGATATAGATGCAACAGAATTAGCTAGTGAATTGAGTAACATCTGTTTGGCTTAACAATAAGATGTAAAATCTCCATTTGATATGTTAACGATCATTGATCAAAATGATTTGATTGAAATCTATTCAAATGTCTATGTTGCTCCTAAATTAATACTTACAACGCAAGAGAGTAGGATACATTTGTATTTTATGCATTCGAGATGTAAGTACAGTTTTAAAAACGAACGTTACTTTTAAACTTCCCGCTTCCCACAAAATTACGAAAGGACATGACATAACCGTTTGCCAATGCGTTTTTGAAGATGGATGCAGTCGTTCTGGAATTATTATTTGCAATTCCTCGAATTCAAATTTATACTTTCGCTTTTGTTTAAAAAATTTATCTTTGAACGATTCGAAATTAGTTTTATCTAAATTTTTTTGTTTATACATTTTATTCTCTATTTTACAATAAATTAGTAATACAAGCTATACAAAAAATATCTGAATTATATAAGTTATATATTATGATAAATATTTAGAGTTAATTTTTTCTGTAATATATTTGTTATAAACATGTATACGTAGTTATTGTCAAGAAATTGACCAATGTTCCAACTTTACAAATTGAAAAATGAATATCATTAAGATTGCAGAGGAGCAACTTAATATCAATAAAGGTGCTGATAAAGATGCAAGTTATGAAAATCATGATTTTGATCAACAAATAAACTTCGAAAGCTCAGGTAAGTTTGATTACATATTTCTTACAGATAAAAAAATTCACTAAATCTAATAGTATTGTTATTTTACAAGCAAATGAGCTGCAATTACTTGTAAAAAAATATTCTCATTTTAAATACTTTGGTATTTAGATACACAAAAGATTTTTGATGGAATCAAGTTCAATCACTCCTTCGGAGTTACAGATAGATGTTTAAGTGAAGAGGTTGTAGAAATTGATAACCAACAACAATCAATTAGTGAAAGTCAACAAGTCCTTTTCTTAACTGAAGATGGAAACCAACGAAATTTTGTTGACCAACAACATATATTTAAGTTTAATACGTATACAGAGTTTAAACAAACCCTTGCAGAATACGAAGCACAAACAATTACAAAATTTATTTTGAGAAATCAATCTAAACAGTTTACAGCTCCTGGTATTTTAATTGTAGTTTGTTTATTTAAAACAAAGATTTCTGATTCTATAAAAATTAATAGTTTGTATATAAAGTACATAATAATATTAGATATTTTTTTCTAATGACAAAGCAAAACATAAGGGTGAAAAACATAAGACGTGTTTTTCACCCATACTTATTAACTCAGTCACTAGATGAACGTTTATATGAAGATAATCTAATTTATTCTGTTTTCTTCATTTGTCTTAACAAATATTTAATAAACAAACTTAATATATATATATATATATATATATATATATATATATATATATATATATATATATATATATATATATATATATATATATATATATATATATATATATATATATATATATATATATATATATATATATGAATATGTATATATATATATATATATAAATATATATATATATATATGAATATATATATATATATATATATATATATATGTGTGTGTATATATTATATATATATATATACACACATATATATATATATGTGTGTATATATGTGTATATATTATATATACACACACACACATATATATATATATATATATATATATTATATATATATATATATATATATATATATGTATATATATATATGTGTGTGTATATATAATATATATGTAAATATATATATATATATATATATATGTGTGTATATATAATATATATGTAAATATATATATATATATATATATATATATATATATATATATATATATATATATATATATATATATGTATATATAAACATATATATATTCTGTATATATGTTTATAAACATATATATAATTCTACCACTTAGCTGATTTTTATTAATTTACAAATGATTTTTTACCAAAAACATTTAGTGTTTTTTAGCATTACAAGTAATGGTGTTAAACCAACAAATTAAAAAGATAATGTATGTAAAATATTGATTTTTCTTAAATCTACCACTATTTTAAAAGTAAGCCTCAAAGTGGTCGAATGTACCTTACCGGTGGGATACATTCAACCACCTAGAGGGTTACTTTCAACCATATTTAATGCGGTAGTGGTGTAGTGGTTGAGCGCTCGCTTCATAAACGAGTGGTTCCGAGTTCGATCCCCACCACGTCCCTGGTAGTACCGCGCTCAACTCGTTTCTCCGCGCAGCGGCCTTGTTCGTCAAGGTTCGTGTTTCAGAGTTATAGAGTTGAGAGAGGGTTATAGCCACAAAATAAGTAGCCTCCTCGTCTGTAGTGGCCTTCTCGGCCTTGAGGAGGTGAAGTAAAATAAATAAATAAAAAAAATATATATATTATTAGCAAAATAATAAACCTATAAACTTTCTTTCTTATAAATGTTTTATTATACAATAAAAATTTTCCACAAAATATTTAAAAACAAATAGTAATGCTGTTTTACATCAAGATTTGCAAAGTTATATTGAAATAAAAATAAGGATGCTTTTCTTTCTGTCTTTGTTGAAGTCGCAGACTTTAAAAGCACTTTTTTTCGGTTTGATGACTTTTCTTCTTTTTTTTAAATTTTTTCCAAATGTAGTTTTTAATCTTTCCTATTTCAGAAGTGTTAGCATATATCATTGACTTGATTTCCTCTTTATTTATTTTGTCTTTGACATGTTTTAGGCAAGGGCTGCACATGTTCTGGAATCAATTTTCAATTGTTAGAGTTATTTTAGTAGTTGCAGGAGGAATGCGTTTCTTTGGTAGATAAGAGTGGTAAATTATTTTGTAATGGTGTACCTATTACCTATTGACTTTCACTTGGTTCTCCCATTAGGGTTCTATTTGTGACATATCTGCCCATGAAATCTTTTTGCAGCTTGTGGTTCAGATAGTGAATTATTGAAAATACTAATAATTTTTCTAATACCACATTTTTATTTCTTTTATTTCTATATGTTTTCCTTACATATTTTCAAGGCATCTAAAAGATAAGAGAAATAAATTATTGTGGTATTTTCAAGCACCGGTCGAATGTTCCCCAGCTAGTTAGGTCGAATGTACCCTACACCTGTTATATATAAACAAACGTTGTTAAAAGTAAAAGTCAATTTTTTAAAGTAAACCAAATACAAAGGTTTTTACCTCAAGATATCATTAAACAATAAGCAAAAAAGTTTAGGAGGGTAAAATTGAAAATAAGATTCTCTGCGGGTTACTTAAAACATAAAAAATTACCTTTTGCATTAATAATTAGATTTTCTTCTATTTAAGTACTAATACTAATAAAGATGGAACAATACTTATTTCCTGCGATAGCTTATTAACAGACAAAACATGGGTAAAAATTTTAAATAGTAATTTTTATCATGTGGGGAAGTATTTGAAAAGGTCGAATTTTCTCCATGGTCGAAGGTTCCTTGTCTTCCCTTATATATATATTATATATTTATATATATAATAAAAATTTAAAATGAATAAAATTAGCAGAATTCAGAATTTTAAATTATCAATAAAATTTATTATGTAATAGAATGAATTAAGAGTTATCTAAATAAGTATTTTACTTTTATGAATAAAATAATACTGTACATGGACAGATGCAGCATTTTTTGATGTTTGAGATGGCTTTCTGACATGGAACAAACTCCAAACATTTAAATGTTTGTACTTTTGTCAAATGTGAATGCTTTGCAATAAAAACCCCTAAATTTTGGCCACAACTACCCTAAACGTGAGAGCAACAAGTTGATGAAATATTTTTGTAATTGTTGTAAATGTTGCATAGGTTTTTAAAAATTATTTTGAAACAAAATTAATATCATAATATGATATTAATTTTCAAATACTTAAATATACCAAATTATTTATAAATAATATCATAAGTGTATTTGAGTCATACAATACACATTTTCATAACCAGATTTAATCAATTGTATTTCAAAATTACATTTATCGCATTTTCATAATCACCTTATTGTATCCTACTTATTACTGAATTATTGGTTATTTTAGGAATTTTTTAGGTTTAATTAATTTTTTAGGTTATTTTAAAATTGAATTAATACTGAAGTATAAGGTTATTTTGAAAAATTGCAAAATTTTATCAAGACAAAAAGATGTTTTGTAGTTTTTTTTATAATTGTTATTAATAAAGAAAATAAATATTATTATTATTTTTTTTATCAATTTTTTTTATTGATTTATGCAAAGTAGATAAATAATTTAGTAATAGAAAAATTATAATAGAAAAGAACAAAAAAAGAAAAAAAAATTAAAAAATACTTACCGTTTAGTCACACATGAATGAGTTCAATTAACTAAGTTTACAATGCATTTTTGCACCTAATCTAAAAAAAAAAAAACATGGATAGAAAATTTAGACATAAATACAGCATTTGAAGAGTCTAGAGGAAAAGATGTATTATTTTTCATATATATGATATATAATCATATTAGTTTTGAGATATTAAGTTTTTAAGTTTTCAAACTGTTTATTTTTATTACTAAGTAATTTAAAAATAATTCTGTGTTAATATCTGTTTTATTAAGGTATAATAAATATTATTAATAAATTTAATAAATATTATTAAAGTTTGAAAAATACGAGTTTTGTCACTCTGTATTTGAAGAAATGAACTTTTCTGTATAAAAAATCTATTCAAACTCACCTTTGTTTTCATTGCAAATCAAAAATATCAGGTTTGTTTGTAAACTTTTAAAATACCTAAAAATCTTTAAATTTATCCATTAAAATATTTAGTCTCTCAGTATACATGTTTGAAGGATTTTCTAATAATGGCAGTTTTTTTTATTACTTTACTCTTAAATTTCTACCAATAAATGTATTTAAATATGTGTTATTCCAAGAGTCTCTATATAGCATATTTTCAGAAGAGTTAACAGAAAAAAGTCTAATAACTGCAGGAAATCCTGCTTTGTAGAGAGGATTTAAGAAAAATGTGTTTTTGACTATATATTGTCAAATATATGTTCAAATAAGTGAAAAAGTGTTAGTTTTATAGGATCATCTTTAAGTATTTTAACTCGATCAGAAGTATATTAACTTGATATTTGTAGTTAATGCGACCCATAACTTTGCCACATTCCATATGGGAGTTTTCTTTTTTAGGAAAGATAAATTTACCGGAGTTTTATTAATAGGTTTTAATTATGAATTTAAACCTATATTTAATTTATATAGCATTGATCACTTCCAGGGTTGGAAAAAACCCAGGGTTTTTTAAAAAAACCCAACC
This sequence comes from Hydra vulgaris, assembly GCF_022113875.1. Taxonomy (NCBI): domain Eukaryota; kingdom Metazoa; phylum Cnidaria; class Hydrozoa; order Anthoathecata; family Hydridae; genus Hydra; species Hydra vulgaris. The sequence continues at coordinate 9,027,701 of NC_061165.1, forward strand.
CAAATGGGTTTTTTTGGGTTTTATTGGGTTTTATGGGTTTTTTGGGTTTTTTTAAAAATCGATCAAAATACCAAATTTTTATAATTTGTATGAGTACAATAATTTTTTTTTTTTTAATTTCATAAATTTACCTCCCTATTGCTCCAATGACCATTTCAGTCAAGGGAGCAACTCATTTTTTAAAAATATTTTGTCTCAATCCTTAACATTACCATTTTTACTAACAAACAACATTAACAACTAAAATTTTTAAACAAAGGCGCTGTGTGGAGAAATAGATTGAGACAGTAATTTCAGCAGAGGTAATTTGAACCCCAACCTTCTGGTTGTGAGCCAAATGTTTTGCTACTAGTCTACTAGCACATTTTACCTATAGTGCAAAAAGGGGCTCCATCAACTATAAATGATGTTAATTAATTGCTCTAAATTAAAAACATGTTCAGAATATTTTTGACTAAAATAAAATCAGTGTAAAAATCATGACAATTGAGTTATTCAAAGTTGGTAAGACAATATAAATGTTGCAAGCTAGTTTTTTTTACTAACATGTTCAACATATCATTTCAAAAACTACTTTGCACAAGTTTACAACGTGTAATCAACAAGTTTGCAACATGATGTTACAAACTTATAAGTTATTATCAATCAGGATGACTATGAACACTTTTTAAACATTTTTGTATCATAAAAGAAAACTGCTAGCCTAATCACTACATTTTTTTTTATCAGAACATTATACTGTCCAGCTTCCTGGAAAAGTTATCGGCCTGATCAACTGGACTGGCAAAAAATGGATTTTTGCCTAAACTTTGTTTCTAAATATATATAAAGTAAATTATTTAAGAACCATACAGTGTCTTTGCCACCAAGTTTTTTTTTTTCCTTGAAGATGTTTTACCGGCTCAGTTTTGCAATGCAAATTGCAAACTGAATTAAAGTAACACATTATATAGCTCTATTGTGTGTGTGTTTCTTCACCTTTTAGCAACTTGATACTGATGTTAATTTTTAATCCGCTGTTCATAGTCACCCCTGTTGGTGGTACATGTTGTAAACTTGTAGCTGATGCAAAATATTCAAAACCTGTCAAAAGACAGATGAGTGTCATTTTTACCAACAAATCTTGTCCTTGTGAAATGCATACAAGTTTTCAACATGTTCTCTCGTTGAATGAGCAAACATGTTGCAAGCTTGCTTGCACATAACTTAATTTTTTTTTAAGTTTTAAAGTTGTATGCACTTAAGGACAAATCTAGTAAACTGTAGTATTTTTTTTTTGCCTGACAACTTTCCATTTCTAAACTGTAAATAAAGTTTAATAATTTTTATATATAGTATTTTGCTTGTGGCTTTGTATTTTTTTTTTTTTTTTTGCAGTTAACAACATAAAAAAAAAAAAGATTAAATACCAATATAAAGGAATATAGACATTCGGGAGGAGAATAAAGATACTAAATAACTAGTAATGTCTTGAAATTTAGTTAATAGAATGATTTTTATTTCCTTTATAAGTATTTAACTAATTTAATGTTTTAATACATATTTCAATAACATTTATAATAACTTGCTAAATGTTTTAAAAAAATAATAAATAACCAACTTGCTACAAAAACAGATTGATCGATTTTGGGTATATTCTAAAGACCATTATGTATATAAATACAGTGTTTACAAGAGTAATTACAGTATAAAGGTTGCACTTGCTGATAATAAAGCATTTATAAGTGTTAAAATCAGAGATATCAGTTGTAAAATAGGTCATTTTAAAAAAAACCCAAATATATTTTGGGTTTTTTTGGGTTTTATTGGGTTTTTTTAAGGTGGGTTTTTTTGGGTTTTTTTGGGTTGGGTTTTTTTGGGTTGGGTTTTTTTGCCAACCCTGATCACTTCACCTGCACCCTTTTTGGTTACAATTTCATTATAACTATAGATAAAAACATCTTTTCTAGTCAATAAATGTTGAGGGAAAAAAACAACAATTTTCTTCTATAAAAAAAATCATTCATAGAGTTATTTGACGCATTTAAATTTTTTTGATAGTTAAAATTATTCACTCCAAAATTTTTCTCTTTTATTACTTTCAATCTTGATTATCTTTTTTTTTCATAAAAAGTTTTCGTTTTTTTTTTATTTGTACAAATTTCTTTTAGGTTCAAGTTTTTTAAGATAAATTTTAAAATATAAATTTTACAATAGTAAAAGTCCAGCTATAAATAAATCTTGCATTTCTTTTCACACTGTTAAATGATTTTAATAAATAAGTTTTGTTTATTTCTTTTATAACTTAAAAGCATCTAGTACAGTTACAGTTTAGATCTGTTTTATCAGCTGAAAGTTTCTGTTTTTTTCTGAATTTGTGATGACTCTTTTTTAAACTTTGTTTAAAAATATAAATATTGAATTACAAATACTGCTTACATTCTGTTCTCTGATATATATTAAAAGATTTTGTTTTTATCTTCATTTAAACAGAGCTATTATGTTTGTGGTTTTTCTATCAACTGTTTTGTTTTTTGATTTATCTGCTTTTACTTTCTGATTTTAATAACTATCATTTTCTACCTTTAATAATGTAGTTATAGTTTAAAGTTTTAATAATGTTTCAAATTATTAAAACTTAAAACAATTTTTAAATTGTTACATTGGTATGTAGTTGTTATGGTATTGCAAATAACTGGCTGCATTGCTTGAATTTAAGAGAACATAACAAATGATAAGACACATGAATATAAATGACACATGATGATAAATAAATGCTGACTGTTTTTATACAATTTAGGGTGATATTATTTTCTGTTTAAATTTAACAACAGCTTGTTGTAATAAAATTTTAATAAAACAGCATTTTTTTTAAACTTGTAATTATTGTTGTTAAAAAATGTATTTTTTTTTTGCAATTAAGAATAAATGACTCTAAATGATTCTATGATTTATGTAGTATAGTATTTAAAATTTTAGCATTTAAGAATTTAAAAAATCCAGGTTAAGATAACGTAAATATTCTTTAGGGCTGTAGAAGTCACCTTATTTTAAAAACAATTGCTAATAAATGAAACATCTGTTCACTTATCTACCATTTCTTGTGTTCTTGTGTCTTTATGTTTTCTAGTTTTAATATTTCTCATTTATTTTCAATTTTAAAATCAATTAAATAATGCTACACTACTTTTCAATTTTATAATTGGTTGCAGTTTTAAAATTACTAGATAATGCTATGTTTCTTTTCAATATTCTAACAATTGGAATTAATATATTGCAACTTTAAAATCAATGATGCTTCATTATGTTTCACTACATTTCTTTTTTTAAAAGCTACGCTACTTTTGAAATATTTAGCCACAATTACAAAGATTTTGTCAGTTGAATTTGAACGCAAATATTTTATACTTTATGTAAAATTATTTTATGTTATAATTTGCTTAAAACAATTTTATAGATAAATTTTATTTAAACAATTTTATGTCTAGTTAAGTCTTTTTTTTAGTGCTTTTTACATTAAAATCTTTTAGTTTGTCTGCATGATATTTTACGGAACGAAAAGAATTATTCAGATTTACCAATGATTCGTTGGGAATTTTGTGCTGCTAAAGATTTCCTTCCCATTCCATTTATGGGAATTCCTTATATTACAGTTGGAAAACAAGTTTTCCAATGTCACCAAGGTAATATATTTTTAAACTTTAATAATTTTCAAGCTTTGAAAATTTTTAACCTTAAATTTATAAGCTTTATATGTTACAAATTAAAAAAAAAAAAAAAAAAAATATTATATGTTTTAAATTTCATAGGAAAAGATTATAATACTAACAAAAAGCAACAGTATGAGTTGAAAAAGGAAATTCTTAACCAGGCTACTCGCATTCAAATTAAATCACGTAATAAAGGACCTTCAAAAAAGCTTGATTGTCCAGTGTTATTTGCTGTTCGAAAACTTTACTTTTTTCCTGAGTATCCTTTAGAAAATGATACTAAACGAAATCGAGCTTTGATAGCTCAAAATTTACGTGCACATCTTGCAAAGATTAAACTAGAAAAGTGTGTTTGTGTAAAGTCTGATGACAATTATGAAAATGTTGCATTAACTAACCTTCCTGGAAAGCTTGAGTTTCTTACTCGCTTTCCTCCAAATAATGAACATAATCACAGTGTTGCAAAAGCTGCTAGCTTCATAAAATTGCAAATGAAGAAACTTGTTTCTAAGGCTACTGAAAACACTATAAAGAAAGTGGTAAGTAAATTATAGAATAGAAATATAATAGAAACAAGGTCGCCAATTTTTTTGCCGACCTCAAGCACTTTCAGGTTGGCAGTTAGGTTGGCATTCGGCAATGCCGACCCTGATTCCGAGGGTTACATATATATATATATATATATATATATATATATATATATATATATATATATATATATATATATATATATATATATATATATATATATATATATATATATATATATATATGTATATTAGGGTGTGTCAAATTTACAAGTAAAAGGAAGTGAAAGTTGAGAAGTTTTATGGAGAATCTAAATCTTATTAAATTTTTCAAATCAGAAAAATATTTACTCTGATGTCACTTATTACTTTTTTTAATTTAAGTGTATAAATATTTACTCAGGTGTATAAATATTACCAGGTTACTCAGGCCTTTTTATGAAAGTATAAACAGTTTAAACAGAACTTTTTAAACAGTTTAAACAGAACTTCTTATGAAAGTATAAACAGTTTAAACAGAATAGCAATGTTACCTGCAATATTGTTTGTAAACAAAATAGACTTTTAAACAACAAAACAATTACATTTAGTTTATAAAAAAATTATTTAACTTAATATATATAAAATATTTAAAAAATTTTTGTATTAAATGCTTAAAATAAGTTTTAATTTTTTAAAAAAGGTTTACTCAAACATATTTTTATCTTAATGATAGTCAGTAAATTATTTTTTCATTCTCACAATAAGTAAACAACTGTGAACTGTATAAATATACAATTAAATATAAAATATTGTTGATAAATTTAAAAATTTTTAATCAATTGCATTTTATTTTTTATAATATAATTTTTTTTTTTAATTTCTAAAAAATAATAAGTTTTCTTTATACTTTATAACTTGGAGGAATAATGGCACCCAAAACCAGAATAAGTAGTAGTACACAAATTAGTGTTGCATCTGGAACAGGAAAACAGTTTCTAGTTTCAAAATTACCAATCAAAGTTATAAGATATGGAAGAAATGTTAAAAGATATGGAATTTTATTGGGAGAGGGCTGCAAAGACAAAAAAAAATGGAAAAGAGATGGCTAAAGTAAAAAGAGATGGCTAAAGATATACTTTCAGCTTTGTTACACCAGTGGTCGACTGCAAGTTTGGAATTTATATCACCTAAATTAATTACTGACAAAACAATTTGTGATAAAATAGTGGAGTAGTGGAACATTGCTTCAGCAATAGCTTGTCCAACAAAAAAAGGAGCTAAACAACTAATAAACTTTAAAGAAAAACTTGATAAACTTTTTGATATCCTAGTATGCAAATGTCCAATTATAAAATGTGATGATTTTATTTGTTCTGATGATTGTGATAAAGAAGTTCATTACAAATGCAAATGTATCAAAGAATACAAAATACCATCTATTGACAGTAAGTTTATATATTTTCAAAGAGTTTAAACTGGAACTGTTAGCAAGCTTAAAATTAGATTACCTGATAACATTGAAACCAAAAAACAATTTAGAAGATTACTTAGAAAAGATTGAGAAAAATGTTTTGAGAATAAAGACAGCAATGTTATTTTAATTAAAAAAAAAAAAAATCGAGTTAGATGAGATTAACTATCAAAAAGAGAGTCAATAATGATTTTTTTATTTAAAATTATTTTCTATGTAAATTCTCCTCACATAGATATGGGGTATCTGCACAAGCTACACCTGCAACTGCTAGAGCAACACTTATTGATGCAGGATTAAAAGAGAGAAAAATTTGTTCAAACTCAAGAGGTGAGTAAAAAATTAATGCCTAAAAATAATAGTAAACAAGACCTTGAAAGTTTGACACAAATGTTTTTGCATTAAATTTATATCATTTATTCAAACAATTAGGTATTTTTTTAAATTTTTTGCTGTATTTCTAACATCAATACTAATAAAATTTCTACGCAGTGTTAAGCCTATTAAAAATGTTAAATCTATTTAAAATACACTAAATAATATTTTATTATTTAAATTATTATTCATATTAAAAATTAAATTCAAAGTCTAATTTTAAAATAAAAATATTTCTTTTAAATTTTATACAAGTTCTTAAAAAAAATATATTTATATCAAAATTAGTATTAATCAACATTTAAATCCCAACTGATATTTGTCAAATAAAGTAAAAAAAAGTCTTTTAATGTTTAAGTAAAAACCAAGTTTTTTTAGAAACCAGATCAAAATTTTATTGAAATATAAAAAATTAAATCACCTAAGCAAAAAATGTTTTAATTCAAATTTTAAAATCATATTTGGGTTCTCCATCAAATTCTGCAACTTTTAGTAACTCCCCAATTATTTTCTTGAAAAAAATTTAAAATCCACACACCCTAATTATATTTTTCATTGAATACTTAGATGGAAACCAAATATTATTACGAGTACTTGGCATTATCTGCTAGATCTTGCTTTGAGTTACTTTTTTTGAGGCGACTATCCATTTTTTCTTAAAATCTTTTTTATTTGTAGCTAATTTCTTGCTTTTCAATAAGGTTCCTTTTATAATTGACCAATAACTTTCAATAACTAGCTGCTCAGGACAATTTAGAGGCTTACCATTCTAGAGACCTCTTGTAGTAGTGAATAACGAATATAGTAGTAGTTTTGTAGTATAAATATTGTGAGCATTTCATGCATTTTAATAAATAGCAAAAGGCATTTCTTTTGGCATTGTTTTATATTTAAATTTGTTTTCAAAGTTTTACAAGTAATGTATGGTGTACTTTTTAAACCACAAGAGCAGATTGCTTCCCATTTTAATTTACTTGAATTTTTGAAAGTCCTTTTTGCAATAGGTTTCATAGTCTTCAATTATGCACAAGTTTTCTCAGTTTAAAAGTTTTTTGAAGCTTTTTTGGAGTTTTTTTTTTTATGACATGCTTTATATTCTTGAGATCTAAGTACTTTATCTTTATCAATGCTTTATCTATTTATCTATTTATCTTCAATCTTTATCTTTATCAATGCTTTATCTATTTATCTATTTATCTTCAATCTTTATCTTTATCAATGCTTTATCTATTTATCTATTTATCTTCAATCTTTATCTTTATCAATGCTTTATCTATTTATCTTCAATCTTTATCTATCAATTCTTTATCTATTTATCTATTTATCTTCAATCTTTATCTTTATCAATGCTTTATCTATTTATCTATTTATCTTCAATCTTTATCTTTATCAATGCTTTATCTATTTATCTATTTATCTTCAATCTTTATCTATCAATGCTTTATCTATTTATCTATTTATCTTCAATCTTTATCTATCAATGCTTTATCTATTTATCTATTTATCTTCAATCTTTATCTATCAATGCTTTATCTATTTATCTATTTATCTTCAATCTTTATCTATCAATGCTTTATCTATTTATCTATTTATCTTCAATCTTTATCTATCAATGCTTTATCTATTTATCTATTTATCTTCAATCTTTATCTATCAATGCTTTATCTATTTATCTATTTATCTTCAATCTTTATCTATCAATGCTTTATCTATTTATCTATTTATCTTCAATCTTTATCTATCAATGCTTTATCTATTTATCTATTTATCTTCAATCTTTATTTATCAATGCTTTATCTATTTATCTATTTATCTTCAATATTTATCTATCAATGCTTGGCTGCATTTAAATTTTCTTGCAAGATATCTCTGCAACTGACATGGATTTGCCTTTATTGAGCAAATGGTTGATTTTGCTTTATATTTATCTTTAAATTCTTTATTTTTTCCACTTCCAGCTTCTCTTTCAATAGATTGTGCCTGTTTATATCGCCGCAAAATAAATCTAACTGATAATCAAAAAACACCGGTCAATATTGAAATGTCAACTTGTGACAATGAAGAATTTTGAAGAAAAATTTAAAAAAATTTTTTATTTAATATTTGTTTAATCATTTTAATCTAATAACGAATGATAACTAATACTTATTCCCATTACAATCAAACAAAAACACATTAGCTTCTGTGTGCAAAAAATTTAAAAGATTTGTCAAGTAGTTTTTGAGTAATTAGCAATTAAACAGTACTGAACTAAATTGGGTTAAACCGATATTAAGACATTTTGAGATTTAAGTTAAGTTTAAATTAAAGTCTTATAATAAATAGTTATTCTAAATCTCCAACTGAATATATTTGGGCATGTATTCTTTTTTAATTTTTTTGTTAGTATTAGGAAAAAGGGAAAAAACTAAGTTTTTTATCATTTTACATTCAATTCCATTAGTAAATTGGTTTGGCTTAGGGCAGCAGTTATTTCTTTCATTATTCTTAATTTTTTTCTTCTTTTTCTAAAATAGCTGTATGCTATAAAAATGAGCAAATATAGTACACATTTGCTAATCTATATACACTATAGTATATATATACATATATATATATATATATATATATATATATATATATATATATATATATATATATATATATATATATATATATATATATATATATATATATATATATACACTATAGTATATATATATATATATACATATATATATAAATACATACAGGCCTCAGCAGGAATGTAATTCCTGCTGAGGCCTGTATGTATTTATTCGGGTATTCCCACTCTATGCCTGACCAAGTATTTAATGTTTAGTTATGACAACTTGACTATGGCTTTTTAGATGTTTGATAATATTATCAAACATGTGAGAAGCCATGGTTAAGTTGTCACAACTAAATGATAAATGCTTGGTCAGGCTTAGAGTGGGATTACCCGCCATTCCTGCTAAGGCCTGTATGTATATATATATATATATATATATATATATATATATATATATATATATATATATATATGTATATATATATATATATATATATATATATTTATATATATTTATATCAGCTCTTGGTTGAGTAAAGGCTAGAGATGGTGTCTCGATAAAAATAATCATTTTGGGCAGATGTTAAATCGATCTGGCTGCTGTCTTGTAAATAGTCTCCTAGGCAAAGACTTAAGAGGTAAATAGTTTCTATCTGTTGACCAGCCTCGCACCCCTTCTTCATCTATTAGACTGGTGAGATGTATTTTTAATACATTGTTTCCAGTTTAGGATGTTGAACGCTGGATCTTCTTGACTCGATGCATGGGTTTTGCTTGTGTCTCTGTTTTTATGACTAGGCAACTCATTCTATTATCTCCAAATGAGGGTACAGCTCTAAAACTCAGTTTTATGGTTCTGAGGCCGGCTGGTAGTCAGGTTTCTCGAACTCTGTGGTAGCTCTCAGAGAGGCTGATTCCATCAGCAGATGAAAAATATCAGAGTACTAACAGTGCCATGTTGCACATGGATGGTGTCCCTGTTTGTACTTTTGGTGTGCATTGCCAAGGCCACATTGGAGCCCTTTGTTATGCCTTAGGGTTTAATATTAATAATGAGGCAATTGCTTGGGCTATTAAACAGTGTACTGAGTACTTTCTATGCTTTGAGTCAAGTTCTTTAACAAATTTAAAAATGAATAAAGTAACAAAAACTATAAAACACAAAAATCTTTTTGTTTTATATCGCTCTCCTTTATCTCAAGACTGCATTCTTGTTATTTCTGATCATAACCCTCTCTTTATCTATCAGCCATGACTTTAATTTTTATCACACTGAATGGCTTGGCTCTAGTGTCAGTGACTCTGCAGGCATTAAAGCCCACAATTTTTTTAAAAATGACATTGTGTTTTTTTATTTTAGTTACAACAATAATTTTACTTTTGTATGAAAAATTATACTTTTGCAAGAGCCGTAAATTGCTCCCGTAAACCGTTTTAGGGGAGTGTGGGCGAGAGCGCGTGGAGTGTGGGCGAGATGCATAAGTTTAGGAAGCGAGTGCTAAAGCTCTCGCTTCCTACTGAGGCCTATATATATATATATATATATATATATATATATATATATATATATATATATATATATATATATATATATATATATATATATATATATATATATATATATATAGGCCTCAGTAGGAAGCGAGATATATATATATATATATATATAATTGAAAAATATATATATATAATTGCTCTTACCAACTCATTGTGTTTAAAATTGAAAAAATCAAGTAAACATGTTAAAACTATTAAAATAATTGTCATAAATAAATTTTATTGTTCTTCAAAAAACCAAAACTCCACAATTTATTAGACTAAAATTTTGCTTGTTTTTTTACAATTCAAAATGTTCATATTTTAATTATTTTACTGTTTTTTTTTAATTAATTAGTTTTAATAAGATCTGACTTGAAAAGGTTGAAAAGGTTTTTCAAGTGACGGTGGAGTAAATACTTTAAAGTCACAAAAATATAAAAATAAACTTTATAAATGCAAGAAACCCTCAGCGCAAATCCATTTTAAAATATCTTCAAAAATTTGAAAATTTGCTTAAATAACTGATATTGTTTATTAAACAATATATAATAGTTAAACAAAGTTTAACTATTATACATTGTATTTATTTAAATATAAATTAATTGACTTATTGCCCAAAAAGGCTAAATTTAAAAATCTGCAAGACAAACTCTTTTATGAACTTCAGAAATCTTCCAATTGGTGAAAAGGTCAGTGCAGTATTGTGACAGAGCCTATTACAATGCATCCATGAGACCTGCCACCTAAAAGAAAAGAGCTTGAAAGAAATTATAGTCAATCGTTTGATTAATAGAATTCTAGTAGTAAAAGATCAGAAGTGCAAGTGATGATTAGACAATACCATTGAAACGTGAAAAGATCACCGGTAAAATGGTAGCTAAGATATCTGAAAATGAAGGGTATTCAGTAAGTTGTATGGCAAAGATTGCAGAAGCTGTACTCAATGCCGTTGGTGAGACATCGGTTTGCAGATCAGCAGTCCAGAAAACATCTACAACACTTGTGCATGAATTAAGCTTGATTTGGTCATATATAGACTCTTCCGAAGAAATGTGGTGCTTACATTTTGATGGTAAGAGCATAGACAAACAACATTGTTATAGCACTTCGAGCAAGTCTAAATCTTTGGTAGTATCTATGAAAAAATTAGAGAAAAGCACCTCTGTTTCTATTTATAACATGTTACACAATATTATTTTGGAATTTAATTTTTTAATAAATTTTCTTTGTAATATGTGACACCACTGCAGTAAATACAGGTTCTAAAAATGGAGTAATTAAGTGTTTGACAAAAATTCCAGGTTTAGTGTATCATCCTTGTCGACTTCATGTTCTTGAACTGGTTCTTAAGCATTTTATGAACTCAAAGTTTGATTACTTATCAACATTGCCTAATTCTAATTACTGGTTCGATAATGAGTTGATTAGTAACTACCATGATCTAATTGAAAAATACAAGCATAACGGGCCAGTTATTAAAAGTAAAAAATATGGCAGGAATGATTATATGGAGCTGGGTTTGTTAAGTAAAGGATACAAGTCTTATCGAGACACAATGAATTTACTCGCGATTCATTTTTTTAAACCAGGGCTTATTTCAAACGCATGATGGAATTCAAGAGCTATCTATTGTTTGAAATATATGCTTTTGACTCAGGCAAAAAAAGAATCAATAATAGAGGCGTGCAATTTTATTGTAGATTACTGGGCTAAGCCATTATTCTCTTGCAGAAGAAATGTTGGTGATATAATGAAGTTAAAATTGGCATTAACTGGTAATTGCCTGGAGTGTTTGGAAAGACACTGTGATATTTGGAAATATTGTCCATTAGACATTGATTACACAAATGAAGTGTGGGAAAGGTATTTTGCGAAAGTTAAATTATTTCTTCAAATAAATGTAATCAACTTAGAGGCCATATTTCTGAGACACTGTAATAAACTTTAATCTGCCTATGTGTGTTATTGTAATAAAATAATTTGTTTGAATTATATTTACTTCTATGACACAATTTTCAAGGACTAAAACTTTAGAAACTAAAAATTTAACTTTAGAAACTTTAGAAACTAAAAATTTAGAACTCAACAAACATTCTCTTTACCCCAAGTTTCATAAATGAAACTTGGGGTAAAGAGAATGTTTGTAAGCATGGAGGCTAGCCACAGTAGACAATTTGCAGGACCTGTTAATTTGGGGGCTTTTTACAAATTTAGGATTCCAAATATAAGGATTTTTTTAGTAATACACCTAGTAATGGAAGGTTTTAAGATTTTAACACCCTAATGACAAGTTAGAGGGAGGGGGCTCTGACCTTTTAGCCACAGCACTGTTTGTAAGGTATTTTCATCCCTATTCAAATTTGTTACTTTGTTTTTTTTAATTAATATTTTAGTTTACAAAAGTCATTTCTGTTAAAAATAAGACTTTTCAATCAGTTGATTTTTGACAACATCGACAGACTTATAAGTATGAGTGTTACTTTTTAAGATGTTAAATCAATGTTTTAAAGTTGTGTCAATGTTTTAAAGATTTTAAACATCGACAGACTTATAAGTATGAGAGTTACTTTTAAAGCCCGATCTGATTTTAGGTGTTTTTTTTTTTTTTTTGCATTACTGGGATCAACAATAGGAGTACCCATAAAAATTTTTTTTTATATTTTTCAAAAATATATTAAAAAGAAACACAAAAGTTACTGTTTATAACTATTTTTTTTGAAAAAGTGAAAATTCCAGTCACAATTGATTTACTATTTCCAGTTTTTTTTTCAATAGCTGCTATTTTTCAGGATCAATAGGTTTTTGGAAATTTGGCTAAAAAAAATTAAATTTTTCAGGAGATATTTTTACCTAGAAAAGTGTGGGCTAATGTTGGCTTGTTAAACTATTATTTTGTACCAGCTTTAAGTAATACACAATTTTTGGCTTCAAACTGTTGCTAAAATAAATAGTTAAAAAAATCTCTTTTTATTTTGCACTTAATAATACATTAATAATCATTTTTGAGTTGGTTTGTACCAACTCGCCTCTGGGTGGGGTAATTTGTGCCGTTAGAGCTACAGAACTCAAAGAGTAAAAACTTGCAAAAGCCTTAGTCTTCCCTGTATACATAATATGTTATATATACTAATATTAAAGTGAACACTTTTTGATTAAATGTGTAATTTTGTATATTTAAATAATATACAATAGATAAACTAGAACTATACAGTATATATGTTACTTTGATTTACAGTACCAGGAATTAGCTAAATTGCTAATATTTGTATTATAGAGCATAAATTATTTATATTATAGAAGATAAAGATGCTGCTGAAAGATTTCTCTTTCAGCAGGATCATCTTCCTGATGATCCTGCTGAAAGAGAAATTGACAGTAAAAGTTAAAGTTAGATAAGTGTTTTTTTACTACTAATTTATTACTGTTCTAGTTTTTTAAAACATTGAGCACTCTTTTTGTAAAATACACTAACATATTTAACATTTTTTACTACTTGCCTGAATAACAATATTATATTATATTATAAATACCTGAAAAACAATATTACATAAATATTAAAACAATAGCTGATCGGGGCATATTTGTTAAAAATTTGTAAGAACTTCTAATTGAATAAAAATTAAACGTATTTAAAAAAATTTAAAAGTTAATATGAAAAGTAGACGAAAACATTTACAAAGTGTTTTTTTAAGATTCTTGGGCAGAGTTTTTTTTTTAACAAAAATAATTTTAAATTGTCAAGATCAATTTTTATGGAATTGATAGGGGGAGCTCCTTTAAGTATTATTGACAACCCACTTTTGATCTAGATGTTTCTAATTAAAATTAAATTTTGTTTTTTTTATAACACATGAGTCAAAATGTCTCGGGCCCAACCACTGGCATCTTTAACAAAGTATCCAAATAATATTTTAATATTGCTAAACTTGTAATAGTATACGTTATAATTTCATGATAATCCGACTTTTAGTTTAGCAGTTACAGTAGTTTAAGTGTAACTACTTTTGTTATTTCAGAAACAATGGATTCAAAGCAGTTTCGTTTCTTGATTTATCATTGATTTTTAATGGGAAAAGCACTATTCGTGTTGGTTTTAAAATGGTTAAATAAGTTTTTAACAATAGCTTTAAAAATTTATACGGACTTCAAAAACTATCAAAAGTCAGTAGAGTGGCAAGTAGCCGCCGAAAACTATTTGAAGTGACTAAAAATGCAACAATCAGCTGGCAAGTTCATGGCTGCCGTATTTTAGGGTATGCAAGGAATATTTTTTATTGACTATTTTGGAAACGCAAATGTAATCAACAACGACTACTGTATTGTATTATCGCTGCATTTCAGGAACCAAATCACCAAAAAGAGACCACTTTTGAAGGAGAAAAAGATATTGTTCCATCAAGACAATGCACTGTCACAAGTTACTAATCTAGATGGCAAAAATGTATGACATGAATTGGGTTTGAATTGCTTCTGCACCCATCTTATAGTCATAATCTAGCCCCAATCGATTGCTACATCTTTAATTCTCAAAACCCATAATTAAAAAGATTATCCATGTCAAGAGGTTGGCTCAGAAGAAGAAATCACTGCAAAACCAAAGTCTTTTTATTAGCGAAAGATAAACTGTCGTTTAAGAGGGGGAAGGCGTCATAAAGTAAGAAAAAAGTTATAACGGTTGTATCGTCACAAAATGAGATTATATTGATAAATAAAGAAGAAAAAAAAAAAGAAAAAAAAACATTATCTTCGTATATAGGGACGTTTTGATCCATATCTTATTATAAGCATGTTTGGAATACTTTACGGTAATCGAAATCGCCATGCTTTGAAATTTCGGTGGCCTAATTTCTCAAGCAGTAAAATTTTGTTTGTTTGTTTTGTGAACTTAATTTAATTTATATGAAAATAATTTGCAGAATAGCATTTTCAAAGGGCTTTTTTAAAATGGAAGTTGTTTTTTTTAACCTCCTAAATCATTAAAACTTTTATTTTATATTGCACAAAAAATAACTAAAAGTGAAAATTAAAATTACTAAAATAACAAAAACTCAAATCAACTAGCTCCGTTTTTCTCTACGTATTTTTGATATGAATGACGCTGCAGTGCATATTTAGGCGGGAAACATATTTAGGCGGGAAACATGAGGGTTTTTGAGTTCATAGTTTTACTAAATATCTAAATACATAATTATTGCATAATTTTTATAAAATGCTAGTTTGTTTTTATTGCCCAACCATTTTATTAAATACTTTACAATTTTATTATGTTAAAAAATGTTAAACGTCTTTCAAATTTATATTAAGGGAACTTGTGAAAATTATTTTAGTCATGAGTATATTATTGCAAACACGATTAAACACGATTAAAGCAAAAAAAAAGTAAAAAAGAATTTTCTTTTTCAAAGTTTTCTTTCAAGCTTTCAAGAAACAATAGCTTGCAAATTTAGGAAAAAAGAAATATTTGTTAGGGGTCGTTCATAAATTACGTCACGTTCTAGGGGGAGGGATTAATGGTTTTGTTACGACTCGAGCAGAACTTTTTACTAAAAGGTTTCGTTGTTATGACGAAGGGTCGGGGATCGAGAGGGAATCAAAAACGGTCAAAAGTTACATTTTTTTACAATATAACTTAATGTTTATCAATCTATGTAATAATATTTAAATAAATTTGATAATAGTTGCAATTATAAAGTAATTGTTCGGTTACCCTCGTCAAATATCTACAAACAAGCAACGATAAGTAATTCAGGGCCATCACGAGGTAAAGGTGTTAGGGGTGCCTAACCCCCTTACCTCGTAAGTTAATAATAATTTGCCAACTAACAAATTAGTTGGTAAATTAGGACGCTGAAATTGGTAAATTTAGATCTTAAATTTGCAGTCAGCAAATGTCAGTCAACGAGTCAAATGTCAACGATGTCAACGAGGACCTCTTTTTTCATTTTCATGACTTTAGTAAGGGAAATTTTTTTTTGGCATATTCAGCAAAACTCTTTTCCCCCTACCCGCTCCTTCCTTAAAGTCTCTTCACGACGACCCTAACAGTTGAACTAATATAATTCAAATCCGGAAAATTTTTCCGGAAATTTCAGAATATAGAGGACTTTTTTTAGAAATTAACTGTTTTGCCTTTTCACTCACTTCAAAACCTGTGTCGTCGGCCATGTCTCAAAATACATTCGAATTAAAAGATCTTTCTAATTATAGGAGTTCGATTCTAAATATTAAACCCCGACGGGCCAAATTCTTCGGCCCCTTCAGTGTTTAATATTTATTATAAATTAGTTGATATAATTTATTATAAATTTGTTCGAATTATTGGAATTACTAGAGTTAAAAATTACTAGAATTACTAGAATTTAAAAATTAAAGGACTAAATTTTTTTTAACCTATCCGACTTGCCGGATATGGAGCCGTCAAATTTAAAAACACTTTTCGCGAGTTAAAAAACTTAAAAAAGGTTATATTTTTAGAACGAATCAGATATACTATTTAACTGTTTTACAAGATTTTTCAGGAGAAAATAATTTTTAAGAATAATATAACTAGACAAAAATAAAAAAAATATATATAAGAATAATATACAACTCGAAAGTTGAAGTTCAATATGGCGCTTAATGATCCGCACGTGGAGAGTGATGAGGAAAGTAGTTCTTCTGATGATGAAGATGAAGTTAATAAAAAAATCCAGAAGTTAATTTTAGAGGTGCATTTAGTTTTTTTTTTTCAATTTATTCTGTTTTTAAAGCTTTGGTTGATTTAAAAATGCATCTAGTGTTAATGAAGTTCAAAAGCCCTCATTTAAAAGGATAGCATTTTCTTTTTATCTGATGCTGAAAAGTTGCTACTGACAGCCTAGAATGCATTTTTGTTTGATGATGGATGAAATGCTTCCTAGAATTTGTTTTTGTCTTACATGAAAGTACATGTTTCAATAATATAAATAAAATTTAAATGTTTAGCTTTTATATAATAATTTAGTTTAGACCTAATTTTTAAATTTTTTAACATAAACTAAATTGTACAAACCTTTTTTCGACAAAAACTATGAAGTGATGGTTTTTTTTGAAGCAAATGTTATTCCTTTTAATATTAAATTTTGGTTTTAGCTGTATTCATTGGTTTTTAACTATTGAATATTCAAGTTTTAGTAATTGATCAGGTGGTTTTGAAGCTATAACATTTCAGACAGAATATGTATAGGCAATTATATGTTGCACATATAATATATTTTTGGTTGTTTTTGCAATAGTGTCCAGTTAAAAGTTGAGTAATAGATTATAGAAGTGCAAGTTAATTTGTAAATTATTAACAATGGCAGTGAACAAATGGCATGCCACCCTAAAATAATAAATTCTACAGAGCAGTTCATTTTATGTTTATTAAACTAAATGTGCATTTTTTTTGGCAAATTTATACATTAAAAGCCAATATCTAAAATAAGTATGATACTTAGTATAAAACAGTTAAATAAGATATATTTTTAAAATTTTCTTATATTACTTTTGTTATATTGCAGCTATACATGTTTTTTTTTCTAAAATATGAAGTTTGTTTATAAGAAACTGGTACTAGAAGCTCCAAAATCTTAAGTACCTTTTGTATTAAGTTACTTTTCAATAGTTGTTTTAATAAGAGTGCAAAATATATTTCCTAAATTTTCACTTACACATCACATCACTATAATTTGAAGTTTAAAATATTATCTGCAACAGAAAACAACTTTTTTTTTCATAATTTTCAATATAAATGAGTTTTTGGAGCACTTAGCACATACATTTTTGCACTTTGTTTAAAAGAGAAAGGGTATCATTTGAAGAACTGCCCCAGATAGGGCAACAGTGTTCCATACAAAAACAGATTTGACATTTATAGAGATAAAGAATAGAATCCGGAGTAAGAAAGTGTTCAGCATGATAAAGAGATGCAACCTTAGCAGATGTTAGTTTTGCAATGGATTTGATACATGGTTTCCAAGAAAGATAAGAAGTAGGAGTTAGTCCTAGAAGATTAAGAGTAGATGACTCGTCGAGTATATCATAGTTCATAAATATAGGTAGATCTAAGTTATTACGGTAATGATTGGCTAAAAAAAATCAGGTTTTATCTGAATTAAAGTTCACCAGCCACTGTGAGCCCTATGCTGTAGCATAAGTAAGATCCTTTTCAAGCTCAAATGCTATCTCCAAGCAACCAGAGAGTGTTGGCCACTTATCAAGACAAGATCATCAGTAGTATCATCAGCGAGCAATGCCATCTTAGATTTAAGAATATCTGTATTGTATCTGATTTTAAACATAAATTAAAAAGAGTATTGGGCCAAGGATAAAACCTTGAGGAACCCCTGACGTTACAGGATATGAATAGTGCTGTTCATCAAGGACAACTTTTATATTACGATTAAAAAGGAAGGGTTCTATAATCTTAAAGATATTACCTGATACACCAGTATCAGGTAACATCTTTAAGATGAAAGAAAACTTATGCAGAAATAGCTAATTTGTAAACGCTATTATAACTTAATTCATTTACAAATCCTTAGTGTAAATATGTCGTCATTTTTCTTTATATCTATTTTTGTACATAATTATCCCAAGGGAGTTTTTGTTGATTACAAAAAATGTATATAAATTGTAAATAGTACGTAAAATAATAGAGTTCTTAAAAGTAAAGATAGTTGTCGTTTTTATAGGCCAGCCTACCAAAATTTATCAAAAGTTTTAGAAATATCAAGAGCGATAGCTTTAACCTCCACCTTTATCTAATGTACGATTAAACCTATCGGTTGTGAAATGAAAAGATCAAAATCCAGATTGATGATCTGAAAGTAAGTTATTAGATTCAAGATGAGAGATTATGTGTTTGTTAATTAAAGGTTAAAAAACCTACCTTATGATAGAAAGAAGACTAATTTAACTTTAATTTAATTTGCTTGTGCAATTGATAAAATCCTACTTGAATGAGTGTGGGTGTGATGAAATTTGGTTTGATTACCAATAAAATATATCATATTAGTAAACTTAATAAACTTTTAAATGGGAAATTAGAACTCTTAAAACTAGAAACTTTTTAGCCCAAAATTCGGATTAATCTTAAACATAAAATTGTCAACAAAAACTTGGCTCGGATTTGATAAGGACATAAATAACTTTTTTTTTAGTTTAAAAATTAACTAAAATTAAATATTAATAAATTTACACAAAATTTTTTTTGCCATTAAAATCAAATAGTATAATAATAAAAAAAATTAATCTATCTGTTACAAGTGTATTTTGAAATCCTCAATATAAGATGGAGAAATTATTATATGTAAGCTTGTTTTTTTATATGCATATAAAATTGTTTATATGATTATTACAAAGGAATATTTATTACTTGTTGAATAAGTTTAAATAAATGTTATTAAATTAATATGAAGATAAAATTCTCATTTACTTTAATATAAAATTTTTATAAAAAATTTAAGATATGCTAATCTTTTATGTTCTACTATCTGTTTTGTATACATCTTTACTATATAATTTTAGTAATTTTAACAAAACTTTTCTCTAAAATGCTTTGCATCAAATATGTTCTAATAAGGTCAAAATCTTCATGCTACCTGCTTCATCATTAGATAAAGATGAAGTTTGTAGTTCAAGCTGTTAATGGATTCTTGTTAAAGTTCAAGCAATACAACAACTTCAATCTTGAGAAGTTTTATAGAAGATAAAGATGATATAAGAAGATAAAGAAGATAAAGATTTAGATGATATAAGAAGATAAATAAGATAAAGATTTAGATGATATAAGAAGATAAAGAAGATAAAGATTATAGAAGATAAAGAAGATAAAGATTAGATAAAGATGAAGTTTGTAGTTCAAGCAGTACAACAACTTCAATCTTGAGAAGTTTTATAGAAAATGCACAAGATAAGAAAATGAGTTTAAGAAAGTGTGATGTGAACTAATTATGTGTTGATGCCAATTAATATATGTTTAAAATATTAGCTTGAAACACTTAAACTTAATGCAATATAATGCAATATTACAGGAATCTGAAACAAGGAAAATGTTAGCAGATGCAGCGCTTGAAATAATTATTTGAAGGTTGCCGATCAACACTGATCGGCAGAAATAATAAAAGTAATAAAGTAGAGGATCAAAAAATTATCCAGACGATCAAATTTTTCTTAACTTTTTCTTTAATAGCGTACAGTTTAGGTGATGTCAAATTGTTTGTTTTACCGCTATCAACCTACAATAAATTGCGTTTTTAGAAAATTCTATTGAATTTGTGCAATTTTCTAAAATATCTTTACCTTAATGTCTTTTAGTACTAAAAAAATCTATTTTTAGAACACTAACTGAACGCTATTGGTTTTTGAATACAACAGCGTACGTCCGCGTTATCGTTTATAGTTTTTACTTTTAAACTTAGCTCTTAATTCACTTTTTCACTTCAACGCCTTGCCTTTTAAGTGACGTAAAAATATTTTTTGTGACTCGAACAATTGTTTTTTATATAATGATCGTTTTTTAACAAAAATGACACAATAAAAAGGTAATGAACTTTTTAACCAATATTTGATTATTAAAACTTTTTTAAACTAAAAAAAGGTGAGAAAAAATAATCTCGTTTTGCGCTATTCATTACTTGATTCGTTAGATGATGAATCCAAGTCGATTAATGTTTTTAATCCTGCTTTTTTTGCTCTTTTGGAATAGCATTTTCTTACTGATTGTTTTGGCCTTCGCACGGCATCATTGGTCCTTAACTCGATAGCAGAACTTAAATCAAATAAATTGGAATCTTTTTCATCCAAACTTACTCGAATTAAATTTTCTAAACGTTTCTCTTTCAGTGAGTTTCTTGTATCCGTTTTTACTCTATTCATTAGTGAAAAAAGGCGTTCAACTTTGGCATTAGAAACAGGCAAAGTAAATAATAGTTTGACAATAAGTAAAACCGGAACCCATTCATTTTTCATTGAGCTAGAAAAAATTTGATGCCATAACTTACGATAACCGGTATTATGTGGTGCTAAATATTTTACAGTGTAGTTTACCAAGCTATGCCAAGCATCCAAAACATCATTTACAGTTCCTGCAAAACCAGCATGTCGCAACGGTGCTCTATAAAAGTCAAAAAGATTTTCTATTCCTTCATCCAGGAATGTTTCATTTTCAATACTTTGAAGCCAACCTTCTGTATTTAAAACTTTTGTACCATACATATCAGTAATAGTATCGCTTGTTTCCAAACGCTCTATGATTGAATTTGTTACCAACTCGATATGAATAGATTTAGACTTTTTTACTAAATGTTTAGCATTTACAAAGTCGTTAAGTGCAACACCCTGGAAATAAAACTTTCCTTCTTTTTCAGTCACTTTGGCGAGAAAACGTTTTACTGTTGGCAAATTAATAAACTTTGTTTTTTGAATACGATTTAAATGGCTTTTAGCTTGTTGAACAAACCCTGATGAAGCCAACACATCTATCTCATCACTTTGAAAACATTTTGACAACATCTTTGCTGGTGCTAAAATCTCAATAAACAACGCGATATAAAGGGGGCATTCTAGCATGAATCCACTTTTTGTGGTATCCTTTAAACTTAGCTCTTTCAGCATTGGTAAATGTTATATCTTCAGTCATATTTTCCAGATGTGTTAAATAAACACCGTATTTATCTAAAATCATTTCTAAAGCCTGAACTTTATGTGAAATCCATCGTGTACCTAAAAATGAAACAAGATTATACAATTTATAATTTACTTTATACTTTCAAAAACTAAAAATATAGGCGTCACGCATAACTGTAATGGTAATAAATATAAGATAAATAAATCAAGCAAAAAAAAGAAAATACCGGAGGCTTTCTTAGGTCGGTAACCACCAATGTTATATTCATCATCTTCTAAAATAGAAATGAGTTCACCCAACTGTCTTAACTTTTTGAGGGATTTTTTGTAAATGTAATGCATTTTTAAAATCATGTAATCAACGTCATTGAATGAGGCTGTTTTTCCTAATTTTTCTTTTAATGATAACTCGAGACGATGTGCTACACACCAGCCAAACGTGATCCAGGGGACTTCAGCCTTGAGCAACATTTTAACGCCCGACTTGCTCCCTCTGTTAACGGATGCACCATCCGCACCAAATCCAACTAGTTTTTTATTGCAATTTACGACTTCTATATTCTCAAGTGACTTTTTTATGGTGTTGAAAACCCGTGCGAAGTTCCATACTCAACATCCAAAAAAAAAAGAAAATCACATTCAACGTTTACTTCAGATTTTCCAGTTGGAGCCGGATTAAAAGTAACGGCAAATATAGCTTCTTTTTCCTTAATTGAAACGTCGTTATAAAACGTCAATTAAAATAGTGAAAAAATTTCGAGTATTTAGTTTATTTTTAAGATCTATCGCTAAACTAAGAGCAATGTAGTCAATAAATACTCTGCATGTGTTTTCGTTTTTATAAGCCTGACCAAAAACTACACCATGTTTCTCTTCTAATTGAATTATTTTTGGGTATAGGCAAAGCGATAGTTCTTCTTTTGCTATAAAGTAAGCGACCTCAAATTTTTTTTTGTCAAATCCAAGTCTTTACTATTCATGGTTTGAATACCGGATAGAATGTCTGTTTGCCGCATTTCCTGCTGCAACTCGTTTAGTTTTTCAATTCGATCGCACAAATTCATGCCTCTCGTTTTCATAAAAATCTCAAAAGCCTTCTGATGAGACATTCCCTCTGCATGCGTGATTGCAGAACTATGTTGCAATCGACTACATCCTTTTCCACAGCTCCATTCCGGAGTGTAGCCTTTTAAAATCTGAATTTGCGATGCATATTCTCGGCATACTTTGCATTTTAGCGCTGTAACTATTCTGTCAACGCTTTCAATTTCAAGCCAATCATTAGCATTATATTTTGCAAGCGTAGAGACCTTCCATTTATTAGCTGTTTGTAATTGTAGCTTTCTGTCATAAGTTTTTAGTTTTTTCTCAGCGGGTGTTCCAGATACTAAGTTTCTTTTAAAAGAAATAAATGTTTGACGCTTTTTGTATGCTTCCATTTTAAGATTATTTTAAACTTACCATTTAATTTCTAAAACTTTAAAATCAAAAACTGTTTCTTTCAATTTAAATTGTCACGATGATTTCAAAATGAAGTTTTCCAACGAATCACAAACTTGCTTTGTTCATTATTTTTCAGACAATCAAAGAAATGTTAACCTTTCTAGTTATTAATTTATTTTATTCAAATGAATTCGCTTTATTAAAATAATTCTTTTACAGTTAATAAACTTTCGAACTGAAGACTGTTACGAAATCAACTCTATGTTTATTCCACCAATCAAAAGCATTATTAAGTTATTTACAATAAACTTCGCGCTTCTTTTTAAATACCATTTTTAATATGAACTAAAAGATTATTATTGGTCTAAAAACTTGTTTAATTCAGCAATAATGAACATATTTTTTTTAATGCTAATTTAATAAATTTAAGATTCTTTTTTAAATGTTAAAAATTTTTTTATTCTAATGTGTGACATGCAATGTAGACGATCAAATTTGATCGGCCATAATTAATTTTGTGTGTTCAAAATTTCATTTTTTCCAAAAGTCGACGATCATTGATCGTTGATCGGCCGTTATTTCGAGCGCTGCAGATGTCTTTTTGTTGACAATTTATTTATCAAATTGTCAAAATTATCTGTTTATCATAATTGTTTTTTAATTTATTTATGCTTTTTGATTTAATACCTTATTAGCATAAGGGTAACTTAAACTATAAAGGTATAGTCTTGCTTGTTAAAAATATGTTCAAAAATCTTGATTTGGACTAGTGATCCAATTAATTGGTTTTGGTATTGATTTAAATGGCCACTTTTTGCACAATTGTAATCAGTATCTTCCTTTTTTTATTCACTTACAAATTTTCTAACCAATTGCTTTTTTTTAAAAAAAATTTAATCCTGCATTATAAAAATAGTTATATACGAAATAAACCAAATTTGCTTTATATATAATATAGACATACCTTTGATTTTTTAGACAAAATTATGTAATTTAATATACAGTATGTGCCAAAATTGTCACCATGTTTGAACAAAGAAATATTTCATATTTTTTTAAATAGAAAAGATGCTAAGAAAAATGAAATTTAATTTTTATTAATTAAATTTAAGACTTAGCTAACTGAAAATATTGCTTTTTATTAAATTTAGAGAATATTGAATTTTTTAAAAAAAATTTATTTGAAGAGCTTATGGTGACAATTTTACCGCAAATGAAAGAAAATAACATATTGTAGTAGATTAAGATCAAGTGTATCCTCCCTTAGATTTAATTACAGCCTAAATTCTTTCAAGAACACTAGCAACCAATTTGCGGCATTCCTCGGGTGTAATTGAGTACCAAATCTCTTTTACACCAGCCCAAAATTCACCCTTATTCTTAGGTAATAAAGTTGTAAACCCGTTGTTTAACTATTGCCCATAATTTTTTGAGTGGGTTATGATCAGGGCTTTGTGCTTGCTAGTCAACGATTTTCAATTTCTTCTTGTGAAGGAATTTAATGGTCTTATCAGCCTTATTCTTAAGGTTGTTGTCTTGTATGAACATGTTGTTACATACAGTTCTGCCCCATTTTCAAAGGGACTTGAAATATCCGACCTTAAGGATGTTGATATAGTCATCAGCGTTCATTATTACATTAATTTTTACTAATTCACTAACTCCACGAGCACAGAAACATCCCCAAAACAAGAGTTTTCCTCCACCATATTTAACAGTTGGTGTAAAATCTCTAGCACTTATAGGTGAATTAGGCTTTCTCCAAGTATATCTTATACCATCTGATCCAAACATATTAGTTTTACTTACATCTGTCCAAATCCAGTCATAAAAGTCATCAAAAGTCATGTGTGCATGAAGTTTAGCATAATTTAAACAAGCTTGGCGGTGACAAGAAACTAACAATGGCTTTTTGATCTTCCTTCTAGATCGAAAACCAATACTTTTGAGCTCTCAATTGACTGTCCGCACTGAAGCATGAGTCCCATAACTGTTATTCATTAAATTAGTAACATCCTTTGCAGTTTTAGACTCTCTAGTAGTAATTAAACAAGCGATTGTTCTTTGGTCTCTTGGTGTAAAAATTTGCTTTCGACCACTTTTAGGCTTATTTAGTTCTAAATTATTGCGCAATTTAATTTTATATATGAGATATAAGACTTTCTGAACTCAGCAGCGATTTCACAATAACATTGTCCAGATTTTAGCCTTTCCACCATATTTTTTTTGTAGTTCAAGATTTATTTTCCTTATGATGATAAAAATAATACTTTTTTTTAATGTTTTGTAAACAAAATCAAATTTTAAATGATATTTAGTTGTTAAAACACTGTAAAAAGTTGATAACTCAATCATTTTAGTCATAAGGCTATTAATTTTATGTCATATGCCTAATAAACTGTGGACACATGTTAATTGCTTTCATTTGCAACAAAATTGTTACCATCAGCTTTTCACATAAAAGTTAAAAAAAAAATTCAATATCTTCTAAATTTAACAAAAAGCAATATTTATTTTTAGCTAAGTTTTAAATTTAATTAATAAAACTAAAATTTAATTTTTCTTTACAGCTTTTCTAATAAAATATATATAAAATATTTTTTTTGTTCAAACATGGTGACATTTTTGGCACATACTGTATATTTTTAATAGCAAATTTACTTACAAAAAAGCAGCAGTCAATATTGTGTAAATTGGTAGTTAACAGAAAGCAAAGAAGAAAGTTAATTAACAAGAAAATGATTGATAAAAGACTTTCAATTTTCAAGACTGTAAACTGAATGAGGAAAGCATGCAGACAGGACTTCTAAAATATTGTGTTTTAGGTAAAAAAAACTGGGTTTATAAAAGTTTTTTGCGAATGGCCGAACTGTTACAATAAAAAGATGCAACTTTGCTAAATGATGATTCACGGGAGATTAAGTTTAGGTAGAACATGAATTGTGTGTTGGAACAAATTTAGTTTTTTGATTTGAACAAGAGATTTGTAAGAGTTGTACATTGCTTGAACAGTGTCCATGGTAATAGTTGTAGAAAATAGAAAAAGATGCATCTGCATGACAAATGAGACAGAAGCACAAGCTTGGGAGCTAGAGCAGGTCCAACTACATTACTAATGTGTTTTTGGATTATGTCTAAAAGAGAATTAAAAGAACTAGCCCAAATACGACAACAGTATTCCATACAAAGATAAATAGTACATTTATAGAACTATAGAATGGAATTAGAGTAATTAGGAGTAAGATTATTAATATAATAGAGAAACAGCACAGGAACATCTATTATTGCCTGATAATTCTTAATAATAATTCCTGATTTATTATTTGCTTGTTATTTATTATTAAAAAATATTGATGAAAAACTTGTGAAAAATAAATGGAAATCATCACCTACAATTTGTAACCAAAATATTTAGTTTTGGTTTTATATAAATTTTTTTTTTTGTAGGGGAGAGAGGAAGGGAGGGCATTGCCCCCTCCCTCGCTGCAGCCTATTTAAATATATATATATATATTATATATATATATATATATATATATATATATATATACATACATACATATATATATATTATAAATTCTCAAGCAAAAAATAAAAACTTTCTGAAATTCTTTACTGGGTTGCTCATGCGATATCTGAACAACAAAATCTTTAAATCAAATACTATTATCAGATTTGGATTTAGCATTATCGATTTAGTATGAAAACATCAAAAATCAAAATTTTTAGACCACTGTGTAACGTGACAAATTATAAAACTTTGATATTTTTGAATGTTTTTATATTATTAGCCAAAATCTTTTAAATAAAAAAAAAACTTTAATCTAATTATCATTTAATAAAGGACTCATTTTATTTAAATTATCAAAAAGTATTTAAAAAAAAAGTTTATTGTAACTTATTTGTTGTCATCATTGTTTATAAAATTAAGAATATAATTTGTTTAAAAAAATTTACATTCATCATTAAAAAGAAATACTTTTGAAATGTAAATAAGTTTTATTTAATATTCTAAAATTTAATGCGTTTTAAAACTTTATTTAAAAGCGTTTAGTTTAGTGAAAATAAATTTTATTAGAATGTTTACATAACATAACAAAAAAATAATAATTTTGTTATGTTTTCGACTAATATATTTATGGATTCTTCAAAAAGTTTATTAAAACAATCATTTTAATTGTTCTTTATAAAAATAGTCAAAAATACACTTTTTAACAATATAACATCTTTTGATAATTTAAATAAATGTCCTTATCAACCAAAGCAGATTTCATCATGTGTTCATCATGTAATGCAGGTTTCATTATGTCAGCCTATTTATGAAAAAGGAGTAAGGCTGCCTACAAAAATTTTTTGGTTACACCTAAAGTTTTTGCCCAAGAAATTTTCCACAAGGCAGTAGCCGGATGTTAACATCTGCCCAAGACAAAATTTTTATCATGACACAATTGATTACATGTTACCAGTATATTTAGATTATTCTTATAATCGGCTAATTAATAAGTATTGGCATCGGCGTCCTATGATTCAACCGAATCCCTAATTTCAATTTAGAACCGAATATGAGAAATTTATTACACAACCGAAAATATTTACGAAAAAAATTAGAACCGAAAAAATTTCAATCGAATTTTCGATCGAAAGTCATTAATGTTTTAGAACCAAAAAACTTTCGATCGAATTTTCGATCGAAAGTCATTAATGATTTTAGAACCGAATTTCATTAAAATGGTTTACAACCGAAAGTTACACTGTTATCAAACATTGTATATTTTAGAAAACGATGAGGGAAAACGAAGAATAATGAATGAAAAGGTTGCTGACCCATACCAAACCCTCAGTCGATGTAGCAGCACTCCACTGCGAGTCAGGCTATTTGTTAGTCAATGTATGTACTGAAGCCCCCAGCAGCAGGCTATTTGACGTTAGGTGAAAAAGAAAGGATATTGTAATTCAATCCAAATTTTTTTGGTTGTAAAATTCGGTTTAAAGACTTTCGGCGCAACAAAGGTTTTGTAATTCGATCCTGCAATGAAAGTATACTTTTCTGTTCTAAAATTTTCGGTTGTGAAATATTTCGGTGATATTTTCGAGGATAAATATTTTCGGCTCTATCATGTGACACGATTGGCATCAGTTTTGATCTTTTTTTGTTCATCAGTGTCGGCATCAGCCAAAAATGTGTAATAGGTACATCACTAATTTATACCCTTTAACAATGACTTCAGGTCCTTGTGCTGATCGAGAATGTGATAGAACATTGATGAGGTTTCAATATACTTTATTGAATCCTATGACTGTTTTAAGATAAAATTTCAAATACCATTTTTTACTTCTTTGTTCATAAGTTAGCACATTGAAATAAATTAGGCTTACTTTTTTATTTAGATTTCTTATTTCTGACACAAATTTTATTGTTTTCTCCATTTAGCTTCTAAAACCTTTTATATTTTTATTGAATGCAATTCCAAACATATCCACAGTATTCTAAAAAAGGTTAAACAAAGTTTGTGTACCATCAATTAAAAGTAGGTTCTGTTTATAAATGTCTGCTTAAATGTCGGCTTAAGCATGTCTAGGATAGGTGTTACCTGTGGCTTGTCTAATGTGGTCATTTTATTATTTTTTTTGTTAAAATTACATCAAGGTTCTGTTAATTTTTCTGATTTTTAACTGATTTAATCTAGTTTTTATTCTACTTTTTTCAGTTTTTTTAAAATAACCAAGGCCACTACAGATGAGGAGGCTACTTGAGGTTATAACTCTCTTCCAACTCTCTAACTCCAAAACACGAATCTTGACAAACAAGGCCGCTGCGCAGAGAAACAAGTTGAGCACAGTACTACCAGGGACATGGTGGGATTCGAACTTGAAACCTCTTGCTTATGA
Source organism: Hydra vulgaris (assembly GCF_022113875.1). Taxonomy (NCBI): domain Eukaryota; kingdom Metazoa; phylum Cnidaria; class Hydrozoa; order Anthoathecata; family Hydridae; genus Hydra; species Hydra vulgaris. The sequence continues at coordinate 9,056,795 of NC_061165.1, forward strand.
AGCGAGCGCTCTACCACTACACCACTACCGCACCTTATCTTTTTATAACAATTTGAAGGAAATTTAAATTATTATTGTTACTTTTTTTATAATAATTAAATAAAAATCTTTTTTATAAAAAACAAATGAAAGTTTAATAAAATTTTTTTAAAGTTTATAATTTTTTGGATCTGATTTAGGCTGAAGTCAATCCTTTTCAATATGATAAGCATGTTGAGCTTATTACAGCTTTACGTCAATCTGGAGATCTTGATCAGTTGCGTACAGCAAGAGAAAACATGGCAAATGTGTACCCTCTCAGTGAATGTAATATAAATTATTTTTTATTTACCTTTTTAAATAGTTTTTATCTATTAGTAAAAACAAAAATTGAAATAGTTGTGAGATCATACTAGAAAAAGATATTATTATAAAAATGTTTTTTTTTTTTTTTATATTTAATACACATTTTTAAAAAGTTAACTCATGTTACACATTTTTTATCTGATATTAGTTTTTTTTGTTTGAGATTCTTCAAAAAGTGTTTTTTTGCATACCGAAGAAAATATACACATACTGAAATTAAGTGTTTTTTTACTAGTTAGTATGTATATACATAAATTTTTTTTTTTTAATTCCAATTCAGCTCTGCAAGGCCACTACAGTTCAGCTCTGCAATGCCACTACAGTCGAGGAGGCTACTTTTAGTTGTGGTTACAACTCTCTCTCAACTCCAAAACTTTAAACTCTCTCTTAACTTCAAAACGCTAAACTTGGCAAACAGTGTATGTATGTATGCAGGGCCAGATTTAGCCTTTTAAGGGCCCTAGGCCAAAACATTTTTGAGGCCCCTAAAATAATTTAATTTTGGGGAAAAAAAAATTTTCATTTTTTTATTTAAAATTTTATTATTTAAACAAAACAGTGTGAATTTTGAGAATTTAATGAAAAATAAATTTTACAACATTTTTGATTTTTCTACACATTATTTTTAGTTTTCAACTTTTTATGTTTATTAAATTTTGGGGCCCCCAAATGTTGGGGTCCCTAGGCCGTGGCCTAGTCGGCCTATAGGTAAATCCGGCCCTGTATGTATGTATGTATGTATGTATGTATGTATGTATGTATGTATGTATGTATGTATTATATACATACATTCATACATACATACATACATACATTCATACATACATACATACATACATACATACATACATACATACATACATACATACATACATACATACATAAAAAAAATTTAGGTGGTGGTATCCCTTCGCTTCGGCAAACTTTATTGGAAATTATTGTTTTTTTCGCAAAACAAAACAACATGCAAATAGCATTGGCCAAGTTCTCATAACAAAAAATTATTTGCGTGGTCAGGAAAAGGCATACAACTGCACATGTCTCTTTTAAAATACTGTTATGATTCAGGAAAACAGAAAATGACAGACTTCCAAAGCATTGTTTTTTAGGGTTAAAACTAGTTGAGTTTGCAATTAAAATATGCAACTTATTTAAATGAGGAGTCAAACATGATTGAAGTTTTGGTTGAACAATCTGTAGAAATGAGGAAAAGATGTAACCTTGTCTTGTTTTAACATTTATAGAAGTATAGAATAGAATCAGAAATAAGTAAAGAGTGGATGAGATGACATTAGACATAATGTATGAATGAGATAACACAACATTTAATAAAATAAAAAAGATAACAAAAGGATGTATTTAAATATTAAGATGGGCAAAGTATTACTTGAATAATACCAACAAATGAATAAGGTTACTTAACTTAAATATTTTAGAGCCCAAGGTTAAAAGTTATATTTATACAAACTGATACAAGGTTAAAAGTTATATTGAAACAAACTGATGAATTGGCATCTAAACAAACTGATGAGTTAGCATTTAAACAAACTAATGAATTAGCATTTAAACAAACTGATGAATTGGCATTTAAACAAACTGATGAATTGGCATTTAAACAAAGTGATGAATCGCATTTAAACAAACTGATGAATTGGCATTTGAAGAATTGAATAAGGTTACTTAACTTAAATATTTTAGAGCGTAAGGTTAAAAGTTATATCGATGAAAAAAATATTTTTTTAAGGCCTTGTTTTGGAGATGAGTCCTTAAAATAGTTTGTCTATGGGAATGTCTAACATAAAAACATATTTTTAAAATTATGAATTATTTGATGTTGTTAAAAAAAGCAAGTTTTGTTTTCTATTTTATTATAATATAGCACACTTGAAAATAAAATGTTCATATTATGTGTGATTTTAATCTTTCAAAATTGTTGAAGTTTTCTAAAATATTTTGAGTTAAAGTAAAGCAAAATGATAAAAACAAAGTTAGCAACTGCAGTATGAACTACAGACTTCTGAGTGAGATTTTATCATAAAACTAAAAAAGATTTCTCTAATTAGAATACACTTGTTAAATAGCCCAATGTTAATGCTAGTTTAAAGTATGGATTAGTGTAGGCATTGTTAAATGTTTAAATACTTGTTCATTTAAAAAAAATTTAAGACACCAAAAGTAGATGGTTTGAAGAAGGTGTAATAATAAAGGTATATACCTACTTTACAGATTATTTTTGTAAGATGTGTAAAAGATATTTAATTATGTATGGGATTTTCTGGTATGCAGAAACAAAATTTTAATGTCATTCACTTTTTACCTTATTATCTACTACAACTTCCTCTAAAAATGTAGTGAAATTTATTTATCTAACACAAGATTTATTTTTATTTCTTTGGACACGCCTCTAGAATAAAATCCTGAAAGAATGGAATATCAGTTAATGGTTCTAGTGTTGACAATTTTAGCAATTCTGTAAAATAAGTGACTGTCAAATGCAAATAAATCTAATTTAAATAATGACAATACATCAGTACATTTAAAATGAGAATATTTGAAGATTAGTATTCATAACAGTTCATTTTACTTTAAAATTGAATTAAGTTTTCAGTCTATCATTTTTATAAAGTATTTAAATCCATTTTTAAATATTACTTAAAAAATATTTTTGTTTTCAATTAATTTGATTTTGATTATGATCTCTTGTTGTTGAGTTATTTTTTGATAGATACTTTCTTTTAAGTTATTTTTTGATAGATACTTTCTTTTAATTAATATATATTTGTTTAAAATATTCTATCAATCTATTATGATAGATGTCATCCAAAATATTTTAAACCAATTTTTGTAGCATCGTCTCTTGAGGATTTAATTCTTTTCGCTTTTTGTTGCACTGGTTTTATTTTATTGATGTCTTTTCTATAGAAACAATTCTGAATTATTGAAGCAAATTCTAAATGAGGCAAAAGTTTTTATAACCATGAAACTTATCCTAACCAACTAATGACACAAAGAGATACTTAAAATCCTTGATATGAGAAACTATCACTGTTTTGTACAATCCAAAGAGTAATTATTTTTATAAAGAATCTCTAGGGGTATTATTTATGTTATGTTTCATCCAATAAGCATAAAAGTGTTTGTGACTATAATCTTGCTATTTTTTTTTTCTTAAGCATTTGATAAAGTAAGAAATAAACTTTCATTTCTAAAGCTTTTGATAAAGTTTGGCATGCTGGTCTTCTCCATAAGCTTTCTTCTTACAGTGTATCAAGTAACATGTATAAGCCTAGTATTCATAACAGTTAATTTTACTTTAAAAATGAATTAAGTTTTATTGATTCCTTCCTTACCAAATGTAGTATAAAAGTTGTCCTCAATGGGTAGCACTCTTCTTCTGTAACTTCAATGGGTAGCACTCTTCTTCTGTAACTTCAGAGGTTCCTCAAGGTTCTATTCTTCGCCCAAAATTTTTTTAAATTTACATTAACAATTTTCCAGAAATTCTCACAATTAAGGTGGCATTGTTTGTTGATGATACTTTCATTTATTCTTGTCTTGGTAAGAAGCCAACACTCTCTGATTACTCTGGAGAGAGCATTTGAGCTTGAAAATGATCTTACTGCTACAGCATGGGACTCTCAGTGACTGATGAACTTTAACTCAGATAAAACTCAATTTTTTTCAGATAATTATTATCACAATAATCTACATCTTTGAATATTTATGAATGGTAATGTACTTGATGAGTCATCTACCCTTTATCTTCTAGGATTAACTCTTACTTCTGATATGCAAAATTAGCATCTGCTAAGATTACATCTCTTTATTGTGCTTGTCACTTTCTTACCCAGGATTTTATTCTCTATCTTTAAAAATCTCAAATCCATCCTTGTTTGGAATACTGTTGCCATATTTGGGGCGGATCTTCCAGTAATGACCTTTCTCATTTAGACAAAGGTGCAAAAGTGCATGGTAAACGTAGCTGGACCTGCTGTTGCAGCCAATCTCCAACCATTATCATATTATCATGTTTCTTCTTTTTCTCTTATCTATAAATACTATTATGGGCACTGTTCTAAAGAGCTAACCTCTCTTGTGCCATCTACTAAATTTCATTCTCGTGTTACTCATCATTCAATAAAGTCTTATTTATTTACTGTGACTGTTCCTATGTGCTCCAAAAGTTCTTATTTGTATAGTTTTTTTTCCCAAGCATCATCAGAATTATCTTCCTTCAATTTGTCTTCCTGATTCATATAATTTGCTATCTTTCAAGTCATCTGTCATTTGTTATCTTGCTTTATAAACTTCATCTTTTCTCTTCCAGTAACTTACAACTCTAATACTGATTGCTTGCAGCCTTAATGGAAGTGAAGGTGTTGAATATATATATATATATATATATATATATATATATATATATATATATATATATATATATATATATATATATATATATATATATATATATATATACATATATATATATATATATATATATATATATATATATATATATATATATATATATATATATATATATATATATATATGTATATACTCTTTTATTTAAATAAAAGAGCTTAATTATTATAGTTTATTTTAAAATTTACTTGTAAAAGTTAACAACAAAAACATAAACATTTAATTTTTATATTTTAAAATACTATTAAAAAAAATTAATTACTAATTCTTACTAAGCATGTTGTATTTTTTTTAAAAAAGCTATGTGGCTGGAATGGTTTTCTGATGAACTGCCTCTAGCAATACTTCAAGAACACAAGGAATATCTCTTGGAAAAGTTTGACTTGGCTGTCAAAGATTATACATGTATAAACATTCAATTTCCAAGTTTATTTACATTTTTTTTTTTTGTAAAATGGTTTTATTAAATTATGTATAATTTATCTCATATAATTTTCTTTTTTATGAAGCTGTTAAACTTTGGCACGAATATTGTCAATTTGTCATGAATAACATTGAATCTCCATCAGATATTGAACGAGCGAGAAGCGTTTTTGAGCGAGCCATAACAGCAGTTGGATTAAATGTGGCTGAGGTAATTCTATTTTCTTTTTTGTTGGTTCATTAATTTCAAAGAATGGTGTACAAGTAGTACACAGATAAATATGTTGTTGCAGATGCTGTAAAATTGTTTTTTATATTACATCATGTTGTAAACTGCACATTGTAAACAAAAAAACTTGGGTCTTATAACTTTTTATAAATAAGAATTTTAGAAGTGTAGTTGACATATATAATGTTAAATTTTAAACAAGAGGCATTCATTAGGTGATCGAAAGAAAGTTAATTTTCTTATACAAAATTGTTAATATGAACACTTTTATTACTATCATCAAAGTTGCCTCAGTCCTACTAATTAACCTAATGTTGTAAAATAGGGTTGCTTATGTGGTCAATACAATGCACACCAAAAGCACTAACAGGGACGTCATCCATTTGCAACATGGCAATCTTAATACTCTGATATTTTACAGCTGTTAATGGAATCAGCTATTTTGAGAGTTACCACAGAGTTCAGGAAATCGTACTACCAGCTGGCCTCAGAGCCATTAAATTAAGTTTTAAAGCTGTGCCTTCATACAGAGATAACAGGTATAGGTCCCTAACCACTATCAAGGAAGTACAACAGAAAAGCCCCAAGTAAAGTCAAGAAGATTCAGCATTCATCGCACTAGGCAGAAAACAATGTTAAACAGGTTTACATCTACGTCAGCCTTAAAGATAAGTTCGACAACACAGTACAGAATAAAAAAACATTTTTATCGCCAACTTCTGTTACATTTCCTAATTAGTTAAGACCCTAACTTTAGCTATATTTCTTTGGGAGGGAAGAGGTGGTGGTGGAGTGATAGGTATATGAAATATTTGGATTTTGCTCTTATATACAAATATACATTACTTGTTTTCTAATTACACTCAACCAAAAGATATTGAATTAGTTCAGTTAAAGATTAAGGTTTTATTTTTAGGGCTCATTAATATGGGATGGATATCGAGAGTTTGAAATGGCTATTCTGGATTCATACCAGGTATTTATGATCTTAATTGTTTTTATTTCTGCATGTTCAATATAGCATTTATTACAGTTACTAATATAGATTTTTACTTTTACTGATATATATTTTTATTTCTACTGATATAGATTTTTTTACTGATATAGATTTTTACTGATATAGATTTTTGATTTACTTTTTACTGATTTTTATCTTCAGGTGAAGCTCTAGAGCTGAAGTGGACTTTTGATCTTTTAATTTATCTAAAAAATACGTTGCTACTAGCGGTTTTCAAAGTTTTAAATAAAAAAACAACTCCATACACCAGACTTTTAACTATGATCATTAGCAGTTTGTTAAAATGTTTTATTTTTTCTTTTAAATTGTGAGTTTTCATTTTAAAAAGTTTTAATTTAAAATTTTTGTTTAAAATAGTGAAAATATTACAGTTGAAAAATAAAAACACAGCCATAAAAATAATATGGTTTTTAATAAATGTAGTAAACCAGTGGTAAAACAATTGGCTTACAAACCCAATGTCTCTAGAAATACCATGCTCAATCTGTTTTTTTGTCAAGGCTCATGTTTAAAGGTTAAAATCTTTAGAAAAAGTTGTAACATTAATTTACAAAAAAATCCTTTCTGAATTCTTAGAAATAGTTTTTTTTTGTAGAAAAGTTTTATTATTACCATTTAAAAAACATACTTGACTGTTACGTTTGTGTCTATGCATTGTCGGTTCAAGTCTATGCATTGCAGGATCAAGTTAACATTCCACCTTGAGTAGTCACATCATGCTAAAATAACCAATTAAAAATTAAACTTTGACAAAATCTTAATGGGATAACAATTTATATGATGAGAAAAGAAACTAATAGATTTAAAATTTAAAGACAAAAAACTTCAATAACAACTAATTGTAAATAAAAAAAATATAAATAGGAAAACAGAAAAATTGGCAGCATATACTTATTTCAGATCATGACAAATTAAATCATTTTTGTTGTTGTTGAAAGTTTATTAAAAAGTAAGTAATCAACAATAGTTTGCACTAATTTTGTCAAGCAGCCTTTCTTTAAAAAAGTTCTTTTGCTGATGGAGATATTTATGAAAAGTTCTTTTGCTGATGGAGATATTTATGAAAAGTTCTTTTGCTGATGGAGATATTTATGAAAAGTTCTTTTGCTGATGGAGATATTTATGAAAAGTTCTTTTGCTGATGGAGATATTTATGAAAAGATCTATATAGTTAATTTTTTGAACTTACTTGAGATTGCTTATAAAACACCTTAACAATAAAGTAAAATTCTTTCCTTATATTTTTTTATAAAAATAATAAAGACTTATATAGTATATTTTTAGTGTGTGTGTCTATATATGACATTTTTAACAGTTTGTGTGAAAATATTATAAATTGATAAAGTTTCATGTTTGGTATCATACTTTTAGTTATTATTATTAAAAGTGATATTTTGGCTTATATAACAAGAGCTATTAACAAACTGAATTAACTGTTATAAAAAAATAATTGTAAATGTAACAAAAATGGTGTCATCATTATGATCAAAATTTATTAATTTTACAAAAAATAGTTTTCAAATGGTGAGTTATTACCAAATTACCATTGTCGCGATATAAATAATGTTTAGTTTTTTTTTCAGTTTGATTTTTTTTAAAAAAATTTATGAAACTGAAATTTTTTCTATTGCAGCAACTTCATGAATCAGGTGATACAATTGGGATGGAAGCAAAAGTGTAAGTATTTTTAACAATTATAAAAGTGTAAGTATTTTTAACAATTATAGTACACTTTTTATGGTTAAAGATTGTTAATTAGATGTTATTAGTTTCATATTAATTTTCGAAGTTTAATTAGGTCAGATTCTGGATCACCGTTTTTGAGAAAATAATTGTTTTACTTTTAATCAAATCATAATAGACAGGAAAGCATATATTCATACTATACACGCTAACCAGTCAACTTATGTATATAATTTATTATATAGTTTCATCCAAAACCTATTTGTTATAATAGTGTAAAATAAAAATTGAATTCAGTATTTTTTTTTTTTAGTGATATGCAGATTGATAGAATACAATCTCTTTTTAAAAGACAACTTTCTGTTCCACTTTTGGGTAAGATATTCAAAAAAAAAATAAAACTTTATGTTAATTTTGAGATAAAGTATAAATTCATTTTATATTATGAGTTAAATTAAAAAAAAAAAAAAAAAAAAAAAGTTTCTTATAAATTTGAATCAAGTTAAGGCTATGAGATAAATAAATATTAAGAAATAAATAAAATTAAGAAATAAATAAAATTAAGAAATAAATAAAATAAAAAATAAATAAAAATAAAAAATAAATAAAAATAAGAAATAAATAAAAAAGGAGAAAATTGTCTAGTATTGATTTTTATAATATTGATTTATTTGATTAATTTCAACAAAAAAAAAATAAATTAAAATCACTGAGAATTATAAAACGATTTTTAAATATTAAAACTTTCAAATTGAGAACAATTTTTAAACAAAAAAAATATTTTATTAGATAAATTGAAAGTCCTTTGCAAATATAGTTTTGCATTTTGTATATGTTTGTGAGTACAAAGTTAAATATATGTTTAAGATTTTGTTTAAATTTAATTGTTATTTAAAATGTGTATTGTAAGCACTAACACCCATAAAAAATTCCTTTTTTATTGTATTAAAGTTTAATTTTTGATAGGTACTTAGTAATGTTTTATTTTTTTTTACTTTGGTGTTTCATTTTTGATCTTCTTTTTTCAAATTACTGTAAACCTTGTAAACATTGATGTAGTACTAAACTAAACTTGTTAATATGTGTTTAATACAAAATGTACAGCTTGATAATCCATAAATTGGGTATGAACTGCCCAATTTATGGATTATCAAGAGGAATTTAAAAATTCTTGAAAATGCTGGTAAAACAGATTAGACAATAATTTTTTACTTTATCAAAGTTTTCCAACAAGAATGGTGCAACTTTAGTAGATTTCTATGCTAATGGAATATCTGTTGTAGTAGATTTCTATGCTGATGGAACATCTGTTGTAGTAGATTTCTATGCTAATGGAACATCTGTTGTAGTAGATTTCTATGCTAATGGAGCATGTGTTGAGTTTAATGAGTTATGGTGTAATTGTTTTAGTATAACAGAGGTAATATTTTTTAGAAAAACTGGAGTAAGGTTTTTTGATTGCTTTCTTTATTTTAATTTTTTTTAGTTTATTTTCACCTGTATTTGTGAAATGTTTCACCTCTAAGTGAAATGCATTAGGAGTGTTTACTCTACTGCAAACATTCTCAAAGAATGTTCGCAGGAGAGATGAAGGAACTACAAAACTTGTTTCCTTTGCATTTGTTCTCAGTATTAAATAGTGAAGAAAGCAAGTATATATTACTTTTATATGGTTAAAAATTTTTATTGTCTTCCAAAAAACTTGAGATTTATTTAAATTTTCATCCAAGATTCGTCTCAGTGCAAGTATTTTTTTGCATCAAGAAATTTTACTTTTTTTTTCCCCAAAAAACTTTATAATTTAAGTTTTCTTTAAAAATTAGGTTAATTTTTCTTTATATGTTAAATGTAAGCCATGGTCTAAAACCACTTCTTATGTTTATAAAAAGTGCATGCAAGTTTGTTTCTGTTGAAAAATTGCTTAAATCATTGGATGCGTTTTTGACATTATTTTGTAAAATGTATACCAATTTTTATATGAAATATTTTTAAAAACAACATGTGTCATATTTAAAACAATTTTAACTTTTATGTTGTTTATTTATGGATACATCCTACAAAACTTTTCTCTTTTTTTAATATATCTACTAAAGTATATTATTGAGGAGAATGAATTATACTAATTGATAATTTTTTGAAGGATTTTATAGGATTTTAAATAATAATTTTAATTATTTAAAATCCTATAAAAATGTACATATTGTATATACATTATGTCTTTAATTGATTTTGGTATTTTGTTATTTATTGAAAATAAGAAGATTCTGTTTGAAATGACTTCTCCTTATTTTTTGTAGTTTTTATAAAAATCTCCCGAATTGACAAATAATTCATTTATGACTTTTTAAAATATATATATATATATATTTATAAATATATTAGGGTGTCCCAAAAATATATCATAAATTGAATTTTGATGTGCGGAATACTGCATTTGGCATCATTTTGTCTATAAATACCAACAAAAATAAGTGTCTAGCTAAACCAAAAGGTTGTTTAGGTGAATTTACTTTTATTTTGTTAAGTAAAATTTGACTTAAAAATGACTTTATTTATATTATTCTGATTACAATTGTTACCTAAACAAACAGATAAACTGGTGCATGTTAAACAAACAAATATGCTTGTCGTAAAATCTTTAAGTGAATTTTTTTACAAAATAAATCATTAATTTTAAGGAGAATTTTGTTTTAAATGCAACAATTTGAATAGCAAATAATTTTAAGAATGCAGGTGCATGTGCGGATACAGCATTTTTTAACATTTAAGGTTAACTTCCAGACATAGAACAAACTTTAAACATATATGTTTATACTTATGTCAAATAAGGATGCTTTGCAAAAAATTGCAATGATTGGAGCCTGGGAACAAAAAAGCACAAACATTTCAGCTACAACTGCCCCAAACGTGAGAGCATCAACTTGATACATTCTTTTTTTTACTATTCTCATCTAAATCTATATTCATCAATAAAATTTAAAATTGATTTAACGATCAAAAACTATGAACAATAGACAGTTTGACCCCCCCCCCTCAATTTGAGGGGTTACTCATTTTCCTCAAGCTTCAAAAAATCACTTTTTTCAAACATCAAAAAATAATCTTGTAATATAACATAAACCAATATTATTAATACAAATATTTAACTAAATAATTTCAAGATCTTTCTTTGTAGCATTCTTTGAAATCTTTTGCTGGTTCCTCTAAACTACATAAAATTACAAATTCATAAGTTTATAAAAGGACTACTTAGTATGGCATTCTGCACCGTTATTTACAACTGCAAGCCTTCTTACACATTGAAAGGTAAGTAAAAGACTGGGAAACCTCATTTTCACATGTTTCACCTTTTTTCTTTCCATAGCAGAAATTCCTTCTTGGAGATCTCCAATAGCAAGAACAAAAGGTAGTACTGCTCGTTAACAATGTGTTCTAATTTTGATGTAGGAATAAATTCAACCTTAGTTTCAGACCTCTTTTTAATTAGATCTTTTAACTCAGGGAATAGAAGAATAGTAGATAAGAATAGGGCATAAGAAAGTAGTTTAACATGTTGGTCTTAACTTCAGTTTTCAGATACTTATCAGCAAGAGCAAAAAATAACTTGTTGCGGAGACAAAATACAATGTAGTTGGTTGCACCTTTCAGATGGTTTATTGTATTTTTTCTGTCTTGGAATCAGCAGGGTGGTACATTTGAGTCATCTGAATAACCAATAAGTATATGCAGTCAGTCATAAATCTTGCTTCATGATGAGCTCCAGGCTGTTTAAATGAAAAGTTCAATAACTCAGCTGCTAGAAAAAATGCCAAAAGCTCACAATGATACTTGTAATCACTTCTCTAGAAAGTACTCTTATAAAGAGCTGTGATACACAACTCTTTAGTATCCAAGGCAAGTTTGAACAATAATGAGCTGGGCCTGAAGGCATCTTGAGACCAGTCAAACTCTACGGTTCTCTCAAGTATGTTTACATCTTCATAAATCTGTGGCCATAGTTTTTTGGAGAATTACATAAAGTTTCTTACTGGGACCTCTTGTTGGACCAAAATTTTCTGTCATCTTATGAGCAACGTGTCTTTCATAAATGTGATGTCTGCACATTAACCAGAAAACTGGTCTTTTAAGGGCATAGGAAATAATAATGCTTACAGTACCTTTATTTTTGCCAGTGTTACTGGATGTTGTGTCAGAACACAATCCAATTATCTCATCTGATATTTCATAGTATTCAAGTATTGTTTGAATTGCAATGGCTTGATCACTTTCCTTGGAGCTTTCGATTTTTAAGATGCCAAAAAGAAAGTCTTGTGGACCAGACTCTGGTGAAGATGCGCTAATAGCAATTCTATCCTCATATTTAGATATTCCTTTTTCTCAATCGTAACTCTTCAAAATCTTGGTATCGAAATGTACCACAATTGTTAAACCTCTTATTTTATCTATGTTTTCCTCTCTAATTATTTGTGCCTCACACTCCACAACATTATGAATTTTCCTGTTTAGAGTTGATCTTGATATCGACTTTTTATCAATATTAACTCCACCAGCCTAGTAAAGAGAAGACAAAATATAACATATTCTCGGCCTGACTCCAATCTCAAATCTGGTCATAATTAAAATCTAATTGTTAAGAATATCTTTCATACTAATTCTAATTCACTAATTCAGCATCGCTCATGTATATTCATGTCTATCTCATAATTTTTTTCAGTCTGTGCTACATAAACATTATTGACATTATTCTCCAGAAACTTCTTCGACAATATTTTATTTAGAATCTTGTGCAGAAATATTTTAGGTAAAATTGTTAATCATTTGAAAAAAAAAACAGTTTGAATGTAGTCACCCAACATTTAGATATGTCAATATGACTTAGAATACAATTGATACACTCTTTTTTCTTTGCATTAAGTTAAATACTATCTACCATATTGCTTAAGTTAACTAATCTACCATGTAGCTTTGCATTGATTGTTATGCAATGTGTTGACAACATTTTCCGTCCAACAACTTGTAGGAACTGATTTGAATATTTTTTATGAAAAAAAAAATTACTGTTACTTATTTCTAATTTGAATGAGAAAGAAAATTGTACTTAAAATTATATCATTCGAAGAGGATTTGCTTAAAGCTTAAGGCAAACTTTGATGTCACTCTGAAACCTTTTCTATGTAAATATAGTTCGTTGCACTCAGTTTCTTCCTTCAACTTCCTTCTTAGCCTCATTATCCCTATTTTTATCACTTTTTATTAAATCAAATATGTTTGTTTTATTAATAGAGAAAAGAGCACTGCTCTTTTTCAAAATAGTGTTAACCTTCTTTTTGTAGCTACCCTCTAGTAGTTCTAGTGTTTTTAGTAATTTTAAAGTGAGGTATTCCTCACTTTAAAATTACTAAATATGTCTTCCCGTAAGCAACTGGACAACCAATTTTGAATTGGATCTGTGTGGTGCTAAAAAATTAAAAAAAAACATTAAAAAGTTAACATTTAACATGTAAAAAATGTAATGCTTTTGTTAATTAATTACAGATTTACTTATTGCTTTTTTTGAGATTAAGCCAGTAATACCTTTTGAGCATTTCTCCATTTGTTGGAAGTCTATTAGCGGCAAAACTCTATAAAGGGAACCTTAACAAATAAAATTGTCTTCTCTTCCTTATAGCTTTTGATGCATCATCAATATCTGTTCTCAGTGAATTAGCGTGACAATTAATGTCCAGAGAAATTTTCTAAAATCAATTTATTTCATTTAAAAAATCCGCATTAGATGCATGTAGTTGTAGTTCATTGAATCAGGATTATAGTAATAACTAATAATGAAAAAATAGTGAAACTGGTAAATGAATTTTATATTCATGTTCAAAACTGTGTTTTAGTTGAATTTCTTAGTTAAAAACAACTTTTAAACTTGATTTATTTCTGCTTTAATTATATATTGACTTGAATTCATCATTAGTTTTTATTGTTTTTTTCATTGTTAGCAATGCCTTTTGTCTAAACATAAATAAAAATTGTCTCAGATAAAAATCAATTTTAAATCAAAATTTATTTATTATAAATTATTATATAAAAGTAAATTCACCTAAATAACCTTTTCCTTAAGCTTAAATCTTAATTTTTGTTTTGTTTTTCTTTATGGTTATAATCCAGTAGTATTCCGCACATTTAAATTAGATTTATGATTTATTTTTGGGACACTCTTATATATATATATATATATATATATATATATATATATATATATATATATATATATATATATATATATATATATATATATATATATATATATATATATATATATATATATATATATATATATACACACAGTGGTGGCCAAAAGTCTTGGAACAAAACATTTAACGACCAAAAAAATTTATTTTTGATCTAAAGTATAAATTTTGAAGGTTTGATGCTTTTGTTTTTACATAGCAATATGTTTATAGTTACATATTTGTATATTGCGCAATTTATTATCGTTTTTTATTATTCATAAGCAATTTATCAGCTATATTATGCCAGAACTTTCACCTAAAAAAAGAGGAATTATTGCTGCATTATATGAACAAGGTTTAGTTCAAAGAGAAATATCTGAAAAGCTTGGTTATTCATTATCAACTGTAAGTAGAACTTTAAAAAGGCATAAAGAAGAGCCCCAATTAAATTTTACTTCAAAGATGAGATCAGGCAGGCCCAGAGCAACCACTTCAAGAACTGACGAACTTATTGGCCGGATCAGCCATGCAAATCCATGGCTATCTGCACACGAGATTTCAAAAGAAATTTTTATTGAGAAAAAAGTAAGTGACCAAACAGTTAGAAGGAGGCTTTTGGTTGATTTCAAAATGAAGGCATGCAAGCCAGCAAAAAAACCTTTTTTATCATTAAAAAACCTAAAAGATCGAAAAACATTTTGTCAGCGCTACAAAAATTGGACTGTTGAAAATTGGTCTAAAGTTCTTTTTTCTGATGAAACATGTATTAAACAATTAATTGTTACAAACAACTTTGTAAGAAGACCAAAAAACTGTAGATATATGCCAAAATATACAGTTAGCAGTGTCAAGGCTCCTGTGTCTTGTATGGTTTGGGGTGCTATTTCTGCCAAAGGACGTGGCCCATTATAAATAATGCCCAAGAATACCACAATAAACAGCAAAGTCTATGTGGATGTTATGAAGGAGAAGTTGCCACCTTTCATGCAGATCTTGAACTGCACTTATTTCCAACAGGATGGTGCACCATGCCACACAGCCAAAATTGTAAAGAAGTGGTTTGCTGATGAAGGAATTCAAACCCTTGAAAATTGGCCTGGGTCATCACCAGATCTTAATGTTATTGAAAATTGTTGGCATATTATGAAAGTAAAAGTTGCTGCCAAAAAGCCCAGATCCTATAATGATTTAGTTGAAGCAATCAAATCAGTGTGGATTCATGAAATTACACCAGACTATTGTACAAAACTTGTTAACAGCATGCCAAAACGTATCCAAATGGTAATTGACAATAACTATGCTTCCATTAAATATTGAGCTTTTATCATGTATGTGCATGTACCTATCATCTTTAAAATTGTTATAAACACTTATTTTATTGAAAAAAATTAAAAAAAATTTACTAATAAATTGTTTTTCGAACAAATATATTGATTTCATAACATAAAAAATGATGTTCCAGGACTTTTGGCCACCACTGTATATATATATATATATACATATATATATATATATATATATATATATATATATATATATATATATATATATATATATATATATATATATATATATATATATATATATATATATATATATATATATATATATATATATAATTTAAACTATTAGATATTAAATTAACTTATAAAAGACAAATAATTCATGTGTTTTTAAATAAAGGAATGTCTTCAACATTCAAAATTTATGAAGATTGGTTACCAGAATCTATACCAAGTGAGGTTCATCGCAGCTATGAAAGAGCTTTACAGAAACTTTCTTTATGTACAGAGTATGAAGAAAAGCTTGTAAGTTAATACTTATAAAATGTATAAAATCAAATATTAAAAATGTATAACTACTATATATAAAATAATGTATAAGTTATATTAGTGCTATAATATTACTATCTATAATGCTATGTGTTTTTATTTTTTTATCATAAGATTAAGAATTGCAAAATTATTAATTTTTTTTTAACTTTTTTTCCTAGTGGATAGCTTTATTGAATTCCTTCTTATTAAATATTAACTAGCTGTCATGACCCATAAATTATGGGCGTTGGTACATCTATTCCACACCGACCTTTTTTATACTTATTCCTTGCTTCAATATTTTTTAGTAAAATAACTATATATATATATATATATATATATATATATATATATATATATATATATATATATATATATATATATATATATATATATATATATATATATATATATATATATATATATATATATATATATATATATATATATATATATAGAAAAACTTTACTTTATGTTTTTAAAGCCATGAAAAAAATTGTGTTCGCCTTTATAACTAATTTAAAAAAACTTTAAATGTTTCGGTAGGCGTTGCGCGAATTGCTATTTATCAATGGATTGGGTATTAGTACCAGTCTTTAATGTTCTAAAAAAAAAAAAAAAAATGGGAATGGACGTTATTTTTTTCTTTAATAAGTTTCTGTTAATTTTTTTTCAGACCATCTGCAGCTTATAAGGACTCTTGCCCCGTTAATTTTAAAAAAAGTTAAAATTTGCATGTAAAAGATTTTTTTCTATAAGAAATAAAGTTGTCTCTTTAATGCGCAGACGTAACTAATTACTAAGCACATTAATAACTAAAGTCTCTATCATGCGCAACAAATTTGTAACCATGTTTTTATGTTTTTAGAAATTTTTTGAAAGCTTCAATGTTTGTAGAAATTTTAGGCTTTTTAAAAAACTCCCTTTTGTTTTTTATAGTATATAAAACTTTATATAAGTTATTTATACGGAGAATCATAAATACTTTCATAGTAGCTCTTAAATCATTTTAATATTTTGCATATTCTGCTGACTTAAATTTTGATGGTGTTTAGTGTGAAAATAAAATGTATAACTATTCAACAAAATTTTTTTTTAAATATAATTATTATATAATATTATATTATATAAATATAATTAAAATACTTAGTATTAATTTATATTAATATTAAAAGAAAAAAAAATTGGTATTTTTTAACTAATTTATTTATTTACAAACAAAATTTAAAAAACAGATCAATAAAAACATTTAAGTACTTGTTCTATTTGTAGTTTAATATTTTCTACATGCCACTCTATTTCCTCCCACTTTCGTTAATTTTTCGAGTAATTAATTAGATGATAAAAATTGAGAGAATATCTTATCGCCTTATCTAAATATAGAGGACTTTTTTTTTAGGAATAGACAATTGTGCCCCTACACTTTGAAACCCATGTCATTGGCTATGACAGAAACTGCAATTTCACAACAACTTAGAAAATCAAAAACATTTTATTTAAACAGCCCATAAGTAAATGTATAAAAAGTAAATGTATAATAAGCCCATAAGTAAACTACTTTACATTACATTAAGATGAATACAAACTTTAAAATTGAATATAAAGATTAGAATTTAAGTTAAGTAAAAAAGATAAAGTTAAAATTTAAAACCTACAATGTGATAAGCTATGGCACTAAAGTTAAAATTATAATCAAAATATTGTTATTCATTTTTAAACATTTTGTACAAAAAAATTTGTTGAATTAAAAGCTAAAAAAAAGCAAGCATAAGAAGTAAATTTAAAAGATTCTTCAGAAGTAAATTTAACTTTATAAAATCTAACCTGAATATCACCAGCAGACACTACAGATAATAACACTGTCAATTAAATTCATATAAAATATGATTGAATATCTAACAAAAACAATAAAAAACAACTTACTTATATCTAAAATAATTGCCTTTAGCTTCTATAAAATTAACAGCTTGTTCAGGTTTGGTTGGGAAGAGGGAGCGATCGCTCTTTCATACTGACCACAGAAATTATATTTAGTTGCGAAAAACTGGGCAGGTTTTTTAGTCGTTTTGAGAACATTTAAGTTTATATACGAAACAAAAATTTTTGTTTTACGGACATACATGGAAACATAAAAAACTTGAATTTTCTCAAAACATCTTGGTGCGGAAGAATATAAAGATTATGTGCGAACACTAAAAACCCGCCAAATTAACGAACAAACTAATTCTATTGGTTCAAAAAATACGCTGACTAAGCGAAATAAAGTTCTAAAGTGTTCTGTTGAAACGTTTTAGAAATTGCATTATCCACGATTTGTTACGTTTTGAGATTTCTAAGTTAAATTGTTTTAAGAATATATTATTGTTGATAAGAATATATTATCAATAAGATAAGAATTATAAAATGTTTTAAGAATGTTTTAAGAAAAAATACTATTGCTCATTCTCGGAGCCAAATCTCCAAAAATCCGTCAAATCTTATAAACTATTTTGTATATTTGTTTACAATAATAATTGTTATATATATATATATATATATATATATATATATATATATATATATATATATATATATTATTTAAATTGTCAAAATTTTAATAGTTTATTATAACTTATAGATTTTATTAGTAAATTCTAATTTTTTTATTTAAAAAGTGTGTATTTTTTATGTAAATTTAATTTTGTGTATCTGTTTTTATCGTAATGTAATCTTTTAAAGCAATTTTTATGATTTAATTTGTAAACAAAGACATACAAAAATAATTGCGTTTTTAATGAAGTTATTAATAATCATTAAAGTTAATAAAACTAATTATGTAACAAACATATAAGAAGTTTCTGGTTACTAAGCACAAACAATGTATACAAAGTAACTTGCGGATGAAAAAGCACTGCGCCTGAAGTCACGACAGAACACAAATATATATAGCAAATAATTAAATATAAAGAAAAGTTTCTGGATATTAGTTTACTAACTCTAATTATTTTCGCTCAAGTTGCCATTCTTAAAAACTCGTTATACTTTTTTCTGCTTTAAATACTAATTAAAATTAAAAAGCTCACTAAACATCATTAGCGATATTGTGAAGAAGTTTCGCTTCCTCGTCATAAAGTATTTTTAACTTTTTTAGTTGATTTCTATCTAGTTAATTTAGTTTTATAGTAATTCAATGATTTAATTATGTAATTTTTTATCTTACTGAGAAGAAACTTTTTAACCTACGCGAAACATAAAATAGGTATTAAAAAAATTAACTTTTTTATTTATAAAATAATTTAGCTTAGATAAAACTAAAAGTTGCAAACTTTGTTAAATAAAACACATTTTTTTCCTTTTTAAACAATTGTAAGATGTTACTTTATATAAAAAACGCTGCTTAATTTTATAGAAAAATTATAAAAGAGCGATGTTTTAAAAATATTTGTTCTAAATGTAATTTATTTTGCTTTATTATTTTTTTTTTTTTTGTAATTGTCTCTCATCGGTCCAATTAAGCTTTTTTTACAATTTTTTTTTCTTTTTGAAATGTTCTCAAAAACTAAAAAATCTGGCCAGCTTTTTGCACGTAAATATTATTTCCATGGTCAGCAATCGAGAGCGATCGCTCCTACTTCCCGACCAAACCTGCTTGTCAAGATACAATTTCAATACATCACCTACAAAATAGAACGTGTTTTATTAACTAAAACATTAAAAAATTAAACTTTAGTAACTTTAAAAACAGATTAAAAAATTACAAAATATACAATAAAAGAGAGATTCAAAAATGGTAAAATAGTTGTAAAACTCTTTTACCATTTTTGTTGTAAAAAAGTTGTAAAAAATGTTAAAAAAATATTTTTTAACATTTTTTTATTTTTAAATAAAATAGATTTAATGAAATGATTTGTTTTAAATATAAAATTAGAATTTTTATGTTCCTAATAAAAACACACTTAAAAAAACCCCCTTACTGGTTTTGAAAAAGTTAAGGTCGTTGCATGGAAAGTTTAAATCAGCAGTTTGCTTTTTTAAATTTTTTTTGTTATTTAAAATGCAATACAAAACAATTTTATAGTTTATTGTATTCTAATTACATGTACATGTTACATAGTCCTTTTCTTTCAGCAAATTAAACATATTTGTAGAAAACTTCAAAAGTAAAACTGTAAACCTTTAAGAAACTTTACTATTTCCATATCATAAAATTTACATAAGTTAGATATTTGCATAGACTTTCGTCCAATTTTTCTTATAAAAAAGTATTGAGAGACTCTTTCTCACTATTATCTCAGATTCAATATCTGTCATGGGTTTTGTGCAAGCACGCACAAATACGTATTAATACTACTATTAAATTCAGCAATAATATATTGTGATTCATCCAATTGCATTTTCTCTTACTTTTTCAATATCTAAATCAATAGCTTATGAAATATCTCTGAAAATAAAAAATAAAAAAAATGTTATTTTTGTTCTCAAATACAAAAAACTGAAATTCAATGTTTCTTGACCAAACAATTGAAGACCTCGATGCAAAAACGATGTAACTCCACTTTTTATCAATTTTCAGGTTTTAATGGAGTATGAGTATAAAAAAGAAGTTCTATCAGTTAATATAAAAAATGACATAGATTAAAGCACTTCTGGAATAATTAAACACATGATTTGGTAGAAAAATACGTAGTCCTTACATATGAAAATATTCCGTTTTTTCTTCCTCCTGAATAATTTTCAAAAACGAAGTTACATTGTTTTTGCACCAAGGTCTTCAATTGATATGTAACTGTTAATGCAACTCAATGCAATCGTAAATGTTTATATTTACAACTGTTTACATAAACAGCTGCATTATATTAGATATAAATATCTAGTTTTTGGTTGTTCTATAAATGTCTAGAATGTTTTGAAAAGTTAAAAATAGTTCTATATTAAAAAAGTACATTTTTTTAAAAAGCTATAAACAGCTGTTTAAAGTTTACAAAATGTCTTGAAATTCTAAGAAGTTCTAAGAAAGTATAAAAATGTTTCCAAACATGTTACAAAGTACAGTTGTTAACTTTTCCCAAATTCCAAACATTTCTTTAAATATTTATTTCTTCCGGATGTCCAAATAGTCCTTTGAAGATACAAGTTTAAATATATTTTTTTGTCACTTCGTTATTAAGTCATTAAATAATTAAAGGGATTGTTTATAAATTAAGCAAAGGGTAAACTTGTAAACTATCTCTTTAATTATAATAAGATTAATTTACATTAATACACGGGTACAACATATTTATATTTATTTGTGTGCTCTTATCTAAGCATAATTTATTAATTATTTTCACCTAAAAAACTAGTGTAATTAAATTTAATAATTTTTTTATATAAATTAAATTATAGATATTTAAATAAATACTGAAATATAGTTTTATTTAAAAGAATAGAACCTAAGCCTAAACATAAACCTAATCAGTCAATGTATGTACACTTTACTTTACATATCCCTATTTAAATTAGTTTATGTATATAAACTCCACTGGTACTACAACTATATCAGTAATTGCAATTACTGATAATTACTAGTCAGTACCTATTTTATCATATCACATATTGCAATTTTTACAAAAACATTTTTTACGTCAAAATTTTTTACAAATAAGTTTTTATTAAACAAAGCTTACACATAAAATAAAACATTTTCGAACAGATGAGATATTCTTAATTCAACAAAATTTGTTAATTTTTTTTCCAGATTTTCTCAGAATGTAAATAAATATTTACTTGCAATACTTATATATTATTTGCATTATTCATTCTTAATTGCAATATTGAGTTTTTAAAATCTTTTTCATTCAAGTTTTCACTATCAAAAATGTAAATGTACAAACAAACTTTGTGAAAATAAGTAACAGTACATTGAAAAAGAATGTACTATTTTTTTAAATTAAGTTTTTGTTTTTAAACTAATAGTTTTAATTATGTTTTTATTTTAGAAATTATCAATTAATGCTGCTACAAATGTACCTAGTTTAAAAGAGTATTTAAATTATATTAATTATGAAATAAAAGATGGCGATCCAGCAAGAATACAATCTATCTTTGAAAGAGCTATTAAAGATCATTGTCTCGAACATGAACTATGGATAAAATATTTAAATTATTTGGTAACTTTAAATCAGTTATTCTTGGTTACAATTACTTACCATTTATTACTATTTGTCAATGACTATATTATTAGCAATTACTATTTTACTAAACTGTTTATGAATTATATATGTTTACATACATATGAATTATATATGTTTACATACATATATTATATTATATATGGTAAATGATCTATTAATTTACTGTATCTATTGATTGGTCATATTTTTTAAACTTGACCAATTAAAAGATACAGTAAATTAATAGATCATTTAATGATTTTTAAGCTCTTAATTCTTCAATTATTTAAAAAGTAAAAATAATTAGTTTAATCATACATGATACTGTTTACTTTTATAAATACTTTAAATAGTATAATAGTATAGTTTAATAGTAATAACTAAATTAAATAGTTTAATAACTATTTATTGATGCTGTACACAATCTATTATTTTGCATTTTTTTTTTAATGATACACATTATAATTAATGATAATTAATATCAAAATATATTTAATGTTTGTTAATAGTATTGGTATCAGTATAGTTAATAAATATTAATTATATTAGTATTAATATTTAGTGTAATTAATAAATATTAGTTATATTAGTTTTATTATAATTAAAATTTATTGATATTGAAATCTGTTTTTAATGATACAGGTTAATCTTTTTTTCGGATCTGTTTTTAGGCGGCTTAAAGTAATTTTTTGGTTGTATTTTCAACTTATTAATATTTAACAAATATATATTGTTTGAATTATATTTTCAAAGGCTAACTAATACATTTAAAAAATTAATTTTTCAATTTTTTTATTAAATCATAAAGTGAGATATGTAGTATTATTTAGGGTAGATAAGGTTAATACAAGCACCTTGGTAATATGAGCATACTTTAAGATTTCTAAGATTTGAACATTGAAGTTAAGCATGCTTTGTACTTTTTGAATCAAATTTATGTGGTGAAAACAGGAATCAGTACAATTAGTATAAACTTACATGCAGTAATTAGCGGCTATCATCTAATTAAAATGCTATTAAATTTTTGCATAGTTAAAATAATATCATCACACATAAAATGTGGCGTGAAATTTTGGTGCTAAAATAATGAAATTAATTTTTTTCATAAAGAAAAATTTGTTAACTAAAAATCCAATCCATTTTTGTTTGAAAAACAATGCATAGAAACATTTACTTTTGACTTTATTGACATTGAGCATGCTCATGTTACATTTTTGTGTAACATGAGCATGCTCAAATTACCCAGTGTTTTTCATTGAAATTATCTAGTTTAAAGTCCTAAAAAAGCAGGTTTTAATTGCTTCTTTAATAAAAACAAAACATAGTTAAAAAATTAAATATTATAACAATACTATTTTTCTGTAATTTAAATTCAAAAAATTTGAATTTTTTATTGCTCAAAGGTTTGAGTTTGAGAAAAAATTGAAAAAATAAACAACTATTTTTTTTTTTCTTGTGGAAAACATAGTAGTATTGTTTCAACAAAAAGTGACTTAAAACTTGATCTTTTAATAATAAGTTTTGTTAATAATGAATCACTATATTCCAAAAATTAGTTCTAATTGTCAGGTTGCTATTTTTTTTTTTACCTAGTTAATGTTTTTTTTTGAGCTAATTTAAAGTGTTCATATTACCTAGTGGTCTGGGTAATATGACCACTTTTGCTACTTTTTAAATGAGTAGGGATCCCTAAAAAAATTTATTTGCAAAAATTTTGAATCCAGCATAATTATTTTTGAAAATATTCCAATTTTTGCTTTAGGTGCTCATATTACCCTAATCTACCCTAATATTTAAATTCTTTACATTTTAAATTGTTATCAAAGTGAGAAGTTATACTTTATGTTATAACTTCTCACTTTGATAACAATTGTTTCCAAACATAATTTAAGAAGTTAAATTATGTTTGGAAACAATTAAGCAAGTAATTTTATAAAAATTAATTAAAGCAAGTAATTTATGCAAATTGTGCAAGTAATTTTAAGGATATGAAAACTACCAGTTTAATGATAGCTTAAGTTTATTAATACAAATTGTTTTAAGGTTATCTCTAATATTTATAGTTAGTATATGAATATAAAAATAAAACATCAAGTTGATAAAGTTGAGTAATTTTATTTTATCATTTCTAATTTCTAATTTCTTTTTTAATTTCTAATAATATTAATTTTAATGATAATGGTGATGAAATAAAAGAAAAGTGTTTATGTTTGAGGTGTGTACTTTAAGGATGACCCAATAATTTAAACTATGTTATAGTTTTAATAATTAATATAAATTTTTCTTGTTGCAGGATTACAAGTTAAAGATTCCAGATATAGCTTTGGTTGCTCATATAAGATCTGTAAGAAATTGTCCGTGGGTTAGCTCATTATGGGTCAAATACATAAATGCTCTGGTATGTGTTTCAAATAGTTTAAAACAATTTTTAATTCAATTGGAATATTGTTATTTTTTGTTTTTCTCCACACTATCTACATGAAATTATCTCCACACATTATATACATAAAGTTGTATATAGTGCATCAATAATCTAATTTAAAATTTTCTTATGTATTATTTAAAATTGTATACATCAATAACTAACTGTAATTGTTAACTGTATTTAAGTATACAATTTGTTGTGATATAAATGTCATAAATATGTTTTGAAAATCCTTTTAATTGCTTTATAAATTATTTACAATAAACAATATCAATATAAGAAATAATTCAATATAAGTTGTTTTGTGCAATTTAACTAATATGTTGTTAACATTCTTCTTGTATTCGCTAAATTGATGTATTTTGTTAATCTTCCTTGTCCAGGTGGTTGTTAATCATTTACTGTTTTATTTTTTATGCTGAAGAAATATAATTAGTTGCTAGAGGGCATTTCCATTCCAGTGAGTCAAAAAAAATGAAATTAAAATTTTTTTTTTTTTTAAATTTGGAAGGTGGAATTCAAAAGAAGGTACATGATATTTCGATTATCCAAAAGAAAAAAATGAAATTAAAAAATTTTAGGAGACAAGTTTTTCTTCCTTTTTCAATTATTCAAACTTCCCAATAAGTACAAATTTTTTTCAAGACAAAAAACAAAAATTCTTATTACATGTGGTTATGATGTTTAAAGTTGATTTCGTTGCCCAGATTTTTTAATTCTTAAAGATAATTTCTTTTAATATTTTATTATCATAAATTGCAACTAATTATCTTGGAAGTATCTTAAATTTTATGCCTAAGGGAATGGCGTTTTGAATTTCTGTGTGTGACTTTAAAGATCTATTTATTTGGAAAAATAAGTGCTAAAAAGTTTCAATGAAATATGATTTTTTTTACTTTGCATATTTTTAGGTTACAAATGGAATGGCAAAAGTTTTTTTTTTTCTTCTATGCCATTTTAGCATTGTTTTTTTGCATCATGCACAGACATATCACTCACAGCCAAATATTCATCCATGCATGATAATTAGTTTCTTTAGCTTTATAATGTTTGAATCGCATATTTACTGATTAATTAGTTTGACTATAGTTTAGTTAAATTAAAAATAGTTGCTTAAAAGAATTTAGAATTGAAATGAATAAAGTTAAGTATTCAATAGTTCAAAATAAATTTAGAAAGAAACATTCAGAATATCAGATTGCTGAAACTAATCGAATAAAAAATAAAAAGGCCAACATGAGCGACTAGGAAAAGGAGGAAGTATGTCATAAAGATTGCAAAAGAAAGAAGTGAAAGCACGAAGATAAACCAATCTTCATCTGATATTGAGTAGTCCTTTTTATATCCGCAGAGTTTTAGAAAGGCACTAAAAAATTAATTTAGTATTACCTGCTGATTCAAACAAAAGAAAATACCTTTTGAAAGAATTTTGTAAATGTGAAAATATAGTACATTCTGATATTTCAGAATCAGGCCCTGACTACGCTGGTTTAGACAATGTTAGTTGCAAAGTTTTTGATTTTTATTTGTGAAAAGATATCAGTAGAATGGCTCCAGGTCACAAAGATGATGCTATAAATAAGAAAACAAAAAAGAAGGTAAGACACATCGTTTATATGTAGAAATCGCATTTTATTTATTCTTTTCAATTTTTGTAAAAAAATTTTGTTTTCTTTTAGAAACAAATTCATCACATGCTAACAACCATAGGAGAAGCATATTCACTTTTTAAAATCTTTTTAAAAAGTGAGCGTATTAGTTTAAAAGTGGGGAAATCTGAGTTTTACAATCTGTGACCATTTTATATCAAGCTGGAAAATGATCATCCTCATGATGTTTGCCTATGCATTTACCTTGAAAATTTTAGGTTGTTAACAAATGCCCATCAAAAAAGATTTAATGTAATGTCAGACAGTTGACAGATCTGTTTGTAATCAAAACAGCCAATCTTGCATGTTTATGAAATATAAAGTGAACTGTGGGTTGGCAAAGTTTGATGAATATGTTTCTTATGTAATGACTCATTTGGTGATGATTCAAACAAACTGCTCTTTGTTTTCAACCAATGGTCCTCAGAAATGCGCAGAAAATGGAATAACCACTAACATCTTTGTTAGAGGGGTGCATATTGTTGCTTCAGCAATTGCCAGATTATATATGTCATGTGAATCTAAAGTGACAACTAAGTGCATATTTTGTTTATGTTGCCAAAATGTATCAGAAAATGATTCGATTATACAAGTAAGTAAAATTGTAATCTCATTTGTAGTACGATAACAAAATTAATAATTTTGTATTAATCTTTTTGGTAAATTTATAAACTGAATATTCATTCATTTATATTTTTAATTCTTCTAAAATCAGATGGATTTTAGTGAAAATTATGCCATAATGGAGCAGAGTGAAATTCAATCCGCTTACTGGGTTTATCAGCAACTAACAGTATTCACTGCTGCAATTTGGAGTATAAGCAATACACATTCTTATGCCATCCGATTGTTTGCTTCATGATAAATATGCTGTCTTGTTTATTATCAAACAGTAATTAAGTCGTTATCCAAATATTTAAATTACACTTTTTTACAGATGGTCCTTCATCACAATTTAAAAATTCATGTCATGACAGTCATGAATAATTTGTACAAATTATTCATGGCTGTCATCTGCTCTTGTTGTTGATTCGTAGGTCATTTTTTGCAACATGGAAAGGGAGCATAGGTGGAGATATAAAAAAAAATGGTTTGGACAACAGTAAAATCTGGTAAACAATATTGTCACAGTTTGGAAGATATTTTGAGCATTACAAGTGAAAAAATACCAAAGTTAATGTAAGTCGTTATTAAGAGAAAAAACCTAAATATGAAAGTTATAGATATGAAAGTTTTGGTTATTAAATATTCATTTTTTAAAATAATCTAGATTACAAATGAGTGTATTAGTACAAACCAATATGAGATCAATGAGGCACTTCTCAAAGATAAATTTAAAGTCAAGGGTATTCTTTACCCTTCGCCACAATTCTTTTCTTTTTAATGTGGATGGTGCTCTTATGGCAATTTGTAAGCAATCAAAAATGGTAAAAATTGTTAGGAAACCAAATTTTTGCATGTTCCGTTTGTTACTTTTTTTTTTTGTTCGTGCGCGATCTTGGTTCAAACTACTATTGTGAAGCAAAGATACATCTTAGAATGCTGTAACTATGTAATCTTTAAGAATGCTTGTATAATTACCTATAAAAAACAAAACATCTGTCACTGATACAATTTCAGAGAAAATAGAGTTCATTTATTAATTTTTTTTTTGTTGTTGCTTTTTTTCTGTTTTGTGCGTGACTAATAAAAAATTAATTTATTTTGTAATGAAGCAACCCGTAGCTACTATACTTTATATAGGGTATATATATAAATGTCATTTAAATAAAAGTCGAGATTACAAAGTGATAAAATTTTTAAAATAATCAATGCAACAGATGCAATGTTCCGTGTGTGATTTTTTGGAAATGCCCTTCAGTAATTACAATTGTTTTGTTATTTATGATAGTTGTTTATATAACTTTTTTAATTTTTAGGAGCGGAGTAATAAAGACTATTCAGAAATAAAAGGTACTTGTTTTAATTAGTTAGTACAATTAGTAATTTAATTGTACATTTTTTTAAATTAAAATTAAATTAGTGTAAACTATTTTTTTAAATTAGTTTAAACTCCAGTAAAATTTCAAAGTTTTGATCAGTTTGATTTTTTCAACAAATACAAACATCAAAGTATTAAAATGGACATAATGGAAATTCTGGTGTAATTTTTACATTCTAAAGATTTACACCAGATAACTGATGATTTTTTAAATTTTTGGGTTAATCAACGCATATATATGTAAAATTGGTTAGTCTATTTTTTATTAATACTTATTAGTACTCCACCTCTGCACCCTTTAATGTTAAAACACAAACCTATTTAATTAAGAAACAAGCTAAGTACTCTTCCACACTGCTACTAGGTAAGTTAAATCAAAGTTTTAATGTTATTTTTGTTAAAGTTGCCCAAGTTAACAAAAGTTGCTTGGGAGTAAAGCTATAAAATAGACATATAATTATTATTTTGTCAAATTTAAATCACAAATAAAAAAATAAGAGGTAAATTTATTAAGTAAAAAAAAACTTAAATTGATTTTTAAAATAAATATTCTTCAACTGAAAAAAACACTTTCCATTTAAGATATTTAAAAATTCACTTGTAACAATTATTATTGTATGTACAATAATAATTGTATTTTTTTCCAAATAATTATGTGATTAATAGTTTTTTTATTTATTATAAAAAAACATATTTATTATAAAAAACAATTACTAAAATTTAAAAATGACTTTAAAAGAAATCATGTTAATACTTTCTTCAATAACGTTACTTTTAGGTTGATACTTTTTTCCAATGAGCAAATCCAGGTTTTGCGTTATTTGTAAAATCAAAAACCTGAATTTTTTGAATTTCTTTAAACTGTTTATACTCATTTTCTTATAATAATTTGTGGTAGATAATTATTATGTATATTGTATTAAATAATTATTTTTAATAATTATAGCAAAATTTGGTATAACTTATCACTATTAAAAACGAATTCGATATTCAAGCATTTATTATATTTGGGTCAGGATTTTATTAAAAACATGAAACCTGGATTTGCTCAGTGGAAAAAAGTTTTGACCTTACTTTTAAGTTAAATAATTAAGTACACAACTGAAAAAAGTAGTTTTAGCATGGTTCTTACATGCGTTTACTAAAGCTTCGAAAATTTTATTTAAAATGATTCCATTTGCAATTACTTTAAAAGAAACCTTGCTTAAACATGGCTTTTTTCAAAAGCCTTTTTTTTTCTTATTTTAATTTTTTTATAATGGCATTTTTTAATTAAAAAAAGCGCAAAAAAAAAAAATTAAGTGTAAAAGTATACAAAATATTTTTTTGATTGGTTCTTAAATTTGAGGTTTCATATTTAACGTTTTAATTTAAATTTTAATTTATATTTAAATTTATAGTTAAATTTTAATTTAACGCATAAAATACGATTCAACCGTAATAACTTATTAAATACTTAATATTTAAATGTTTTGAAAAAGAAATGTCAAAACAAATTTTTTTTTTTTTTAGTTCCCTTTTATTTAAATTTATTCAGGTTTATACTTTTTTTTTTATAAGTAAATAAATTTAACAAAGTAAATTAAAACAATTTCATTATTTTGTATAAATATACAATAACCTTGCGACTGCCAACTGTTATAGTTTGCAGTTATTGTGTATTAGCTATCATTAATTTGCGCACAAATGCGTACAATAACCTTGCGACTGCCAGCTGTTATAGTTTGCAGTTATTGTGTATTAGCTATCATAAATTGTTTTGATTTAATAAAAAATTATATATATTTATATATCTAATTTTTATATATCTTATTAACTAGAATACAAGTTATTTGAAAGAAAAAATCCCTTATGATTTAATGAAAAATTATTTAAATAAAAAAAATTACAAATTGAAAGAATTAAAAATAAAACTGGCTTATTCATGGCCAATGGCACGGGTTTCAAAGTGGCAGGCCATAACCTTCTAACCATCTATTTTTTTAAAAAAAGTCATCTATATCTAGAATTTCTCTTTAAAAAAAAAAAGGCTTTTAGAAAAAATGTGTGTGGGTTTATTTGACATACCTCTAAAATTAGACATTTGTCAATAAATAAAGAAACAAACGTCAACGTATATTTAAAAAAAAAATGATTTGTTGTGCCCTGATGTACACACAAACACATACACACATATATATATATATATATATATATATATATATATATATATACATATATATATATATATATATATATATATATATATATATATATATATATATATATATATATATATATATATATATATATATATATATATATATATATATATATATATATATACACACACAGTGTTTCAGTAAAATTTAGAACCGCTTACATTTTTTTTCAATACTCTACAGAAAAACTTGAATAGAAATTAAACGGATTAAGATTTTTCAATTATTTTTTTTTGTTTTATTAAATAAGGTATCTTTTATAATTTAAGTAAAAAAAATCGCAAAAATAAAATAAAACAAGTAGACATAAAAAATAAGGGTAGCAAAAAAATCAGTTAAATATACCACATTTCAAAAAAATTTCAATATTTAAAATGTCGACCGCGGGCTTTTATACATGAAAGAACTCTCCTAGGCATAGACTCAATCAATTTCATGCAGAACTCTTTTGGAATATTCTTCCATGTCTCTTCTATCGCTTGCTTTAAGTGGTCAACCGATGTCAGCTTGGTGCTCATTAATTGGCGGTCCATTCAAGCCTAAAGATTCTCAATCAGATTCAAATCAGGCGATCGGGCGGGCCAGGGCATCACTTGGATCTTCTTCTCTGAAAACCAATCTTTTATCGACTTGGCAGTGTGTGTGAATTAAACGCTGCTCCAGAGTTGTTTTGTAGTTATATTGATTGATCCGACCAGTGTACATATTGCAGAGACCAATACTATACTTCTGCCATTTCTTTCTTTTGACATAAACTCATCCTTTGTGATTTATAACCTCGAAATTGGATTCATCACTGAAAATACACTTTGCCTAATCTTCTACTGACCAACTGGCATGTTCTCGGCACCATTTCAGTCGTCTCAACCGGTCTCGTACTGTCAAAAGTGGCTTCCTAGCAGCATTGTTCAAAATGATTCCTTTTTCCTTTAAAACTTTTCTTACCGTTTCATAGCTAACACTATGATTTCTGAACGAGCTATTGAAATCCTCGGCTAATTCTCAGAGAGTAATTTTAGGTTCGGCATTAACCTTTTGTATGAAGAAGTTTTTGTCTTGGGTGCTAAGCTTTTCTGTTCTTCCAGAGCGCGGCATATCTTTGACACTCTTTCTCAATTTGTAGTTTTTTATTGTTGTTGAGACACATTTTTGTGAAACACCCAACTCTTTTGCTATTTGTGTGTATTTTGTTTTAATGCAACAATCTGCCATCTAGTTGCATCATCTACTGCTTTTTTACCCATTTTTTTACCAAAAATGTCTGGAAGTACCAACTATCTTAACTTTATTTCTAATTTGAATTTTTTAGAAATTTTTTTTTGTAACATATCCTTTACATAGTAGTGAACAAATGCACAAAATTTCAAATTCAAAAATTAACTTTTTATGATATGTGGTTTCAAAGTCATGTGCTAAATTTAATAGATAATTTATATCAGCTTAGAAAATTACCTCTAGTTACTTAGTCTTAATTTAAATCCAATTAGCAATTTTTTTATTTCAATTAAAATCATATCTGATAAACAATTAATTTATCTACTCGATTTAGAGAAAATAATTGAAAAATCTTAATCCGTTTAATTTCTATTCAAGTTTTTCTGTCGAGTATTGAAAAAAAATGTAAGCGGTTCTAATATTTATTAAAACACTATAATATATATATATATATATGTATATATATATATATATATATATATATATATATATATATATATATATATATATATATATATATATATATATATATATATATATATATATATATATATATATATATATACATATATATATATATATATATATATACATATATATATATAAAAAAAATTTGTTTTAATAGAGGTATTTAACCAGTCATTGAAAGGTGGTTTTTCTGAAGCCTCATCTTACTTACAGTTATGGCTAGCAGATTGTGATTATCATAGAAGAAAAGCTGTTGAGTCGTCATTTGGTACAAAGTTTAGGTTTAACTTTGATTGTATTTTGTGATTTAAATTTTTTTGTCTTGGTGTAAAGTAAAACATACATTTGTAGAAATAATTTTACAATTTAAAGACTCAAATTATAGTCAAAATTATGTTTTTATAATAACACAAATTTGTCCTTAGATTTTAAGTCTTATATTTCAATTGTTTGCATCTAAAGGCTGTGGAAAAACATTTAGATTAAGCATAAACTTTGATTTTATGATCACAGCACAAAGAAAATTTGTTATTATTGAGACAGAACAAAAAAAAATTTCATTCACTAGGTTTAATAAGACATATACACAACAATAGTTGCTTATTGAAGAGCAAAAAAGACAGTAAAAACAAAATCCTTTATGTTTTTGTTATGTTGTTCTTGATAATGACCTTCAAAGTCCATTAAATCTATATCTATATATGAAACCAACTTTGTTCCTCATAGTAAGCTTTTATGTTCTTCTTGAATTTATCAAGTTGAGCATTGAGTATATGCATTTTAATTGACATTCTACGCTCCATTTTAGCATAGTTCTTTTTGAAAAATTAAGTTTTCAACCTTGTGATTACCCAGGTAAAGAACTGCAACAACTTTTCCAAGCCTCTCCGTCCTGTTTACGATCTTCTTGATCTGTGTTCTGATAATCTTACCTCTAGACAATTACTTAGTATCTTTGAGGTTTTTTAGGAGCCAGCTTTGTCAACTGCAGTTACAAATTGCTTGATGAGGCTTTACTTAATGTGCAGTGGCTGCATCAGCAATTTCTCTTAACATTCCTCTTTCACAGTAAACTGTGATAATGTACCTTAGTGTCAGGGCTGTCCCTAAAACAATGGAGACAAAGAAATTTTATGAAATTGTTTTGAAGACATAAAGAATGACACTATTTTATAGGCTTAGATGACCTCTGTAGTTGTCATATTTCAAAGTAATTACTACATCTTGATATGGGTAAGTCTTCTTTGAGATGTGCAGAGTGAACCATTGAAATGGATAATAATTGTTTCCATTGTGAAATAATATAACTTTGAAGCTCTTGGATTATGTGTCTATAAATTTTGTCTAGGCAAAGGTTAAATGTGATACCAATAGCCTCAAAAAAACCAGATCATTGTAGAAGAACAGTCGACTGAATAGTTTGTTGACTTCTTTCTTATTAAGGGAGTATGGTCACTTCTCTTTGATTGTGGCTGAAAAACTGTTGGTTGTGATTCTAATATTTTACTTACTGTTAGACTTGCTTTTGTCTCTGAAAGATAGCTGATCCCTCTTAAGGTAATGGGAACAGGCAGCCTGGGACTTAGCTATACAGGGCCAATGGACGAAGAACTGTCTGAATAAATATTTTATGGGATCATTAATGCAGAAAAAGAGGTATCCATTATACAGTTATGACCCAAAAAGTCAGATATTACTGTTGGAAACACACTGATTAATTATGCCTTGCATATGTGATTGCATTCTTATCAACTTATAGTAAATATTCTTACATACATTAATATTATGTGTAATTCAATCATCATTTTTGAATAAAACATGGTTACAACATCATTTTTTCAACATGTACAAATACAACTTTTACTGGAAGACAGCAAGTCTGAACGAGTGATAACTGCACGTTTGAAGATCTCTAAGAAAACTGTTCATAAAATTATTCAGCGCATCAAGTTAAAAGATGGTATCAATCCAGGAAAATCCTGTGAAGGCCAAGAACTATCACTCTAATGACCAACACCATTAAGGTCTGAAGCTCATAAAATCTTACTCAACTTTTCTCCTAGTGTGAATGTTAGTGCCCATTCAGTTTGATGATGCCTAGCCTAGGACTTCGATTTTACTGTGCTAGCCTAGGACTTCGATTTTACTGTGTAAAGAACACAAGATTTGGTAAAATCTGATGTGTCATGTGATCAGACGAACATTACATGTCATGTTATCAGACGAACCGGAAGTTAAACAGTTTGTAGCACACAAAGTCAATGTTCGCTGGTCACTAAACTTATGCTTTAATTCCCAATATGATGTTTAATATTCATATGGACCTTTTGTTGAGCAATATCCTCTTGTTTTTATGATTTATGCTGCAATCACTGCCAAACGGTTGCAATAGTTTACACCTTTTTCAACAAGGTGAGACTGTGGTTCCCGCAAATTATTTTGATATTTTGAGGAACAATGTTTCTAATTGGTTTCAAATTCATGTCATCAGAAAAAAATTGAGAGAAAGACAGAAAAAGAAATGGCTCCAAGGAAATGTGAATTATATTCTTGCCCATTGCCTGGGCAATTACCTAATTTAAACCATGCAAAACTGTTGGATAACTCAATCTCACTAGATTCTGATTTCTGGAAAGCCATTCTGAAAGGTTGAATTAAAATGTGGTATATAAAATTTTGCAAAATGTCTGCATATTATGAGTCTCTTGTTGCCACAATGCCACAAAAAGTAGATCCTGTTCTAAAAGTTTGAGAAGCTATAAAAAATGTTAAAAAATGTTTTATACTATGACTTTTTTATTATTTTATGTCCATGTTGTTTTTTGAATTAAAACATAATTTTAATTGTGTTTAACAGTGCCAAAACAGTTTTTTGCTATAATTATTTTGTTGTTGTTTTTTTTTGTGCTATAAAATTTTCTTTTTACATTTTAATTTAGTTTACATCCATGCGAGTTTTCTTAGTTTTTTGCTTAATTTGGATTGTGTCATTTTTGCTAGTTTTAAATGTTTTTTTCACCTAATTGTCTTTACAAGTCTCCAGTTTTCATTTTTTTTTTTTTTTTTTTTCATATTTTGTTTTTGTTGTTATAGAATCTGAAAAAGTTGATAATCTAAGGCAATCGTTTGAAGAAGCAATCACTTATATGAATCACCGTAAGTTTTGTGGTATACAAAAATTTTACAAAGAAAAAAAAAAAAAAAGAAAGAGGTTAAGATACATTGAGTTTTGGGGAACATGTATTTGAATTTGTTGAAAATGACTGACAGCTATTAGGATTTTTATTTTTAATGTTGTTAAAATATTTTATTTTATTATGCTCTTTATTTTATGAATTTTATTTCTTTAAATTTTCTAATTATTTGTTAAATTTTTATAAATTTATTATTAGTTATTTTATAAAGTGTGCAAACTATTTGTCTTTCATAATATTGCAATCTGTTTTTTACATTGTCACCAGGAATAAAACAAAATCACAAGTATAAAAAATAAATATTAAACAAAAAAAGAAAAAAAATATTTCACTCATAAAACAAAGACATTAAAATAATAATACAGAGCATATCCACGTCAATAAAGATTTGTCATAATAATTATTATAGTTAATATTATTGTTTTCTTGTTTAATTTTCTTGGACTCCAATTGTGACAAACCGTTTTTGCTTTGCTTGTTGCAGTTGAAAAACTGGAATCTCCTGACATGTTTGATCATAAATTTGATAAATCCTCTTATGTTTTGAACTTGATACACTGACATAGTTGCAAGGGTTTTGATTGGTTATTATTTTTAAAACAACTAGTTGTTT
>NC_061165.1:9095329-9112829 GCF_022113875.1 Hydra vulgaris
TGATCCATCTTTTATGTAGTTTTCACTTTAGCATTTTTTTTTTTTTTTATCAAAGCTTTTTAATCAAAACACCTTACTGCTTTTCAAATTATTTAATAGTGTAAAGATATACATACATACATACATACATACATACATACATACATACATACATACATACATACATACATACATACATACATACATACATTTTATGGTAAAACCTTTGTGTCAAGTATTTTTTGCCGACCTAATGCTGACTTCTAATAGAATAAGGTCGGCAAATTATTGCTGACCTCATTTTTCCTAATTGCAAGGGCTGTATATATATACATTTTTATATATTATATCTATGTACACTTTATGTAATATGTAAAAACATATATAATATTGATTTATTTTTGTTTTATAATTGTAGGCAAAATATTTAAACAATGTGAAACGTGGTCAGGAGCTCTGGGACACAGTAATGAAGAAACATTCAAAGGATGCCAACATGTGGCTTGAATATATAAATTTTCTTATGTAAGATTTTTAAAATTTGGTCTATAAGATTTTTACAAGATATGAGTTAAGATTTTAACATTTTAACATAAGTCAAGATATATGCAACCAGGAATATTTGACAAGCATCTGGAATAAACTGCAAAAAAAAATGCTGTTGTAAATAAGTTAATGAGATATCCTTTTAATGAAGATAAGATAAATGTGCCAATTGACATGGAATGACCAAAAACACTGTTTATAGCATTTAGAGCATTTATAAATTTTTTTCTAAACATCCTAAATATCCTAAAAAATTATTTATATTTTACAAACACAAAAATATCAGTATATGTTTGCATTTACAAAATTTATTTTATTTACAAAACCATATTTATTTTAAAATATATATATATATTTGTATTTGTATTTTGTTCTTTAAAGTATTTGTATGGTGTTTCTATAAACAAATTAAGTTTATATGAAAACCATATTAATAAATTTATTTTAATTTTTCAAGGTTGTTTACTGATCCTTTTTCTATTCGTCGAGTTTTTCAACGTGCTATACAAATAAGTTTTGAACAACCTGAGCAAATACTTGCAGCATTTATTCAGTTTGAGCGTCGATATGGTTGGTTTTTTTTCTTTACTTAGTATGTTTATGTTGTTACATATCAGTATTACAGCTTCTGGTTATAACTATATTAGGCCATTTTTTATGAGAGTGGTAGTTGTTATACAGGGTGTTAGATTGATATACAGGGTGTTGGGTTATGCTCATTACAGTTAATGACAGAAAAGCTTAAGAAAAAATGGGTATAAGGGGTCATCCATAAATTACATCACACAATTTTTGACCGTTTTTGACACCCTCCTCCCTCGTCAAATAATCAAAACACTTTAGTAGCAAGTTTTGT
Organism: Hydra vulgaris; assembly: GCF_022113875.1. Classification (NCBI taxonomy): domain Eukaryota; kingdom Metazoa; phylum Cnidaria; class Hydrozoa; order Anthoathecata; family Hydridae; genus Hydra; species Hydra vulgaris. The sequence goes on from NC_061165.1 coordinate 9,096,711, forward strand.
ATAAAACGTCACAAAATTACTAACCCCCTTCCTTCCCATTAGAATGTAATGTTGTTTATGGACGACCCCTAAGGCAAAATAACATATGTCATTTATTTAAGTTTTTAGTAATGTATTTTTAATGTTTTCAATTACGAAAATGTTTAGATATTCTGAAATATCACTGTTGTGATATTTTTAGAATACCCAATTTATGTAGATTATAATTCGTGAAAAATAATGTGTTTAAATATTGATATATTTTTGTATATAATAAATAAATACATTTAATACAGAGGTGAAAAGTAACGAATTACATTTACTTGCATTACTGTAATTGAGTAGTTATTTTGAGAATTTCTACTTTTTGAGTATTTTTTCAAATGTGTACTCTTACTTTTACTTAAGTACTTTTTTTCTTAAGTATTTCGCTACGTTTGAAATCATATTAGATATGAAGATTTGAATTAGATTTGAAATCATATTAAATCATAGCGTTACTGAGTAAAAAAAATTATTATGTATTGTTTAATTTCACAAATACTATGATTTAATTTTTTTGTTTTTTTGAGTTTTGCTCACTTTAATAAAAATAACACTTTTAAATTGTTTAGAAAAAAATGTTAAGCGCACTCATAACGAGTTTTAACTCAACGGTTAAAAGTGGAAGTAGTTGCCACTCCTTTGCATTTGTTCTCTATATTAATTGATGTATGTAGTGAAGCCTCAGTCAGTTCATGATTTAGTACTAAAAAATTTTTTTTCAATTTTTTAAAATTCTAATGGGGTAAAAGAGACAATTTTCAGGGCATTTTTTACCATTTTTAAAACAATATTTAGGAAGTATTAAAATAATTGAATTTTTTGAATTTTTTAATATTTATGTTTGTAAAGACTTATTTAATCAAAATAAAATGGACTCTATTCTAATAAAAAAATTTTAAACTTATAAATATTGTTTCAAAAAACACTAAAATCCATAAATATTTAGCAAAGCACTTAAGTATAAAATATTTTTAAATACTCTTAAAACTCATAAAAGTGTATTTTTGATTTACTTTTAATAAAGTACTATATTAGTTTCTCAATTATAATCAGCTTCAGACTATTATTATGGAAAATATGGAAAAGAGAGAGCCTGGACTGGGATTGAAGATATATTTTCTGTAATCAATAGTTAAAACCATACAGTTTTTACTAATTAAATTTTTTATTAGATAAATAAAAATATATAAAACTATAAAATTAAATATATAAAATTGTTATTAACAAAAAAAGCTTATAAAACTACCTTTATTGTTTTAGCAACTTTTTTGTAATCTGTTTTTTCCCTGTTTTTTCTGTTTTTCTTATAATTATTATTTTTCTTTCAAAAAAAAAAATAATACTAAATTACTAAAAAAAAAAAATACTAAAAAAACTAAAATTCTAGAAAAATAGTAAAATACTAAAAAAATAAAAAAAAGTCCTTAACTTTTGAATTTTGGGCAGGAAACAAAATTGCTCTAAGTCAGTATCTGTTTCCTCGTCTAATTTATCACTGGTGTAATTAGCAGAATTTAGATAATATAAGTCATTTTTGTATAGCTCTGCTGATAGATTTTTATTTAACTTTGATATGCTTCATTTATTTCTTCATAAAGAACACTTGTATATTTTAGCTTTATCTCCAAGTCTTCCTTTTCTTTCACCAAGCTGGTCTTTTAAGAAAACAGTATCTTCTTCCTTGTCTTTCATTTTTCTCATTTTATCTTTTAATACGATAATATTATTCCTCAAACATAACATGAAGATGTTCTCCAATCCAAGATTCTTTTTTAATTTATTCTTGAAATGTCTTTTTCCTTTACTTCATTAAATTTTGTTCTGTATATTTTATCTTTTAATTTCATTCACTCCTTCAGCAATTTCTCATATTTTATCCTGTAAAAATATTGTTTAATAGTATAAAAATTTATGGATTAAAATGATTTAGAACTTGTTGAAAAATTACCTAAGCTTTTGTATTATAAGCACTTTAAATCCACCATGTATCTAAGGAACCATAAGTTTGTATAGTATACAGCAGTCATACTGATCAATTGGACAATTAATAAGAACTTTTGCTAAGACAACCTACTAAGACATTTATTCTTATTTCACTATTTATAGAGATAATATTGAATTATCTCTTTTTAGCAGTTGCAAATTTTTTTGCCGGAAATATTTTAATTAACTTTTTATCTAAAAGTATCCTATCTATTACTTTTTTTTTTGGTACCATTTTTTTTGGTACTATTTTTTTTTGATAACATTTTTTTTTGGTACCATTTTAGTAATTTCTTTAATATATAATCCAAAACAAAATTTACTATAAAAATATATTTCAAGAAAACAATTTATTCACTGAAAAAATGTATAACTTAATCTAAACAATGTAAAAAAATGTATTTATGGTTTTTAGGGTTTTTTAAAATGATTTTATTAGTTCAAATTATTTTTTTAAAATAGAGCCTATTTTATTTTGATTAGATAAGTTTTTATAAACATAAATATTAAAAAAAATTAGAAGTTATAATTTTAAAACTACCTACAGTCTTGAAAATGGTACAAAACACCCTAAAAATTGCTCTTTTCTACCCCATTGAATTTTTAAAAATTAAAAAAAAAAATCTTTATTACTAAAAATTGGTCTAGAAATTGATAGACTAGGGCTTTTTTTTTTCAGACACAACCTTTTTTCGAAACACTTTATATATATATATATATATATATATATATATATATATATATATATATATATATATATATATATATATATATATATATATATATACACATATACACATATACATATACATACATACATACATACATATGTATATATGTGTGTGTATATATATAAATGTATATATAAATGTGTGTGTGTATATATATATATATATATATATATATATATATATATATATATATATATATATATATATATATATAAATGTTTTTAGGCTCTCTGACAGAGCTTGATGATGCTCAGCAGAAAGTGGATACACAAATGTTTAAAATTAAAGAGAAAAAAGAAAAGGTAATAAAAACTCTTTAAAATTTTTAATATTAAAAAAAAATTTAATTTTTTTATATTTATATATTTTAAGGAAGCCTTAAATCTTATATTTAAAATTTATATATTTTAAGGAAGCCTTAAATCATCCACCAGAGAACATTGTTAAGAACCTTAAGAAAGATCAAGTAAAGGTTGTTACTTTTTTTTTTTTAATTATAGTAGTTTAAATTATTTGAGGTGTTGCACAGTTTTGTACTTTTATGTTGCAAAATATGCATTAGAGCAGTTCCAGAAATTAGCCAAGAACATTTTTAATGTGTAAAGTATTAATTTCAAGGAACTTATGACAGTTATCTAATAAAAATAGGACATAAGTTTTATTAAATACAAATTTTTCAATTTGCAAAATAGGGTGTTCAATAAAATAACATTTTTGAAAAATATCTGCTGTTTCCCCTTAATGTGTTCTATATAAAAAAATAACACTAGATTAAGAAATTTATTGAATAAAAAATGTATTTATAATATTGCATCATAACTTAACCCTAGTTTTACTAAACTAAACAAATAAGCATAAAATAAAGTGCCATCATTTAGATATTTATTTAAAAATTAAAAATTAAACTTTTTCAAAATCCTGGGTATAAATGGGGAGGGAATAGGTTAAAACCTTATACAAAATTTTGAAATAGCTTTGCTGCTAAAAATAGTTCAAAGTTAAATACATGTATTAGAAACATTAAAACTCTAGATTCTGTGAATCGGCAGCTTTTGTTTTGAATTGAATATCAAATCAAAGCAGGTCTTGATTCGCGATTCAAATCATGTTTCGAATCAACGTTTTGAAGTCTAACTTTAGGCATTTTTTATTTAATAATATATATTCCTAATTAAATAAAATAAAACATTTTTATAATCTCTTTATTAATGCTTCTTGCCCTGGTTAACCTTTTTGATGACCGATTAAAAAGGTATTTAAGGATAAGCAATGTTATTTTGATAGCAAAAGATATCTAAAATACCCTCAACAAAAACAAAATAAGTAAGGATTTGATTTTTGAAAATTTTTAAATTGTAGCTTGAATCATGTTTTTGATTCGATTCGAAATTTCGAAGCAGGGCCCTAATTAAAACATCTGCTAAAATACAAAGAAATTAAAAATAAATCTATATTAAATTTAGATTTGTAATGATTTTTCTAAGTCTTCTAGCTCCAAAAAATGCAAATCTGATATTTTTTCAATTGAGATTAATCAGAGCTCTTCTATCTTTCTAAAATACACAAAAAAAAATTTGCTTAAAATGTCTGTCAATAAAAGATAATATAAACAGAGGATTTTAAAAAATAACATGATGCTGGTTTGTTCAAATTATGATCAACGATATATGTTTAGGTCGTAGCTAAGAGCGCTAATGCTGTAGATTAATTGCTGTGAAAAACCTTGAATCATTGGCATTTGAACAAGATATGTGGCTTCTTACATAATCAAAGAAAAAAGGATTATAGTACAAAAAAAAATTTCAGATTTATTTTTTTCAGCCACCTGCGGACAACCTCTGATGATAAGTTTTGGTTGTCCTGAAAACAAAGGAAATCCAGTAAATCTTTTATGAAACATTCAAGCAACTTCAAATAAATCTTGACCTTTTAAACAGAGAATATAGAAAACCCATTTCTACTCTAAACAGGGCTGCTAAAAAGAGAATTGTACAGTCAGTGACTAGAGTTGCTAAAAAAACGTGTTTTTTTGCTATCATGTTTTTTTTTTGTTTTGTTTTTTTAGTTTTTTTGCATTTCTTTGGCTTTTACAGATTCCTATAGTGTTTTTGCTTACTTATTTTAACTTTTTTAAAAATATTTTCTGAATATCTTTTTAATATAAACTTATCTAAAATGTTTCTATTTAGTTCTGTTTGACTATTTTAGATTCTATATTAGATTATATTAAAATTAATCTAGTTTTATATAAGTATGAGCAGACGAAAGAGTTAATAAAATACTGATTTTTTTTTATTTTTTTTTGCAAAACATTTTTTTATTGGTAAAAATGGTTAACAATTTATTTTTATTTATTTTTAGATTTTGTTCAATTTAAAATTAAAAATTTGATAAGAAACAATTTTATTTAAAGTTTTTTATTTAAAATTTATTTACAGAAGAATCCTGAATAGAAATTTATTTTGATTTGTGAGAAATTTTTATTGATTCGTGAGATTTATTTAAAATAGTTATTTTTTATAGTTATTTTTTCATTAGGGAAGATTGTTTGTTAGGTTGCACACATATACATTGCTTCAAGTTTTAAATTTTGTGATACAAACACTAATTTTACTGCTCTTTTGTTTGTCAATCTTTTTCTTTTAGCACTGAATATTTGCATAACTGCTAAAATATATATATAAATACATAGTGCTTCTATGTGGTAGTACCACACTCAACTTGTTTCTCTGTTCATCCGTGGTAGTACCACACTTAACTTGTTTCTCTGCGCAGCGGCCTAGTTCATCAAGGTTCGTAATTTAGAGTTTAAAATATGTTGTAACCACAACTAAATTAGCCTCCTCGTCTGTTGTGGCCTTCTTGTCCTTGGGAAGGTGAATTAACCTTAAAAAAAAAGCTAATTGGTAATTTCCTTAGTCCTAATGTCAAGCATTCTTATACTAGATTAAAAGACTCATGTAATTACTTAATGGAGTTTAAAAAATTACACCTTATTCATAACATGGAAGGTCCACATTATGTAAGCCCACATTGCTCATTTTTGTAAAAAAAAATCAATATGTTCTAGCCAGTCCGTGGAGATAACTTGCATAAGGCAGTTTCAGACTTCTCATAATGAAGATAACTGTATCTTGGAAACAATACTAATTAACTTTATAAATATCATTTAATAATTTAGTTAAATGTAAAAATGTTTCTTTATAGATTTTGTCATAGAACTGATTGCAAATTACCGAGAGGCCAGTAACATAGCTTTGGATGCACACCTAATGATAGCATTGGATGAACATCTTTTTTTTATTTGGGTTTGCGAAAGTTAATATTAGAACAACAAATATGATATTTTCTAGCAGGAAAATGGTAATATTATTCTGCAAAAAAGGTGCCCTAAAAGTGAACCCTAGAATTTTAAATGGGTTCAGTTTTAAATTTCAAAATAAATATTCAAATGATGGCATATTTTTTTAGTTAAATAAATTATGATTTGTGGGTTGATTCACGACACAGTACCCAAGCCCCTTGAACATTTATTTTGTCCTTAATATTATCAAAAAATAAAGTTTTTCAAAAGTGTGTTATGCTGGATCTCAAATGAAGTAAAATTTTATGAAAATTTTAAAAATGATTATTATATCATATAAAAAGTTATTCGATTTTAGTGCAAGAAAAAATGACATTAATTATAACTAAAAAGTGCATTTTTACCAATTTTTTACCATTACTTTTTTTTTCAATAAGTTTTTTATAAATAAGCAAAATCAAATAAGCAAAAACCAAAAAAGCAAAAAAATAAATTGTATAAAAATAAAATTACAGATATAACAAAACCTCAACATTCAAATTACAGATATAACATAATCTCTTAACTTAAATAATTTTTTGTACAGCGTTTTATTTATGTTTTCTCTTTAATTTTATTTAAAAATATTTTATCTTCGTTTGGATCATTTTTGCTAATTGGAAATTCTTATTTTAGCTCTTTGGTCTTTTAAATACTTTCATTAACTGACGATTAAAAAAGACTTATGGTACACACTGTAATATTTGTATTCATATTTGCATGCAGATAAAACAATAAATCTGTGTTGTTGTTTTCAAATAAACAATACTGGGTTTGGTTCCTTTTAGTTTTTTGTGCTTAGCACATAAAACTCCTTTGTCTCAAATTTTTTTTATACTTCTCTCATAAAGTAAATTTATTTTTTCTCATAACTCAACAAATTTAATGCTTAATTGTGAAATGTTTTGTTGAACTTTTTTTAGCAGTTGTTTTGTTGAGCTTGTAGATAAACTTTTTACATTTTTTAAATTCAACTAACTTGTTTAAATATGATTGGTAACAAAAAGATAGCAGTCCTAAAAACCAAGACCTTGTGTGACAAGTTCTACTTATAAGTGACAACTTTCCTATTTTAATTATTATTCTGCACAGAAATTCAGTTTTATTGTTTTAAATATAAAAAGAACGTTTTATTATTTAGTTATATAGATAATATTAGAAGAATATATTTCTTAGTTATATGCATTTTATACTTGATTATACTTAAATATAAAATACTCTCTTTTTCATTTTTGCTTTAGAATTAATTCAATAAATTTGTGTTTCTTTTGTTGATAATGTGTAACTTTTTTTATTTCTTAAAAAGATTTAAATTACATATTGGTTTGTTTTCTGCTTTAGTTATTTAAGCTTATTGTTTTTTCATTAATTATACTTTTTTTTTTTTAAGGTAAAAACACTTAATCTTTACCTAATCAATTTACATTTTTAATTAAAAAATAACTACTTCATTTTTCATTTATCCTCAGATTTGTCATTTTTAAATGATAAAAATGGAATTGCTCTAATATGCATTACTGAAAGAATCTTAAATATATGTAATTGTGTACTTGCCTTAATGATAGAGTAGCATCCTTAGTCTTCTCACTTTGATATTTATTGCCAGCACACAAAAAAACACTGACCAGACGATAATTATTTGTCTAGCATGCTTTGATTAAGAATTTGATTAAGAAAAAAGATTTGTTGGAATTTAAAAACACGCTTGAACTTTTTTGGCGAGCGCCTAAAAAGGCGCCAGCCTTAGTATTAAAGGGCGTATGGGTGAGCGCAAAACTACAAGAGCGGGAAAGCGCTCATCAAACAGAGAAGACTGCATCCTACACGTTTACACAACATCTTAGACACTTTAAATGTTTTCAGGACTACGTTATTAGCTGTTGTTTTAATATTAATAAATTAATAATCTATTTACATTTTTAATTGAAAAATAACTACTACTAATAATAATAAATTAATAATAATAATGTTTGACTTAAAAGTAATAAATTAATATAATTTTTAGTTGAAAAAAAAAATGAAAAAAGTTACAAAAGAAAAAAATTTAAAAAGAAGTAATAATGAAGCGATGGAAGTAGAGTCTCCTATAAAAAAAAAAAAGGGTAAAATGTTTTTTTTTAAAATTATTATTACTTTAAAGCCACCTCTTAAAAGTGATGAACCACTAATGTTAAAAAGGTTTCAAATATGATATCTCAAAAATGACTAGAAGGGTAAAAATTTATATATTTATGGAGAATGTTGAGTGCAAAACAATAAAGTATGCGAGATGGTTCGTTTTACCAATATCGCAAATATTTTTTGTTTTGATAATTATTTTTAAAACTTTAGATGAAGCGAATACATTGGTAGACAAAGTAATTACTGAAACAGCTGTAAATACAGATTTTAATGTAGAAACTGTGCAAACTGAAGCTGCATTGGGTAAAACTGAACTTACTGAGCACCTTCCCACTTCAATGTCACCATTAAATGTAAATGATAGTAATCAAGTTGTTCTTAACGATGGTGAACAAGTTCGGTACAAATTTAATGACATATAATTTTGAGATAAAAAAATTTTGTTTCTATCATGATTTAATTTATTTATTGCTTTTATAGAAAGGTGGACAATGAGTCTAGCATATTCATCAGCAATTTATTATTTTCAGTTGATGAAAATCACATAAAAGATATGTTTGAAAAGGTTTGAAAATTACAATGTTATAAAAATACAAATAATTTGTTATTTTGTATATATGTATATGTATATATATATGTATATATATATATATATATATATATATATATATATATATATATATATATATATATATATATATATATATATATATATACACATTTTGTACAGAAAGTTTAAACGCGCTTGTTTTTCTATTGTGTATAATTCTTTTAAGAAGTTATAACCCAGTATATTGAGGTAGCGTAGCCTGTATTTTTGTGTTTCTTTTTGCTATTGGTATACTTCAACAATTTAAATAAGAAAAAAAATGTGAGTATATCATAAAGGAGGGTTGATGAGAATTTTTTTTTTTTTGCAAAACTTACTTATTGTCGTAAAATGCAGTCTCTTGCATTTTTATCTTGTGATAAAAATGCAAGAGACTGCATTTTATGACAATAAGTAAGTTATTGCGCATGAAAATATTGAATTTGTTTCATGCATGCTTTTGTTGATGTCAACTGATTTCAAAAAAATGGTGTAAAGAGTGTTTAAGTTATTCAGTAGATCAATAAAAATGATTATCTTTAGCAAAAAATCGATTTCTGAAATTATTAAAAGAAAAAACACTAGATTTGTTTGCCGCAAAAATAAATAAAAATATTTTAAGCATCACATTAAAAGATCTAGTCAAAAAATTGGTGGCTTTGTTGATATATTGTGTTCCATATCAAGCTCAGGCATTGGCTTTTATAAAATATAGGAAGGAAGATTAAATCAATATGGGTACTGTGACATTGGAAAATGTTCTTATCCCAGACAATTTATTTGAGGCTGATTAAAACTGGTTGTTTAAACAAGACAGTGGTCCATGTAAAACAGCACATTCAATTACTGATTATTTCTCTGAAAGTAATACGTAACTCATGCCCTGGCCAGCATGACTTAAACCCGATAGAAAATTTATGGAGCTTAATGGATTATCAACTAACAAAATAGTAAATAACTAGTTATGAAATGCTCAAAAAATACCAAAATCAATCAAGATGATTAAAAACCTTATTGAATCAATGCCAATTACAAGCATGTATTAAAAACAGTGGATGTCATCCTATATTAGTATGTTTCAGTTATGGAAATTTTGTAGGTGCATTTTAACTTTATTTCACTTTCTTCTCATTAAATTTTTTGGTTTCTTGTGTAGAATATTTCATTTCAGAAAAGATTTTGTATTGTTTTTTTATAACTTTTTTTTTTTCCCTAAAACTAGAGAGCCTATATACTCAGAGAGCAGACATACGTGTGATCGTTTTTGATTGGTTGTTCGATTTTTATGATTTTAGACGCCATCTTTTTGCCAAAAATACTAACTGCGATTAAAGTCTACTACTAAATTTGTATTAAATATTTGTAAAAGTATGCCTGGTTGTGCTGCAGTAGGCTGCCATAACAGGCCTGAGAAAGGATTTATTATGAAATGCTTCTCAAGAAATGAAAAACAACGGGCGATTTGGACTTCTAAAGATAAACGACTTAACTGGATACCTACAAACACAAGCTTTTTATGTGAAGTAAGCATAAGAAAATACAGTTTTATGTAATTAATCCTAGAAATGAGTTATTTTAGAATCCATACAAATACATTATATTCGTTCAAATTTTTTATTAAGGTACACTTTGATGCTGATCAATGGGAAAAAACCAGAGAAGATGGATCAAGAAAACTCAAACATAATGCAATTCCTACTGCCTTTAAACATGTTAGAGCAAAACATAAGCGAAAAAATCCACTCGAGCGTTTTCCAATACCAAAAAAAAAGAAAATAAGTTTTATTGAAAGAGGAGAAGTTGTGGAAAATGTTTTAATTGAAGTAAATAACAATGAAGTATCTGAATCAGTTTGCACAACTGTTAATAAAAGTTTACTTATACAAGATTTAAATGCGAAATTGGAGAGATTGGAAAAAAAAGTCATTAATCAAAAAAAAAAATTAACATTTTAAAACCGAAAGCAAGAATAAATACTATTCAAAAATATAATCATATAAAGAGAGATAAATTTAGAGTTTTGAAAACAATATTTAAAGAAGATCAAATTTTATCCTTAAGTAAAAAAAATATGAAATTCATTAAATGGTCAAATGATACTATAAATGAAGCGTTAGAACTCAAATTTACATGTGGTCAAAGTGGTTATGAAAATTTACTTCGTTTAACCTTACCATACCCATCATTACGTATCCTATGACGAAGATTAGAAAATCTAAAATTTCAAAGTGGCATTCTAACAGAAGTCTTTGAGTTTATGAAAACTAAGGTGAATGCCATGAAAATCTATGAAAAAGAATGTGTTTTAATTCTTGATGAAATGTCAATAACTGAAAGTGTTGACAATGACACATCTACAAGCTATTACTATGGAGTTGTTACATTACCTGAACATTATGGCTAAGCTAACCATGCTTTAGTTTTTATGCTTGGAGGAATATCTACAAGATTGAAACAAACTGTTGCATATTATTATACTGGAAGTTCTGTTAATGGGGGTGTTTTAAAAAACATTGTCCTATCTATAATAAAGTATACTGAAGAAATAGGATTAAAAGTTAATAGTGTTACTTCTGATATGGGTGCCATTAACCAGGCAATGTGGAAATCTTTTAATATTAGCTGTACTAAAAGTGGCAGTATTTCTAGTTCAGTTAAACACCCATGTGACCCTACTCGTACAATTGATTTTTTAGCAGACATACCGCATTTATTAAAGAATATAAGAACATCTCTTTTATGTAACAAACATTTTATAATAACAGCTAAGATTCAAGAAAAATATAAACTTCAATCGCCAATTATAGATTCAAAACACCTTAACAAGCTTGTAGATTTTCAAGAAGGTATGGATTTGAAGTTTGCTTACAAGCTTACATCTGAACATCTTGATGAAAAACATTTCAACAAAATGAAAGTATCAAGAGCAACATCTATAATGAATCATGATGTAAGTTGTGGATTAAAATTTATTGCAAGTGAAATAAAAGATGATTCTATTCTCACAACTGCTTGGTTTATAGGAATTGTTGATAAATGGTTTACATTAATGACTTCACGAAACCCAGGTATGGCTCTTAGCATGAAAAATGACAAAGTTTACAATGAAACAATAACTTGATTAAATGAAATCGTAGAGATATTAAATGGTTAAAAAATATTAGGCCAAACTGGAAAAATAAGGTGGAAACCTATTCAATCTGGTGTTATATTATCAACAACATCAGTTATTAACTTGCAAAATAAGTTTCTTCTAAAAAAAAAAGTTTGATTTTCTAATGACATCACGATTTACGCAGGATTGCCTGGAGAATCTTTTTTCCATGGTACGTGCAAAACAAGTAATTCCTACTGCTCTTCAATTTAAAAATAACTTGAAACTTATTTGCGTTGCCCAATTATTGAAAAAATCATCAAAAGGCAGTTATGATATAGATGACTGTCAATTCTTATCTGGTTTTCTTGATATAGTTAATAGTAAGGTGCATAAGCCACAGCAAAGAGAGTGCATTTTGTTACCTAAAGATTGGGATAAAACCTCTAACTTAATCTTAAGTAATGCTGAGCAAAATTGTTTGTTTCATATTGCAGGTTATATAATTTCTTGAGTTAAAAAAATTGAAAAAGTTTGCACAATTTGTTTTGAATCTCTAGTTTCTAAAAATAGACTTAATGCTGATTACACAAAGTTTGTTACAGACAAAGAGCACAAAGTGGGTAGTTTATTTTTTGCTAATGAAACAACATTTGCATTCTTTTTACAAATGGAGTTAATATTCAGATCATTTGAGCCATACCTTCAGGTTTATAACATTCAAACTTAAAATATTTAGCCTTAAAAAAAAGTGTTTATTATGTAAAAAGAAAAAAACTAAAAAAGGTTCTTGTGAACTTGGCAGCAAGAGTATGACAATGCATGCATTGGCACTAAAGGTTTAGGTTCAACTAATTTATAAAATAAACTGTAAAGCTTTTTTCAAATTACTTATTGATTACAACTACTTTTTTGCTGTGTTTTTTTTAAAGGTATTTCCTAAATAAATAAATAATTTTGTCGAAAAATAATTTTGAAAAAACAAAACATAAAAAGGTTTAATTTTTAAAAATATATTTCTGTTGAAAATATTATTGTGCTCATTTTCTTTCAATTGTTTTTACTTGAATTCGTGAATTTCATACACTAGTTTGGCAAAAACATGGCCGCCGTTCTTCCGTATTTTCCGTATGTCCGCTCTCTGAGTATATAGGCTCTCTACCTAAAACTTGACTGAGGAAAAAAGTATATAAATGAGGTTTGTGTGTGTGTGTGTGTGTGTGTGTGTGTGTGTGTGTGTGTGTGTGTGTGTGTGTGTGTGTGTGTGTGAGAGTAAATATCCATATACACTTATTTTATCATTATTATTTCTATTTTTACAACATTACCAATTTACAATTTTACAACAGTAAAAATAGAAAAATAACACCCACCAAAACAACACTACACCATAACGCAATCTCTGCAATGTTTTATAGTCAGTATCACACTTTTTTATTATCTATTCCTCGACTTAACTTTGGACAAATGACCTTATCATTAAACCAAAGTTTTAAAGATAAAACTTTGACTTATCAGTCACATTTCCAAAACTTTTTTTTTTTGGGGGGGAGGGGGTCCAAGGAGTGATTTCCTTGGAAGAAAAGGTTTCTATGCAGCTATTTTGCCACCAAATCCTGCTTCCATCAATCCTTTCTTCACTGTTGACACAGGTTCCAGAGCTTCCCAAGAACCACTAGTAAGTATTGGTTAAATCCAAAGCTTCTTAATAATCTATTTCATTTATTATTGGTTGTAGTTCTTCTTTGAAGGCAAATATAATTTGATGGCATCCTGATTGTTTTTAATTGACAACACTTCTAGTTTTTTTCAAACTGTTGAAGTTTAAATATATTTTTTTTTACTATTTGAAACAGAAAGCTTTTCTTGCCACAATGTGAATATTATATATCGTTTTTCTACAGAGAGTTCTTGTTTTCTGGTTATTTTTCATTTAAATAAATCAACAACTTGTAAAAATTAAACTGTTAGTGTAAGATCGATTGATATCAGAAAAAATATTAAACTGAACTACCATAGTAACAATCAAAATTTACTTAACAAAACAATTGCATTACTAAATCTCTTGAAATTAGAATAGTTAATTTATTGTTACTTACATTATATAATCTTCATATAAATATCAGACTTGATAACTGCATAATTTATAAAAAATTGACACAAACATCAGACTTGATAATTGGATAATTTATAAAAAATTGACATAAACATCAGACTTAACAATTGCATAATTTATAAAAAATATACATAAACATCAGACTTGATGATTGCATAATTTATAAAAAATTGACATAAACATTAGACTTGATAATGGCATGATTAATAAGTGATTAATAAAACACTTATTTTAATAAATGCTAAATCCCACTTCAACATGTATTTTGATTTTTATCATAGTATTTTAATCACAGTTTTTATTTTATTTTATTTTACCTAAGTTATGTGCAAAAATATATAAATTATTTAATAGTGCAAAAATACAACTTAAAATATTAAATAAAATCTTTTCAGTAATCAGGGTTTGGGTAAAATATGTTGTTGTACTTATATTTGTTAATAATAGGCAATATTGTTGTATTTTAATTGTATTATATTTGGTTAAAAAACTTTTTAAATATTTGTTTTTGATTAAATGTATTTTTATTTCCATAAACTAGTGTTTTTGTGTTTAGTGTTTTTCTGGTAAAAACCAAGAGATTAGTTGTTCTTTTTTGTAGTAACAAATGATTTTTTCAGCTTCAACTTTTAACTCAAAAAAGTGACACAAAAGTTCATTACTTTCAGAATATTAAGTTTTGTATTATAGAAAAGAGGTTAAGAAAGCTGAAGATTCCCTGGGAACTCCGTTGGAAGATAAAGAACTCCTTGCATAAAATGAAGGCTCCCAGGGAACTTGGAACCCTGGAACTCCTAGCATACAATGCATTTTAAGATTATTATTATTTATTAAATCTCAGAAATAAGGTTCTGGAACTTTTCCTTATTCTCAAGAAAGGTAATCAGACTCATTCATGGGGCTGAGATATTGTGTCTCCCAAAGGTAAGGGAGAGAGCTGAGATATTGTGTCTCCCAAAGATAAGGCAGAACAGTTTTCAAAGGTTTTTATAGTTCAAATTGTTTACTAACTTCGTTCTTGCTCTTTAACTTTTTCCTATTTTCAGTTCACTCACAACTTCAATAGTGGTTACTTGCAGTCTTGTTGGGAGTGAATTCGTTTTGAAAATTATTATAAGTAATTATATATACTTGGTTGGTTTGCTTTTCAAAAAATATAGATTTTAGGTTTGCCATTTTTAGTTTCATGTCTTTGGCTATATGATACTGAGAACTTTGTATTTATAATTTATTTACTAAACTAAGAACATCACCTTGATTTCAAATCACGTAACAGAATAAACTCTCATGGTAAATCACATAACAGAATAAACTCTCATGGTAAATTACATAACAGAATAAACTCTCATGGTAAATCACATAACAGAATAAACTCTCATGGTAAAGACTGCTAGTAGTTTTGAGTGTTTTTGATCTTTGTTTTTCATGCTTAGTACCCCAGATTTGAAGTCTATGAGCAAGATTCAACCATCTTGCATGATTGTAAGGGTCCATTTAAGTCTACTTTAAATTATTAGAGAGAATACCTGATCCTACTGCATTATATGTTTTTTACAAATATTTTTGGTCTGTCTGTAGATAAGGAATCTATAACTTTCTTCTCATGATGAATTAGATCTACTGTAATATCAAGCCCAGGAAATTTTTCGGAAATAGTTTGAAATGCTGCTTTGTTAATAAGTTTTCCAATATTTCCTGCAAATTTGTTGTCAGATATTGTTTTTCCATCCAAAGCTAGCATTAAATGCTTAAAGTGGCAACTAGTTGGTATTTAAAGCACAATTAATCAAGATTAGTTTGAATCCTAGGCTATAAATATTGAATGACTCTGCCCTTCCAACTGTTTTTCATTTTTAGTGAATTTAACAACATTTAAATAATAAAAGTTGTATTTTTTAATAAAAATGAAACATGTATTAAATTTGGTTGAGTGTGTTGCTATCCAATAATATAGTTTTTTAGCAATATGTTTAACAGATGCTTCACCTTCTCTCTCCTCTGAGTTATTTACAATTTGAAATAAATATCTTCCACCAGGCTCAGAACAGAAACAACAAAGATCTTCTTTGGTCTCTCTTTGATGATTTTTGCCATCCTCACAATATGCAACATCAAAGA
>NC_061165.1:9117829-9153079 GCF_022113875.1 Hydra vulgaris
GGGCCAACAAAATACTAATTTACATAATAATTTTCAAAATAAATTTTTCTGTTCTGGACAGATATTTTTTTTGTATTGATCTTTATGTTTCAATAAAATGTTGTATAATTAATTTAATATCTATTTTTTGTTTTATATTTTGTTTTTTTATTTATTTTTGATAATTTTTTTTTTTGTTTTTTCGTTTTATTTTGAATATTAATTTATTGAATTTTTTCTTTTGATTTGATGTGTGGACAGATAATATTTTTGGTCACTGTATATAAACACTTGAAACTCTTATAACTTAGAAGAAACCTTTAAAGGTTTAACTTTTTTAAATACATATGCAATAAATATTTTTTTGTTTTTTGAAATTTTTCTTTTTTTTGATAGTGTGGTGATATTGATACAATACGTATTGTGAAAAATCGTGCTGGAAAGTCAAAAGGGTATGCTTATTTGCAGTTTAAATCCAAATTATCTGTTGATTCTTCCTTATTACTTGACCGTGAGTCAATACTTGGCAGACCAATGTTTGTTTCAAGATGTGTAGATAAACAAAACAATCCAACAAAATTTAAGGTTTTTATTTAATAATTTTTATGTATCATTTTGAATTTTCCAATTTAAATTATTATTTATACTGTTTATTGTATTTTTACTCAAATTAATAAAATTTAGTTTCCAACGCAACTTGATAAGCATACCTTATATGTATCAAATCTTCCATTTGAAATGACTGCAGATCAAGTTACAGAGCACTTCTCAAAAGTATTTATATTTTTTTTGCCTGATTTAAACTTTTCACAAGAACTAGTTTGATATTCTCTAACAATTTTGTACATGTTTTTTTGTTGTTGTTGCCAATGAATAACAATATTAAAGTTTTTGGTTTGCAACTAAGTTCTTTTTTTATTTACATAATTAAAACTAGCAACTGTTTAAGCAATAATTTAATAACAGCTAACAAGCATGCAGAACCCATACTCCACTCTTTTAAATATAGAGAGAAAATGCTTCCCTATAGCAGTGTGAGAGTATCCCATTTTCTGTGTCAGTTCTCTTGTCGTTTGGAGTGAATTTTCATGCAAAAGTTGGGTTTTAGAGAATAT
The DNA here is from genome assembly GCF_022113875.1 of Hydra vulgaris. NCBI lineage: Eukaryota > Metazoa > Cnidaria > Hydrozoa > Anthoathecata > Hydridae > Hydra > Hydra vulgaris. The sequence goes on from NC_061165.1 coordinate 9,118,924, forward strand.
TCAGCAAAATTGACATTTGACGCTTCACTAGTTTAACATATCCTTAAACTTATTGAGATATATCTCAATATATAATATCTACTGGAGATTATTTATACTTTAATTTAAAAATGTTTAAAATTTTTTTTTTTTTTTAAAGATAGGAAAATTGAAACAGGTCCGGCTTGTTACTAATCGTTCAGGAAAATCTAAAGGTTATGCTTATGTTGAATATGAATCAGAAGTGAGTTTTTTTTTTTAATATATTTTGAATATGATTGATTTGAATAGTTAACTGATTTGTGAGTATGTCAGATCAAAAATGTAAAATAGTTTTTTTTTTTCATTTACTATTTAAATGCTTTTTTTTTTTTTTAAATATTCTTAGATTTTAACTATTTGCATTATATTATATTCTAATACATCCCTATTTTTTTAAATAACTTATTTACATATCATGCATGCATGCACAAACATCTACGCCCATAAAATGCAAACACCTTAAGTCTTAGTTATCCAGTCTAAATTTGGTATTTTAATGTGTTATTTAGACTTAATGGGTTTAGTAAACTCTAGACCCAAAACGTTTTCAAATTAATTTTAAGCTAAACTCAACTAAATCTAAGAAATTTTAATATTAAAAAATTAAAATATCAGTTCAGGTGGTCCATCAAATTTTCTAAAAAAAATGAAACATTAAAAATATTGTTATTGTATTTAGTTTTGTATTTAGGTTGGTATTGTTCTTATTTTCAAACAAAATTTTTTTTTTTTTCTTTTTTTTTCTTTGATGAAAAAAATGAATTTTTTTTTTTTGCTGTTAAAGAAAGCTTTTTATATTAAACTTCATTAAACTTGTTGAAAATTCTAGATGATGTGAAAAAGCTGACTAAAAAAGACCGCATCTCCCACATATGGCTATTTAAGTATGATGTCATTTATGAGGTTTCTTGCAAGGTTAAATATGATTAAAAATTCCCTTAAATACTGTTAAGAGAATTTAAAAAATTTTGTTTACTCTCTTAAATTTTTAAAATTTTAAAAATTCTTTAAATTAAAAGATCAAAATCAAATTTGTTAAATTTATTGCTTAGAATACACATTTATTATGTATTTGTTAAATTTATTGCTTAGAATACACATTTATTATGTATTTGTTAAATTTATTACTTAGAATACAAATTTATTATGTATTAAGCAATATAAATTGGTATAAGACAAAATAGCATATCAGTAGATACGAGTATTATGGTTCTATCTCCAAATTTTCATGGTAAAAAAATTTAAATTTCTGTTTTTAATTATAATTTTATTTTTTTATGTGTTTGAAATGTGTTTTATAGTGTATTATATATATAATAACTTATTAAAATATTAATCTATAAAATAATTAAATTATAAATAACTTAAATAATATATTAATCTTTTTATTATTATTTGTATAACTTTAAAAGTTGTTAGTTTTTTCACTGTCAATTTCAACCTTATTTAATAGAGCTGAAGTTAACAATTAATTTTTAGTCAAGCAATTTTAATAATTATGAAATAAATAATGTAAGACTAATTATAAAACATAAATAACATAAAAAACTTATATTTTATCAATATAAACAATAACAACTGTAAAATATTTAAATAATTAAAATTCAAAAGTTAGATCACAATGCTAAAAATCTCACAATGCTAAAAATGGAAGATAAAACCATATTATTCTAACGTCACGATATACGTGTGTATATATAATATATCATATTAAGCAAAGCTATATGACATCATACTAAAATAGGTAGCTATCGAACTTCAGTTTATAGGTCAACTGACTATCTAGGTAGTGTCTCAAGGGCAAGGGAGTCACAGTTGTCCAAAATGAAATCCTATTCTCTTTGGAAATGACCCAAAAAATCCCTTGGAGGGGTGATTCTATAGGTAATAGGGATCACCTTAAAGAAAAAGTTAAAATCTTTTAATTACCTCTGCAGTAAAAAATTGCATTTAAAGTTTCCGCCTAAATACACCAAAAACCTTTATTTTCAAAAAGTGTTTGCACAGCCAAAAGTTCAAAAAAAGACTCCAAGAAAAAGGTGAAGTTCCATTTTAAGATTTACGTCGAGAATAAGGTCAGATTGCCTGTAAGAGTTATTTAATCGAGGATATACAACATTTGCATAATTCTTTGCCAATTGAAGTTTGCACCTGAAGAGAGGAATCCAGCATAGTTGTTGCATAAAGAACTAAATGTTCTTGATTGGCCAGAGTTTGTAAGGGTGTTAAACTCAACATCACACCAGCAACATGGGTGTTTGCTAGAGTGAGACTGGATACCACATGAAATGTTGGCTACTTTCATGTCACACAAAATTATGTAAGGCACATCTAATATTGTCTAAGATTTGCAGTGAACAACTTTTCAAACTTGGTTTTTCATTCCTTTGTCTAGAATTATAACATTTGACATAAAAAAAATCAAAAGAGGTTGTCAAGTTTTCGCTTCACGTTTGCCTCTACAGCTCTTTTTTCCATTGTATTATTTAGAGCTGATGCAAGCCTTTTCACACAAACATTGGAAAAATTTGTACTGTTTTGAACCAATGTTTCAGCAGTAAATAGTTGCAACAACAGTATCAAGTCGTTGTAGTTTGCTTCTACATGAATTGCAAATGCCAGTTGGAATTTTCTCATCATTGTAATTAACATTACACTTAAAAATATTCTTGACTCTTTCAATCAATAAATCAGTTTATATCACTTTCCTTCAAACATAACAAGCAAACAGATTTTCTGCTATCACCACAAGTTTTTGCGGAATAGGGCATTTTTTGACAAAGACAAATTAATTTTTAACAGAATTACTAATTTATTTGTTTACATTTTTGAGCGACAAAAATTAGGCGTCAACATATTTCAATTTTATTGCTTTAAATTTGAATTTTTAATAAAGAAGGAAAAAAAGAAAAACAATAAGTTAATACAATGTTGTTTAGAGATATTTGCAACATTTAAGATAAAACAAAAGGTTTTTTTAGTGACTTTTAGCAGTGGAAACGCATTTTGAAAATTAAGTTTCTTAATGCAATTTAGGCAAAAACTTAAAATGCAATTTTTTTCCTGCGCACGTAATTAAAGGATTTTAATTTTTGTTCTGAAATGATCACCATAACCTATAGAATCATCCCTCCAAGGGATTTTTTGGGTCATTTCCAAAGAGATTAAGACCCCTTTTTGGACAACTGTGGAGTATCTCAGTAATATATATGTGAGTTTATACACACATATATCACTGAGTCAGTTAGTCATCGAGTTTTACTGGGCAAATTGAAAAAAAAATTATCATATTGGCCTGGGCATTTACATTTGTAAGAATTCATCCATTTGTCGGGAAACTAGGTTTGAATCCACACCCTACTCTTTTATCTGCTTTCTTTTAGCACCACTTCACTCTATCGCCTTTCTCTTTGTTCTATATCGCTCTTCTTCATCTCAAGACTGCACTCTTCTTGATGTTAATTCTGATCATGCTGACCAAGCTCTCTCTCTTTATCTATCAGTCAATATTGTTCTCGCTTTTCAGACAACCCCAATCAATTACCTTCACTACTCAACTTATGTCTTGTTTCTGATCCTAGTCATTGCTCAGTTTCTCCACATTCACCCTTAGGTACTTCTGATCACAGGTTGATCTCTCTAAAACTATTATCTCATTCTTTTTCATCATCTGAATCCCCATATCATCGTACATCTCACAACTATCTCACAACTATCTTAAAGCTGGCTGGGACTTTTTCCGTGATTTTCTTCGTGATGGCCTTTGGGTAGAAATCTTTTGTCTTCCTGTTGACAAATGTGTTTCTTACATAACTTCGTGGATTCAGGCTGGCATGGAATCCTTTATTCCCTCTCGACAATTCCAGGTCAAGCCTCACTCTTCTCCATGGTTTTCCTTATATTGTGCTGCTGCAATTACCAATCGAAACCGTTATTTCCATATCTATCAGCAAACCAATTCTCCAGAAAACAGACGCCTGCTTATTACTGCTAGAAACCATTGTAAAAAGGTTTTGTCTAACGCCAAAGCCCGCTATTCTCAGGTCAGGAAATCTCGCATTTTAACACAAAAATTAGGCTTTCGTGATTTCTGGAGAATCTTTAATAGTATAGCATTTTATTAACAAACACTTAATCTCTCATCTTAAAACTAAAAACTTACTTTCTGATCATCAATAAGGATTTCGATCTTTTAATTCTACGACTGATTTGCTAGCAGTAATAACCGATAGGTTTAATCGTACATTGGATTGAGGTGGAGATTAAAGCTATTTTGTTTTTTACATTTCTAAAGCTTTTGATAAAATTTGGCATGCTGGTCTTCTCCATAAGCTTTCTTCTTACGGTGTATCTGGAAACATCTTTGAGATTTTAAATCCTTCCTTTCTAATCGTAGTATAAAAGTTGTCCTCGATGGACAGCACTCTTCTTCTTATTCTGTAACCTCAGGGGTTTCTTAAGTTTTAATCCTTGGCCTTATACTCTTTTTAATTTACATTAACGATATTCCAGATATTCTCACATCTAAGGTGGCATTGTTTGCTGATAATACTACCATTTATTCTTGTCATGATAAGAAGAACACTCTCTGATTGCTTGGAGGGGGTATTTGAGCTTGAAAAGGATCTCACTTCTGCTACAGCATGGGGCTCACTTTAATTCAGATAAAACTCATTTTTTTTCAGCCAATTGTTATTGCAATAATTTAGACCTTCCTATATTTATGAACGGTAATGTACTCGATGAGCCATCTACCCTTTATCTTCTAGGATTAACTCTTACTTCCGATCTTTACTGGAAACCATATATCAAATCCGTTGTAAAATTAGCATCTGCTAAGTTTGCATCTCTCTATCGAGCTCGCCACTTTTTTACTCCGGATTCTATTCTCTATCTCTATAAATCTCAAATCCAGCCTTGTATGGAATACTGTTGCCATATATGGGGTTGATCTTCTAATGATGCCCTTTCTCTTTTATACAAGGTGCAAAAACACCTTGTAAACATAGTTAGACCTGTTTTTGCAGCCAACCTCCAACCATTATCACATCGTCGTAATGTTGCTTCTTTCTCTCTTTTCTACAAATACTATAATGAGCTAGCGTCTCTTGTGCATTCTACTAAAATTGATCCTCATGTTACTCTTCATTCAATTAAGTCTTATCCTTTTTCTGTGACTGTTCCTAAGTGCTTTAAAAACTTTTATTCCTCTAGTTTTTTTCCTCGATCATCAGCTCTTTAGAATTCGCTTCCTTTATCTTGCTTTCCTGATTCATATAATTTGCAATCTTTTAAGTCGTCTGTCAGTCGTTATCTTGCTCTACAATCTTCATCTTTTCTCATCCTGTAACTTCCAACTCTAATTAGTGGTTGCTTGCAGCCTTGTTGGAAGCGAAGATGTTTAAAAAAATATATATTAAGTTTTAATATTTTGCGCAAAACAAATGATTGTTTTGGTAAATATTTTGTTTTGTTCAATTTCATATGCCATTTGTCAAAATAAATATGGTGTATTACTCATCCTTCAAATAAAGTTTGTTTTTGGATTGCATTTTCATTAAGTTGACATTATTTGCCTTTTAAATCATATAAAAAAATTATTAAGTAATTTTAGTGATTTTCCGATTACCATTTTGTAATTAAGTTTTGAAAATTGGTACTGAATTTTTTGTCTTCTAGTTTACCGACATTTTTGCTATGCCGGTATAAATGTGGTATTAATTTTTGTATAATTGATTTATTGTAGATTTTTTTTTTTAGGCAGATGCACAATCTGCAATTGTAAAGTTAGATCAAGTTCCTTTAAATGATCGACCAATAAATGTGTCTTTGTCGAATCCTCCAGCTCGTAAGATTACCGTAGCTCATGAAGACAAACAAAAAGTTCGTAGTAACGAGCCTGGAATGTAAGTAGAGTTTATTTAAATACTTTTGTTAATAATATTATAATTAACAAATGTACTGCATATTTAGACGTGGCCGATCCAAAACACAAATCAGTATGGTCCCACGTTCGTTGCAAAAAAATATACCGAATGATTCTTCAATTAATTCATCTCTTTGTGAAAAGCAGGAGGCAGTTTCAAAAGATAAAGGACCTTCTACTGCAATGAGTAACGAAGAGTTCCGTAAATTTCTTTTAAAGCATTAAAGAATTAAATCAAGATAAAAGACTTATCGATTCTTGACCTAAAAAGACAATCATTCTTTCAACAATGAAAAAGCTGTTATAATGATTTGTTATATACGATATTATATTTGTTATATATATATATATTATATTTGTTATATATATATATATATTATATATATATATATATATATATATATATATATATATATATATATATATATATATATATATATATATATATATATATATATATATATATATATATATAATATGCAACTACTATTAACATGTTATTCAGTACAACCCGACCCATGTTCTTATTTTTAAAGAAAAGACTAGGAAAATTTAATTCTACCTTACAATATCCCTGCTTTAGGGTCTCGATTGATTAAATGCTAGAATTGTTGACTATATAAAAAAGTCGTGGTAGATGTTAACTACACCTGGCTACTGCCAGTTGACCAGCCGCGCTTTTTTTCTCTCTAGAATAATGTTGTTAGTTGCTATGCAACTTTTCCTATTATCTCCTAATAAGAAATCCACTTTAAAACCTAATGGTTTTAAAGATTTGAATCATAGAAATCATTCTTTTATAACTAGAATTAAAATCGCCTTCGAAAGCCAGCATTCCTCTCCATTTCCAATAACTGGAAATACAGCAGGTTTTTATAGTACGACAAGTTTTCATCTTTGAACCTGTAATGCTTCTCATTTAGGTTGTAGGCTTATACGAAATTGACAACCCAAAACATAAAAGAATTTTTATGTAAACTTTTATCCTTATTCTACTAATATATATCTCTTTTAGCTTGAATCAAACTATAATTGGTTCTTTTTCATAAATAATATAGATTTACGGTGTTTTCAAGCATATACTTATAGTAATTAAAATATTGATCTTTAAATTTTGACTTTTCATATTTTGTGATTTTTAATGTCTTTTTTTTAATTTCAAAGTATAATATATTCAGTGTATAGCAATTAAGCTAAAATTTTCAGTGATGTTCATACACGCACTTTGTCATACAATTCATTTGTCAAAAGATATTTTAAATGTATTTTTGGGGGTCCTTCAATAACATTTTAACGGGCGATTACTAAGTTTTAGCTCTTTTTTTTTATTATAAGCTGTCAATTAAGTCTATTATATAAAAAATAATAAATTATTAATGAGAGTCCAGATCTCCTTATTTTATCATGTCCTTTTCCAGACTGATAATGCATGGCTTTGTACAAACTTCAAGTCTTTATATAGCCAAGGCATCTATCTTTTTTTTTAAACTCAACAAGATTTTTTGCTTATAAGTTGTTCTTGTAAACCTCCATTTTCAAATCTCTTTAAAGATCTTCTATCGTACGAGCTGGATTCATGTATTTTGGTGCGAAGGTATATCCTGGTCTTCCAAAAATTTAGTTACTTTAGAAGCATAATGAGCGGACACTTAATCGAGCTAAAACTCAAAACCACCAGCACTATATTTTTTTTAATAAATGGAAGTTTGTTCTTTAGAATTTCACAATAAACATCTTTGTTAATTGCGTTTCCAGATTTTTGAAAATATTTATTTTTTCAAAAATCTGTACAAGTGGGGAGAGGGTGTTAAAGAGTTGTGACTATCTTGGCTAAACTTGATTTTTTTTTTTTTTTTATATATTGAATTTCACGTGTCAAACTGAAGTCAGAAAAACAAACAAATCAGAATTGTGTTTTTTTTTCTGACTCCAATAACAAATTTTTTCTATTATTTATTAATAAATGATGAGGAGAGAAAAAAAAAATCGACTGAATTTTGAAAAAAATAAGAGGGGATCTTCGAAAGCGTACAGGTTTGTACAAGGGAAAGGGGTTAAATTAGTGGTTTTACTGCGTACGTACTTTATGAATGCCCGCTTACCAGATGTCTTTTTCAAGTTGTCGGTGTAAAAAGTATCATTGCCTAGCTCAATGTTCATCATCAATTAAAAAAGCACGATATCCATAATGCTGTAAAATTTGTCTGCATATCGATTGAGTTTTCATATTAGATCGCTAGTTTTTTTTTGTTGTTAACAACTTGTTAACATACGGTTGAGAGCATCTAAATTCTCTAGCGACTACTCCTTGAGAACGTCCTGATCTATGATTTAGGCAGCCGTGGCGCAGTGGTAGCGCACTTGCCTCAGAAACAATGGATCCGTGTTTCAAATCCCACCTCTGGGCAAGTTTTGCAACATCGGTTAGGAAGGAGGCGTGAACTTTCAATTAAATGCTCATCCGCGGTGCTCTGTGATAAGATCGTAAGGACTTCTTGGGGCACCTAAATGTAAAAAAAAAAAAATGATTGAACATATTGTTTAGTTTCCTAATGTTTCTTTTTGTTGCTATTTTTACTTGACGACCATTGGCAGTTTTTCTTTTTAATGTAACAGTTTTTTTTACTTGCTTGATCCAACGATATATATTACGTTTTAAGGCCTAATACAATATATTTTTTATAGTCTCGTACTTTGCCATTTCCTTTAATTTAAGATAAAAGAAGTGAAAATACTTTTATTATTATGATTATTTTTGTTATTAGAATTATGCAAATATAGCTAAGTGTAGAATTAAACAAAATGCGTAGCCCGTGTTCTATAATACATTAATTTTTTTTTTTTTTTTTCAGTTTACATTATTTCTATGTCGTGATTTCCATGTAATATAAACATATAAACTTGGAATCTGGAAGAAGATCATATCGATCTTGTCGCCAGAACCATATAAAAATTACAATATAAATATAATATAATATAATACAGGTAGTTTATAACAAAATAAGAATTCAAAACATTTGAAATAAGAAATGGTTAAAATAATATCTCAAAAATATTTCAACATAATATCCGTAGAAAAAATAATATTCTTTAACTTGTTTTTAAAAACAGAAAAAGAGATAGATGAATCTAAATTAGGCTGTACAATTTTATTCCAGATATAAGGTGCTCCATAATCTATACAAAATTGATTAAACTTTGTTTGACAAAAGAGTTCTTTTATATAGTTATTATTTCGCAAACTATATTTATTCTTTACTTTAAAGGTAAATAGACCTTTAAAACCATGAAATAAGGGGTTATTTATACAACAAAACGTAAAACAAAAAATGTTGTACAAGTTAAGTTCATAAACGTTTAATACATTCATATCTTTAAATAGAGGTTTTGTATTTGAAAAACAATTTAAAAAATATATTATTTGCATTCCATGTTTCTGATGGCGGTAAAGACGTTGCAACTTACTTTTACCTGTACTTCCCCAGGCAATACTTACATAGTTTATATAGCTATGAATAAATGAGTAGTATAGTTGTTTTAAATTATTTTTATTTAGATAATTTCTGGCCTTATAGAGGATACCAAAACATTTTTCGCAACTTTTGTTAATATATAATCAATATGAGCTTTCCATGTCATATTTTCGTCAAGATAAATACCTAGGAATTTTAAAACGGAATCTTTTTTTATTTCTCCTTCGTCAATATAAAGTTTAGGTAAATCATAAGGCAAAAAGCGTTTTTTTGTTGAGGAGTGGAAAAGGAACCACTTTGTTTTGTCAATATTTAAGGTTAATTTATTGCATTTAAACCAGTTAGAAACTTGATTAAGTTCTTTATTCATATCTAAAAAAATTTTGTTAATGTCTTTGTTTGATAAAAATAAATTGGTATTGTCGGCAAACATGATGCTTATAAGATTCGAGGCCTTAATTAGGTTGTTGACGTATACTAAAAAGAGAAGTGGGCCAAGGATAGAACCCTGTGGAACACCACATTTTATTTCAATTATTATTATTATTATTATTATATATATATATTTCGTCAATAAACAATCATTTTACAATGTTTTTTGTAAAAATTAAATATTTATATTCTGACAGGAGCAAGCAGAAGACAATGTGTCTTATCACCCTGCTCCTAAGTTCGTGAAAATATCAATAAAGTTTTACGTATTAACTTCTTAAAATATACGTTGTATAAGTTTTATAAATATTGCAAGTTTTGTGCATAATACAACACATCACAGTTCACAAAATATACATAGGCCACAAGCATATATACGTGTTAACAAATTAATATATAAATGTTTTTTTTAAAAATGCAAAAGAATGTTTTTATTATTTAAATCTAATAAGTATAGTTTAACGGCTCTTTTAAATAGTTTAATTGAAGTCATGTTTTTCATGTCTCTATTCAGGAAATAGTTCCACAAACGTGGTCCTCGACATGTTATTGAGAAGTCTGTTTTTCTAAGGGATGTTGTAGGTATGAGAAAATTGCTAATGGAATATCTTGTAGAGTATTTGTGATTAATTAAGGTGAAGTGAGGCTGAAAATATGTTGGAAGCATGCTGTTATAAATTTTAAACATAAATAACAGATTTTGATAGATGTTTAGTTTATAAATATTTAAAACATTAATTTTTTTAAGTAAAGGCTCGGCGCATGCATATCTACCTGCATTCAAAATTAACCGGCTCGCTTGTTTTTGTTTGGTATTAATTTTTTTTAAAGAGGATGAATAATTACTTGCCCACGCTATATTGCAATAACTAATGTGACTATGAATAAATGAAAAATACAAGCTTTTTAAGCACATTATATTCAAAAGGTGCTTCGTTTTGAAAAGGATCCCAAGAGCTTTTGAAATGTTGTTTTCCACAAATTGGATATGATTTTTCCAGTTTAAATGATCGTCAAATATTATACCTAGGATTTTCATTGAATGAACTCTTTTTACTTTAATGTTGTTTATAAATAAATCAGGAAGTTTCAGGGGTATGTTATCAGTTTTCGAAGGTTTTGTGAACAGAATGTATTTAGTTTTATCAATGTTTACGAACAGTTTATTGGCTTTAAACCATTCATTGAGATTAATTAGCTCTGTGTTTACAGTAGAAAAAACAAATTTTAAATTAGACCCCGAAAAGAAAATATTAGTATCATCAGCAAAAAGAACAAAATTAAGGAATTTAGAGGATAAGTGGATGTCATTAATATATAAGAGAAACAACAGAGGACCAAGTATTGAGCCCTGAGGGACACCACAACTAATAACTTCTAACTGCGTGTAAGTTAAATCATACGTCACACATTGTTTACGATTTTGTAAATAAGACTCGAGCCATTTTATATTAGTATTTTGAATTCCATAATTTTTTAATTTATAGAGAAGGATTTCGTGGTCGACAGTGTCGAACGCCTTCGACAAATCAACAAAAATTCCAAGTGTATAATTATTACCATCAAATCCTTTCAAGATATTGCTAGCCAAATCCATCACAGCATGCTCAGTGCAATGATTTCTCCGAAATCCAAACTGTTTAGGATATAAAATATTGTTTTTATCGATGAAGTTATATATTCTATTATACATTATACGTTCAAGTACCTTTGAAAAACAGGAAAGAATTGAGATGGGTCTGTAGTTTGATTCTAAAGAATCGTCACCGTTTTTATAAATTGGAATTATTTTAGCAAGTTTTAATTGATCAGGAAAGTCTCTGTTTTTTAATGAAAGTTTAAAAATAATGAAAAGAGGCAATTCGATAATATCAAAGACACTTTTCAAAACATTTGTATTAATTTCATCAAGACCTGCACTTTTATTTTTCTGAAGCATGAACGAAATTCTTCAATGGAAAGTTCCGAATTGACCATAATAAAATCTGATTTTTTCAAAAAAGACTGGAATGTTTTGCTACTTGGAAAGATTTCTTTGGCTAAGTTTTTCCCAACATTTATAAAAAAATTATTCAGTCTCTCAGCAATTGTTTTTTTTATTAAAAATTTCACCTTTATCAGTTTTCAGTCGATTAGGGAAGTTGCTAGATGTAATTTTTGTTTTCCCTGTTATTTCTTTTATTATAGTCCAAGTTTTTTTAGCGTTTCCAAATGATTTCTGAAGTAGTCCAGAATAGAAGTTTTTTTTTGATTGCTTTTTTATTTTTTCAAAATAGTTTTTGTATTTTTTATATTTAGTTTCGTTTTTATAGTTTTTGTTTTTTAAATATTTTTCGTAAAGCTTTTTTTTTTTTTTTTGATGATCTTAAAAGACCTTTAGTCATCCACGGGCTATGCACACTTTTGGATTTTATAGTTTTCTGAACTTTAGGAAAAGCCTTTTCATATTGCCTTGTAAAGACGCGAATAAAGAAATCGTATGCGCTACATGTGTCATTGCAATCATTCAATAACTCCCAATTGATTTCACGCAAAAGCTGTCTAAAAATCGCAATCGAGTCTTTGTTTACATGCCTTATGTATACTGTTATGGGTTTTTTTATTTATACAGCATTTAGTATTTGTAGTTAAAAAAACAGGGAAATGGTCACTGATATCCGTTTTTATTATACTACTGTTGATTGTCGAGTTACTATAATTATTAGTAATAATATTGTCAATGATAGATGATGTTTTTCGAGTTACACGCGTCGGTTTGTTAATCATGGGGTAAGCACTAAATTGAGAAAGAGTATTTATGAAATTTTTGACGTGGTTATCAGTGTTTAAATTTATCAAGTTTAAATTAAAGTCTCCGAATAAGTATAGATGTTTTTTAGAGGTTTGAGTTAATATTCGCCTTAAGTCATTTTCAAATTGATTGTAACTGCCATTAGGTGGTCGATATAAAACTGTTATAAACGAATTTTTTTCTTTTTGGTTTATTATCTCTATAGTTAATGATTCGCAATTTGAGTTATTCACACTTAGATTATCTACTTTTTTATACGTCAACGAGTTGTGAATAAATATGCATACGCCTCCGCCAATACCGTTTTTTCTTGGTTGGTGAACAGACTTGTAATCTGTTAAATGCAAATTAGAGTTACTCATATCTTCACTCTGACACCAGGTTTCTGTAAGACAGATTATACTGAATTTAATACTTATATTATTTAGCATTAATTTTAGATTTTCAAAATTTTTGCTCATGCTTCTAATAATTATATTTAGTAATGATATGTAATGTAGTGATTTATTTAAAATACTTGTAACCTCATGAACTTTAAAATAGTTAGTTTCTAATGAATAATTGTCAAGAATGTTTACGTCAGGATCAATGTTCTTTGAAAAGTGACGTACGTTTTCTCCAGAAAATGTTTTAAAAAAATTATAATTAATTGTTTCCGCCATTTATAAAGACAAGAAAAAAATAAAAATTAGAATTAAAAAAAGTTAAATAAATAAAACTGCATTACTTTTACTTTGGAACATTGATCGAGTATTTTACCGCGTTTTTTAAATGAATAATTTTGTCATACCTCACTGCAAGGTTTTCTCCCTTTAGCTAAAGGGAGAAAACCTTGCAGTGAGGTATGACAAAATTATCGTCGTTCTTTAACTTCTGCAAACAACTTTTTCCTAATATCAACTGTCATTTTAGAGAAATCTTTGTTGACATATATATTTGATCCTTTTAATCTATTCGTTTATTTCAATATTTTCATTTTATCTTTATAACTTTTTAATTTCATCACGATTGATCTTGAACGATTATCTTTTTTAATTCCAGTACGATGTGCACGTTCAATGTCGATTCCCAACAAACCTAGATTTTTTTCAAGAAATATTTTTACTTTTTCTTCCGTATGGGTTACCGGAAAATGATAAAGACAAGTTTCTTTATCATTTTCCGGTAACCCATCGATTCTTAAGTTATCTCTTCTTGTTCTATCTTCAACGTTTCTTTGTTGATTCTTTAAGAGTTGTAAACAAGTTAATTCCTTTTCAAAGCTGTTGTGGCAAGCCGCAACTTTTTGATCAATAAGGTTTTCTTGAAAATTTAAACTTAATTTAACATCTGCAACATCTTTCTCGAGTATTTTAATTTTACTTATGTTTTCATTTAGAATGTTTTCAATTTTATGTTAATTATTTTCGTATTTCCGCTTATAATATCTAATACGTTTTTTTCTTGTTGTTTGAGTAATGCTTCGGTTTGATTTTGCATTTCTTTTTTGAAGTCCATGAACATTTCTTTTAACATTTTTTAAATTTCTGATAATGTTGCCATGATATAGAAAAATCGAGTTCAAAAACAAAAATATCTACACTTTTACAAAATACGAAAAAAAATGTTAGTTTATAAATATATTTTTTTCGTGTTTGCAAATTTATAAAGATTTTTGAAAGCAAAAATTAATGCTTTATTTTGAAGATTAATAGGAAGCAGTTCTTCTCCGTGGTAGACGAATTGCTTTCTATTTGACAAGTAGCTTTTACACCATTTGATCATTTTACCAGTTATTCCGTAGAACTCAAGTTTTTTAAGTAAGATATCATCATTGACTGTATCAAAAGCCTTTGATAAATCGACAAAAACGCCAAATGTATATTGTGATTTAGCAAAAGAATTTTAGACTTCACGTGTAAATTGAATAATGGCTTGTTCAGTTGAACTATTTTTTTTAAAACCGTACTGATTTTTATATAGTAAATTATTTAAAACCAGGTAGTTGTATGTTTTTTCAAAGATAATTTTTTCTAATATTTTTGAAAACATAGGAAGGATAGAAATAGGGCAATAATTATTTACGTTTAATTTTTCTCCTTCTTTATAAATCGGGATAACTTAGGCAATTTTTAATAGATTAGGGAAAACCCCTTGTTGTATAGATGTTTGGAAAACTTTAAATAGAATATTTTTCAAACTTTCATAGCAATCTATAATAATGTTCCCGTTTATTCCATCCGCACCGATTGTTTTTTTTTTAAGATTTGAAAGTTCTTTCAAACTCTTCAATCAATAAGTCTAGGAAAAAGTCATGGGAAGAAAGTAAATTATTTGAAGTCGTCAAAAAATCATTAAAGGAAATATTTGTAGATAGAATCCTATCAGCCAACCTATTTCCGATATCAGTAAAGTATTTATTAAATTCTTTCGCTATTTCATTTGGTTCATATACACATACATTGTTTATCTTATTCATTTTCGGAAGGAAATTTGAACAGGTTTTCTGTTTTCCAGTTATTTTTTCTTTCAATATTTTCCATATTTGTTTTGAGTCATTTTTATATTTAGTGATTAGATTAGAGTAATAATTTTTTTTAGGTTTTTACGAATTTTTTCAAATAGAGTTTTGTAGTTTTTATATATGCGTAAATTAGCATGAGATTTTGTATTTAAATAATTTATATACAATTTTTGTTTAATTTTTGAAGATTTTTTAAGACCCTTGGTAATTCAAGGACTACTTAAGGTTTTTGGTTTTAAGGATATTTCGGAAACGGGAAAATTCGCATCGTACACCGAGAAGAATGTATTAAAGAACTTATTATTGATTACATTTATGTCTTCATTAAAATTTATATGCTTCCAGTTTAACAATGATAATTGATATTTAAATGCTTCTACATTTTTTTTGTTGAAAATACGATTTCTTATAGTTTGACTTTTTTTAATGTTAGGAGTTGAAATTGTGTTAATTGTTAGAAAAATGGGGAAATGGTCTAATATATCTGATTTTATAATGCCTATTTGAATGTCATTGTCATAACATTTGTTGTTAAAATATTGTCTGTAAGGGTGGTTGAGTTTTTAGTTATTCGAGTAGGCCGGTTGATAAGCGGTATTTCTCCTGATACAAATATTTCATCATAAAAATTTTTTTATTTTTTTGTTTTCGCAATGTCGTAAGCAATCCAAATTTAAATCGCCAATTACAAAGTTTTTTTTCTTTTCTTGTTACCTTTATGAAAAATGTTGTGCTTTAAGTGTAAGCTTAATAACAGCTCTTAATATAATATACGTTTTATGATTACTCAAGTAAGGTGATACAAAGTAGAAAAGAAGACAAATAAGTATGCGAGAGCGATATGGCGATAGTAAGCATAGTTTGCGTAAATATATAAATAACAAAGAAGCCTTTGGGTTTTAGTCAAGTGCGCGTAATAGCACAACTTGGGTATAGGAGAGTTTCAACCTAATGGTTAGTTTGCTGCACAGTGTAACATTTTTGTTTAATTTTGATATAATAAATGTAGGGGTTCACAGTCGGGTGTGCTGAAGGCCTATTAAATCATACTGTTTCCTTCCTAATGATAAATTTAAGAGGAACATTACGCAGGCTCAGAAAATGTCAGTAATTCACCATAATGTCAGTCACGTTGTGACTGACATTATGGCAAAAATTAAAATTAATTTAAAACATGCAGTTTTTGAGGGAGTACCTGAATATGGTTGAACTTTCCAAAAAATGTCTTCACGGTGCCACATAGTGTGTTAGGTTTTATATGATTTAAATTTAATCAACTGATGAATTTGATATTTTAAGTTTTACATGATCTAGAATTATTTTATAATAAGAACAATTATTCAAAAACAATGTTTATGGCAAATATCAGAAAATTTCATTGATTTATACAAAACATCTCAGTTTAAAAATTAAGATGTTTTGCAACCGTTTTTTTTTTTTTTTTCTCTGTTTTACAAAACTATCCGTTACAATCGTTTTCCTTGAGCACTCAAAATTGATATTGCTTTGAGCCCGTGAGTTGTCTGAAGAAGACTTAGGGGTTGTCTATAAATTACGTCAAGCAGTTTTTGACATTTTTTGACCTCCCCCCTCCCTTGTAACGCATCCGTAATACTTTATTGACCCCCTCCCCCCCCCTAATATTACGCAACAATTTTGTATTTATTCGTCAATAATGTCTATAATTCTCTGAGCTTCTTTGAGTTAATTAGTACTCTCCAGTTCCCAATAGTGCCGAGTAAAAGTTATATTCTGCCTCCGGCTAGTAAACCGAGAGTTCCAGGTTCGTTTCTCGGTGTCAAAAGATTTTTTTTTTTAGTTAGTGCACAAATATTGTTTTTTTGTTGCTGCACACTTTTGTACACCAACTAAATAAAGTTCTGCAGTTGAGCCATATAAATTCAAAGCGCAGAACGTGCACTGCACAGCATAAAGCCGTAACAGTCCGTTAACAGGTTGTAACTACTCCGTTAACAAAGTGTACATCGACTAAGTAAGATTTAGGCGTAGTTGATTTTACAATCAACATGTAGATACATCAACTGAGGATTTTGGTTTAGTCAGATATACTTTTAATTAAAAGAAAGTCTTAAAAAATGTTGCGTCACAAAATCGAGACCCCCCTCCCCCTAAATGTGACGTAATTTATATACGACCCCTTAGTTTATTAAATTGGAGTTCGAATCAAAACATTTGCTTGCTAAAATTATTTTTTTTTTGTAATAAATATAAATCTAAAGATAAGAAAATGACGCAAATAAATTGCGCGAAAAATAAAAAAAGTGTTAAAAGTTCTTTATAATAAAATATAAATATTACATAAAATTTTGTTTTTATTTTGAGAACTATGTAAATAAAAATAAGTTAACTATATTCCTCTAGAAAACGCCGACCTAAACTTGAACATAATTAAACCAACTTAAATATAGTAAACCGTGTAGCTAACCTTGCTAACCTTCTGGTTAACCGTACTAGATTAAGTTTTCGTTAATTACAGAGTAAATCTTCGATTTTGTATTTAATTTTTTATATTATAAATGTTATATAATTATACATATTATATTGTAAATATAATATTAGGTGAGGACTTTTTTCGGATTAGTCTTACTAAACGAGCATTTTCTGCGGTCAAATTCTTAGCTGAACACGAATCCACCAAGCATTTTGATTTTTTCACCAAGCATTTTGATTTTGATTTTTCAAAAGAACGCTGAAGTAAACGCACGCTTTTTTCGTTACTCAAAGAAAGTATAATCGCCTATATTATTAACAATTATTTATATTATAATAATTTAGTATTATTATTTAGTAAGGAAGTAAGAGACTATTTACACTATTTACATCAGTCAATTACTATGGAAGTTTCTATAAAAAACATCGAAAAACTAATGAAAAGCATGCTAGAGGAACAGAGAAAGTGTATTTTAAAAGAAACAGAAAAACTTCTTAAAGAACAAGAAAATAACTTTGCGAAAATCACTTGTGCAAATATGAAAATAGTAACAGAAAGACTAGAAAAAATTGAAAGCGATTTGAACCACGACAAAATAAAAATAAAAAGTATGCTAAAAGATATTAATGAATTAAAAGAAAGTATTGATTTCCAAGAAGAGATTTCAAAGAAAAGGATATCAGAAACTAACAAACTCAAAGATGACGTTAAAAAATTATATAATGAAAAAACACTTCTTGATTCGAATAATGAATCAAATATTTTAAAAGATATCAAAGAAAGATCTTGGAAATCGATCCCGAAGAAATAATTTGCAAATTGATGGTGTTAAAGAACTACCTGGTGAATCTTATGAAGATAGTACTAAAATTGTTAAAAACATTTTTACTGAAAAACTCCAAATTAATAAAGAAATTATAATTGAAAGAGCGCACAGATCAGGGGCTATAAAAACAGGAAAAGAGCGATCAATTGTTTTAAAACTTTTAAATTTTAACGATAAAAAGTTAATTCTACAAAACTTAAAAAAACTACGCGGAACTGGTGTCTTCGTGAACGAAGACTTAGCAAAGGAAACAATAGAAAAGCGTAAAAAACTCTGGGGTGAAGTGATTAAATTGAGAAAAGAAGGTAAATACGCTATTCTCAAATTTGATTCTATTTTTTTTGTAGAGATCATAAAAAGTAGTTTTTTTTTTTGTTTTTTTAACATTTTTTAACAGAAAGTTCTTCTAATTCATAACACAATCAAAATGTCTGAAATAAATGATTTTAAATCGTTTAGTTGTAATTTTTCAGAAATGAGACACTTCTCATCTAATGAAAACTTAGATCCAGATATTAATTATTTCAATGATATTATTACGGATTGCTCATATTACTATCCGAACAAATTAGAAGAATTTTTTTATGAAAATACAAAAAACAATAATTTTGATCAACTAAGAATTCTTCATATAAATATCAGAAGCCTAAACCGCAATTTTGAAAATCTTCTTAATTTGTTACAAGAAACCAACAATTTTTTTAATATAACTTGTTTAACTGAAAAAGATTTAAATATTACTTCAAACTTTAATCTTCCTTACTTTGAGTTGATTTCTCAAGAGAGACTTATTAATAAACATGGAGGAGGAGTTCTTATTTATGTTAAAAAAAATATTACACATTATATTAGGAATGATTTAAGTGTTTCTGACTGCGACAGAGAAATTTTAACTATTGAAATTCTAAACAACCAATCAAATAACATTTTACTGAGCTGTTGCTATAGGCCTCCGAACGGTGTGGCCGTGAACATGAGCATGTATTTTGAGAAAAACCTTTTCAAAAAAGACATCATTGAAAAAAAAAAAATTTTATTGTAGGGGATTTCAATATGAATTGTTTCCATTACTCTACCTACATTAAAGTTAAAAATTTTTATGATTCTATTTTTGAAATGGGAGCCATTCCTTTAATAAATCGCCCTACTAGTGTAACTCCAAAATCAGCTATTCTAATTGATAACATTCTAACAACTGATATTTTTAATAGTGACTTAAACAAAGGTATATTAAAAACAGACATATCTGACCATTTCCCTATCTTTTTTACCATTAACTTCAACTCTAAAATTTTGACTAAAACTAGCATAAAAGTTAAATTACGCAACTATAACCAAAAAAATATTGAGCAATTTAAAACACAATTACCTTTGCTTCATTGGAAGAACATCGACTTTAGTGATAACGCAAACAACATCTACGATAATTTTTTTAATACATTTTACTCTGTTTATGATGCCAATTTTCCTTTATATGAAAAAACTATAAATCAAAAAAACATTAATTCTCCCTGGGTTACCAAAAGTTTAAAAAAATCATCAAAAGTTAAACAGAAATTATACATAAAATATCTAAAAAATAAATCATTAGCCAATGAGAAAATATACAAAGACTACAAAAATCTTTTTGGAAAAGTTCGAAAAAACTTAAAAAAGCATTACTATTCTAAAATTCTCAATAAAACAAAAAATAATTGTAAACGCTCCTGGGAAATAATAAAAGAAATTACAGGTAAATCAAAGCCATGCTCATGTTCCCTGCCACACATGATCAAAGTGGATAACAATATTATAAATAATTCTCAAACAATAGCTCATGATTTTAATAAATTCTTTGTTGAAATTGGCCCTAAACTATCTAAATTAATTCCTAACACTGAAGTCTCATTCAAAGATTTCTTAGTACCGATGGATAATTGCATTCACTACGATGAGTTATCTAAAGAGTTACTATTTGATGAGTTCGAAAAAGCCTTTAAAACACTAAAAAAAAATAAAGCAGTTGGACCGGATGAAATCAATGGTAACATAATTTTAAATTGTTTTGAACAAATAAAACATATTAATTTTAAAATCTTTAAATCATCAATCGAGCAAGGAATCTTTCCTGATCAATTGAAAATTGCTAAAGTTATTCCACTATTCAAAGGTGGTGACAAATCTGACAAATAGTAATTACCGGCCTATCTGTATCTTGTCTATATTTTCAAAAATTCTAGAAAGAATCATGTTCAATAGAGTATTTAATTATTTTAGTTTAAATAATTTATTATTCAACAATCAGTTTGGCTTTAAAAAGAATAACTCAACTGAGCATGCAATTATTCAGTTGGTTTGTGAAATTTCCAATTCTTTCGAAAAATCTCAACTCACATTAGGAATTTTTATCGATCTTTCAAAAGCATTTGATACTGTCGATCATAATATTTTGCTTTATAAACTTAATTATTACGGAATAAATGAAAGAGTAATTAATTAGTTTCAAAGTTATTTATCTAACAGAAAACAATTTGTTTCTTGTAATGAACTTAATCATAAACAGTTTTTAGACGTTTCCTGATGTGTTTCGCAAGGTTCCTTCTTAGGCCCTCTTTTATTTTTTAATATATATCAACGACTTGCATAAAGCATCAAATCTTCTAAGTATTATGTTTGCTGATGACACAAACTTATTTCTCTCGAACAGTGACATCTATCTACTATTCTCCGTGATGAACAAAGAACTTCAAAACATATCTAAATGGTTTAAAAGTAACAAATTAACATTAAATGTAAGCAAAACAAAAATGGATTCTTTTCCACCCTCTCTCCAAAAAACATTATCTTCCCCCAAATCTACCAACAATCTTTATTAATCATATTGAAATAAAAAGAGATTCTGTAGCTAAATACCTGGGGGTTTTCATTGACGAGAACATCACATGGAAACCTTTTTTTTTTTTTTTTTTTTTTTAAATTTTACATTTGTTGGTCGTATTACAACTATATATTGCCAAAAAAAAAAAAATTATGATAATAATAATAAACTTTCACAAATATAAAATAAGGTATCTGAAAGAAGATCAAAGGATCTTGTCGTCAGAACCTTAAATAAGTTCAAACAAGCATTAACAGTATCAAATTTTTACAAATTTCATATATATATATAATCCAAATATATATTATGTAATCCAAAGAGAGATCACGCGGATCTACTCACCAATATTTTATATAAACGTATACGTTAAGTAAAGAATATAAAATCAACAAAATAAGTAAGAATAAACTTTTTACAAATATAAATAAGAAAATGCAAAGTTATTAATTTATATTATTAATAATAACATAATACGTCTTCTAATGAAAAAATTAGGGTTTTTAATTTACTTTTAAAAAAACAAAAAGTAATGGGTAGTTCGAAATCAAAATTGGGCAAAACAATTTTATTCCAAAGGTGTGGTGCCCGATAGGCAATACAAAATTGATTAAAGTTCGTTTGACAGAAAGGTTCATCTAAAAAATCAGTATTTCTCAAATTGTATTTGTTGATGGGTTTCGGAGTAAAAATATCTTTGAAGACAGATTGAGACAAGTCATTTTTCCACATGTATACAAAGCATAAAACATTATATATATTTAGCTCGTATATATTTAAAATTCTCATTTCAATAAAATAATGCTTTGCGTGAGAAAAAGCGATTTGCAAAGCAGATTAAACGGATAGCATGTTTCTGACGGCGATAAAGACGTTGCAACTTACTTTTTTCTGTACTACCCCAGGCGATATTAGCATAATTTAAATAAAAGTGTATAAATGAATAATAAAGTTTGATTAAAATTTTCTTATTGAGGTAGATTCGTGCTTTATATAAAACTCCTATGTTTTTTGAAATTTTAGTGCTTATGTAGTCGATATGATGATTCCAAGTTATGTTTTCATCAAGATAAACACCTAAACATTTTGTTACGGAATCCCTTTTTATTTCATTTTGATCAATAAAAATTTTAGGTAAGTTTAATGGCAAATACCGTTTTTTGGAAAGCGAATGGAATAAGGTTTACTTTGTTTTATTAGAGTTTAGAGTTAACTTATTACATTTAAACCAACTCGATACATGTATAAGCTCTTTGTTCATTGTTTTAAAAAGTTCAAAGATATCACTGTTAGAAAGAAATAAGTTAGTACCGTCTGCAAACATAATACTTGTTAGTTTAGAGGCTTTATTTAAACCATTAGTATAAATTAGGAAAAGGAGTGGACCAAGAATTGAGCCTTGTGGGACTCCACATGTTATAGAAAGACAATTGGTGTGATAACCGTCATTACTCGGAACAAATTGTTTACGATTTGACAAACAGCTTTCAAATCATTTTAAAACTTTATTTTAAAACATCATATTCACTATGTCTGCTCGAAAGTTTCAAAAAGTATCGGAATTTTATAAAGGCGCGTTCTCATTTAGATAAAAATAATTTAACAAAACTTTATTACTCTTTTATTCATAGTTATATAAGTTATGAATTTATTGCCTGGGGTAGCACAAATCAAAGCAAGTTACAATGTCTCTATCGCCGTCAGAAACATGCGATCCGTTTAATTAATTCTGCGGATCGGTTCGCACATTCCTCAATATTTTTAATCAAATGAAAATACTCGATATATATAAACTAAACGTATATAAAAATTTGTCTTTTGTTTATATGTGGAAGTATGATTTATCTCCTTTAATTTTTAAAGACCTTTTTATTTTGAAACCATTAAACAAGTTTAACATGAGAAATAATAATTATTTAAATGAACCACTCTGTCGAACAAAGTTCAATCAATTTTGTATCACTTATTGTGCAGCCCATCTCTGGAACAAAATTATTTTGCCCAACTTCGACTTACCACTAACTTACCCTGTTTTCAAAAATAAATTAAAAGATCTCATTCTCCTTATTGAAAATATCTTAGAATATTTTTAATTTATCTTGTGATAAAAAAATAATTTTTATTTTCAAGTTTTGTTTTATACTTATTTACGATTTATTTTTATTTTAAATAAGTACGATCTAATGTTTTTATGTTATTTTTACGTGCTCATTGTAATAACGCTTTTTTTTTTTTTTTTTAATAATATTTTGCGTACTCTCTTTTGTAAAAGGCTTCTGACGATAAGATCATTGTGATCTTCTTTTAGAAGCCTTGTTTGTATTTGAGAAATATGTAATTTATATATATTATGTCAAATGTAAACAAAAAAAAAAACAAAAAAAAAAAACAAAAAAAAAAAAAATTTTGCTTTACTACATTGCATGATGTCTGATCGCGGTCATTTTTCAAAATAACCGCTACAATTTTAATATTAATTTTGAGACCCCAACATCTTAATCCAAATTAAACCTTGTGATATCCTCTTTTTTATGGTTTTCCGGGTCACGGAATTTGAATTTCAATGTAAAATTGACGTATTAACAATGGTTTAATTTATATGCGAATAAAATGGTACAACTTACAACTCTTAAACATTCCAAAAGTTAAAAGATTGATCTGTGACTCGAGTCACAGTTATTCCTTCTCTAGTTTTTTGGCCTGTTTTACCAGACTTTCTCGCCCATTTCCATTTCTTTCTCTTGTCTTCGCATACGAGCTCGGTAAAGAATGAATCTCTCAGTTGACCATTTGTCACCTCTATACTTTTTCTGGATAACTTAGTGACGGTTGTGAAGCCACTACATATTTTGACTTGGTTATCAAGTTTTTACGAATTCTGATTCACACCCTAGGTTGGTGAGAGGTGCCAGTTTCAACTTTTAGTAAGGGATATCCGGATTTTTAAAAAAGTCCATTTTAGATTTTTTTAAAAAAATTTTATTTATATGCCCCAAGAAGTCCTTACGATCTTATCACATAGCACCACAGATGAGCATTTAATAGGTAGTTCACGCCTCCTTCCTAACCGATGTTGCAAAGCTTGTCCAGAGATTGGGTTTGAATCACGGATCTTTTACATTTGAGGCAAATACGGTACCACTGCGCCACGGCTGCAGATAACTGTCTATTGAGTATTTCTAATATTTCTTCCAGAATAGCACCGATAAGAAGATCTTTAGCGATAAGAAGATCTTAGCGATTGTTTGACTTTTCTCGGGTTTTAGGTTTCTGAGTACAGGAAATTCGGTTTCAAAATAATTGTGGAGATTTTACAGTCATACCCCCCTCCCCCACGGAAGATCCATAAGTGGAAAAATCAAGATATCGCCGAGTTCAGCATAGATTTCGGTACACAACTAAAACCAATTATTTTGAATGTACGCAGATACTGCCAGCACTAACTTATTAAAATTTATGTCAACCACATTGCTGAAAAACTGCAATATTAACTCTCTATGTTTTATGAACTGTTTGGAATTACTTGCGATTCTTCCAAATTGGTTCGAAATAAATCCGCAGGACCCAACGAAGTCATTCTAAGCATTCAGCCATTGTTTGTACTCATTGTAGAGAGAGACAGAACTAGCCATATGGCTTAACGACAAAAGCTTAAAAATAGTGATTTACCCAAGAATGTGAATGCTGGTGCTGGGAGAACTGAACGCTTTTTCACTTGCCAAAAGATGCAGTAACTTATGAACTTATTAACTTATGCCAATTTTTTATTCCACATTTCTAAATAATTTGTCCAAAATATGGCCCACACCCAAAATCAAATGTGCGGAAAATTTGATGATTTCCTGACTGCCAACATCTAAGCTTTCTAGTATTGTCGCGTTGTCTCCAACTCGATTAGCCGTGAAGAGGTTTGTGGAATCGAGTATATAGTCTACTGTAACGTGAGCTAGAGCTGCTAAGTATTTAAGTCTGAAACAATACGACTCTGCTCCATCTGATCTAGAATGACATTTTCTGTGTAGCCGGTAGTGACTGTTCTCCTGTTTATTTGGATCGATTATAGTTATATAATCAATTTTAATGTCGTACATACGATAGCCCGATGAAATGCGTTGTTTTGAGAGATACAAAACTAAAGTTTTCGGATTTAGTAGGTTCACTCTTGTAGTACCAAGTTTCAGCATTGCAGCATTACACAAAGTAATAATAAACGGAAACATTTTTGGCACTTTTCTCTTAATTTTTTTGTCAAAATCAAACAAACTTCAAGTTGCTGTAAATCCTAAACGGCTAAGAATTTTATCAAGAAAACTTTTTTGTCTTTTCTAATTTATGCAGATTTTTGTTTTTTTGATTTTCTTGAAAAATTTTTACCCTATAATTAATTATAATTAATGTTTTTCTGTATTAACCTTTAATCATTTGTGACATTTTTTATAATAGAAAATTCAAATAGAAAAAGGTTTATGACGGGCCAAAATAACGGAGCATTAATTTTACATGAACTGACGCATTAAACAAATATTGCGATAAAATAAAAGTTAAAATTATATAAACAACAATAAAGGTACATATTAAATAAGAAACATGAACACCCCATTTCAATACATGATTATTTATTAAAATTATAGCAATTTATTACAATTATATGTAATTGTTATATAAATATATTTTTTATTTATAAACATTTATTTACAATTTTACAACAAGTTCATTGTTTACAACTTCGTAAGATCACAATATAATTTAATAATATAATATTATCATTGTACAAAAGTATATAACAAACTTTCTCGGTTTTATAATTATCTACTGCAGCTTAAAATCCCTCAGTCAAAATAGGGCTATTGTTTTACATAAAACATAAATTTATATTATCATGAAATATTTATTATAACGATATATATATTTGTGCACTAAATATTTTTAAAACATGCAATAAAATACAAAAATTTAAATCTACACATACAACATTTTTAAATGCTGACTTTAACATCCAAAAAACACTAAGAAACATTAATGTAATTACTGAAATTTCAAGTTTAAATTGAATACTTTTAATGCCGGCGCAAAAAGGTAGATGTGAGGGTAAGTAGGGGGGGGGGGGG
This sequence comes from Hydra vulgaris, assembly GCF_022113875.1. NCBI lineage: Eukaryota > Metazoa > Cnidaria > Hydrozoa > Anthoathecata > Hydridae > Hydra > Hydra vulgaris. The sequence continues at coordinate 9,145,310 of NC_061165.1, forward strand.
GGGGAGAGAAATTGGTGGAATTAGTTGGTAAATTAGAACCTTTTTATAAATAAATTTATTCCATAAAACGGGACTTTATCTCTAGTCAAAAAATTAAGAATCTGAGAACCTTGTTTTTAAGTAGACGAGAGTTCTAAGGCTCTTGACACCTACTCGCGCCGGCCCTAAATATTTTCTTTATTTTCTTCATTTATTAATAAAAAAACTTTTATCAGTGAAATTATAAAAGTTTAAAGATAAGACCCATAATTCTATTCTTTTTGATTTTCCTTGTCAAGGAACAAAATGTAAACATCTTTCAATAAATCGGCTTAATCAGTACTTTCTAAACAACAAAAAAATATTTTTATAATATTAGAAAATAATAAACCATATTATTTCTATTTATATTATTTCTGTTTTTTATCTTTGGTAAATTTAAAATGTGGTAGTGGTGTAGTGGTAAGAGCGCTCGCTTTGTAAGCAAGAGGTTCGGAGTTTGACTCCCACCACATCCCTGGAAGTACCACGCTCAACTTAATTTCTCCGCGCAGCGGTCTTGCTTGTCAAGGTTTGTGTTTTGGAGTTAAAGAGTTGAGAGAGGGTTGTACCACGATTTACAACAAAAAAAAAAAAAAAAAAAAAAAAAAAAATGAGTAGCCTCCTCGACTGTAGTGGCCCCCTCGAGCCTTGGGGAGGTGAATAATTAAAAAAAAAAAAAAAAAAAATTTGTAAAAATATGCCAAAAGCTTTAGTTTTTCTTTTTAATAACCAATTTATTAACTACAAGTTATTTGCAAAGTTCTTATGAGTTGGTTAAATATATCATGTAGTTACAAAATTATTAATTGATTATTATTATTAACTGATATGAGTAAGAAGGAATAATAAAATGGAGGGAAAACGAAGCCGTTGTTTAAAATTGTAGGACAGTCTTTGTTGTATAATTATTAAAATTAACATTTGTAAGCTGTAATCAAAATGGATTACTCTCTTAAAAATTGACTGGATAAGTTTTTAACAGCTGTTCTAAGTATTAAGTAGTAATCATAACAAAAAATCATGAGTAATTGTTTTTTGAATACCTCGATTCTAGGTATAAATATAAAAGTTTTAACAATCTCTAATACTTGGTTGAACCTTATCTTTTGCTACCCTGTTTAGCTATAGGTTTTTTTTTCGTTCTTAAAGAACGTTTTTTTCGGCAAGGAACTAATTATATCTTTTCAGGATTTTATTTTGTATTGTAGTATTTTTGGTAGATTTAAAAACAAATTGTTATATTCTAAATATAAAGATATAAATTACCTTTTTCTAAATCTGGCAAAAAACCAAATCTTATCTAGACATTTATTAATTCAATTTTAATCTAAAAGTGTATTATTAGTCGTTCAAAAAGTACTACATAAAAAACTAACTTTAAATATTGTTTACGAATTTTTTAAACTTCCATCTTTTACTGGCAATGCTTCAACTGCTTATGACGTTTAACATTGGATAAATTTTTTTAAAGTGAAATGTGATAGGTGTTAACTTTAAATTATGATAGTTACGTTGCACAGTGCCTCACAGATACGAAAAAACGGCAAAAACCCTATTAATTTTTTAAATTTATTTTGATGTTTTTTAACTTTAACTTGATTGTTATAAGCATACTGAACAAGGTAAACCCATTTTTTATGATTTTGTAAATTTTTACTCTTTTTGTGAGCTTGTTATATGCAGGTTGTTTGTGGGCAAAAATTCACTAGAAATTTTAGAGTTTTCAAGTAGATCGTAAAATTGTCAAAAAATGGTCATTTTTAAAAATTTTTCTTTCATTTTTTCAGTGAACATCATATATATATATATATATATATATATATATATTATATCATCCGGTAAGTAACTGACATTGGACTTTTATCAACACCAAAAATTAATGTTCGAATTTCACAATTTGTGAAAAAATTAAAAATTTTCAGAAAATAATATTCACAATATTTACTTTTTCTAAAATTGTCCACACTTGTCCACCCTAAATTTTGATGGGGAAGTATCTTGAATATATACAGGAATGCCCGGAAAAAAAAAACCCGCGCCAAAGTAGCACGTTTTTGAGAAATTGAATTTTAAAGTTTTTTGCAATTAATAAGAAATCCGCAAAAAGTTGTTTACAAATCCAAAAAATTAGTTAGTAATATGTGCCTTTGTGATTACATCTCAAAATGAAAATAATAGACTTGATTCCCAAAGTAAGAGAAATTTGTATAACTAACAAGGATATTGTGAGCCTCCTTTATGAGGAAATTTTGATATCAGAAGGTTTGGATGGTGAAAAAGTGCATAGTGAAAAATTAACAGAAAAAATCCGAATTTCGGTGATAAAATTGAAAGCTAAGTGGATTGCAGTAAACAAAACATATGACAGGCTGTTAATGAAAGAAAAGAAATGGTTGCAAACCGAAATTCAAATTGTTATGAAAGCTGACAATGTAAGCAGAAAAGAGTTCAGTGGAGGGCGACCAAAGAAAGATTGGAAAGATCTAGGAGAGAGAAGTAAGCGAACAAGAGTTGTTGGATTATCTGCGCATGATCCAGAGGTTTTAGCTCTGGCTGCTGTTAAAAGTGCAAAATCATCAGGTGACTTACAAGACTTTGCTTATGTGGTTAAAGAGTCTATTCAGAAAGCATCTGAAATCAGAAAAAGTATGGACAGCAAGGAACCAATAATGATGTGTGAGAAAGAAGCACTTTCATTAAAAGTTAATTGTGATCTCAGTGATGATCAGTATCAAATGATAAGAAACTCCTCAATCAAACACAATGCCAATATTTATCCAACATTACATGCTCTATTCAAGGAAAAAAGTAATTGTTATCCAGAGGACCTTGTTGTAACTGAAACTTCTGCTGAAAGTAAATTACAGTCCATGGTGAATCATACTCTTAAAAAAGTTATTGTATTAAGTGAAGACAATTTAAAAACTCTGGATCCAGATCAAAATGTGCTCAATGGTCGTTTTATTCTAAAAGCAGGGTTTGATGGTGCATCAAGCCAAAGTTTGTATAAACAAAGGTATGATAACACAGACATTGAGGAGGCTAAAAAAAAATGAAGAATCCCTTTTCCAAACTGCAATTGTACCTCTTAAGTTAAGTGTAGAAAGTAAAACAATTTGGGAGAATAAGAAACCAAATAGTTCTCATTTTTGCAGACCTCTTCGTCTTCAATACAAAAAAGAAACCACAGAACTTAGCAAGTCAGAAGAAAAACACATTCGTGATCAGATGGCTGATTTGGAAGATTATGTTGAGATTATTACACTTGCGGATGGAAGAAAAGTCAGTATCAATATAAAACCTCATGTTGAATTAACCATGTTTGATGGCAAAGTGGTTAATGCCTTAACCAACACAAAATCATCTGCAAGCTGCAATATTTGTGGTGCGAAACCATCAGAAATGAACAAGCTAGATCTAGTTAAAATTAAACCTGTGAATGATGATGCTATGTCCCTTGGTTTATCATCATTGCATTGTTGGATTCTTCGGGTGAGGACAGTTCTTCAAGCTGTTTGTTCAGGGTATGACCTAGATATTGATAGATTTAGCCAATACTGCAATGAGACTCTAGCCTTTATAGTTAATAACTATGATTGGTACAGAATGCCTCCAACTCTTCACAAACTTCTAGTTCATGGACCTGCAATTGCTGAAAATCTAGAACTACCCATTGGTTATTATTCTGAGGAGGCTCAGGAGGCCCAAAATAAAGTGATAAGACATGCTAGGTTAAACCATTCATGCAAAATTTCCAGACTAAATGTAATGAAAAATCAATTTCAATATTTGCTGATCAGAATTGATCCAGAAATTTCGTTGATCAACTTCATAAAACACAAATCTTCCAATGGAAACCCCTTGTCTGAACAAGTTCTTAACTTGCTGAAACACTAAGTTTAGTTTTTTTGTTTAAATCTAAATTATATTGTTGCATGTTATATATGTTATATGTTACAACATACAGAAATTGTAGATATTTGTTTCTGAATAATGTAATCTTTATTGTTTTCACTGTTTACTGACAAAATCGGCTGTTATTAAAGGATTATATGTAGAGTGTTTAAAAACATTGAAAATTTGTCACTTTTTATTTAAATAAACTATATATATATTTATGAATTTGTCTCTATAAGTACAATAAAAAACGTCAGAAAAGCATGTTGAGAAAGTGGGAAAAAAATTCAGAATTTGCAAATTTGCAAAAATATTTTGAAAAAAGTGTGCAAAATTATTTTCTGACTTTCGGGTTGTGTTACTGATTAAATTTTAATATATTTAGAGCCATAAAAGGTTGAAATCCATTCAGAAACACTGATTTGAGGGTTTTTGCCGTTTTTCCGTAGCTGTGAGGCACTGTGCGTTGTGTTTAATAGAAAATTATGTTACTACTAAGACTGTTGAAAAATGACGTATTTTAATATATATATATATATAATATATAATATATAATATATATATATATATATATATATATATATATATATATATATATATATATATATATATATATATATATATATATATAAATCTGAGATAAAAAAAAGTGTTTTAGTGAAAACTTACAAAAAATTGCTAGGGTATTTCGAAAAAAAAAAAATGTAAAAATTATTTTGTTTGTAAATACTATAATAGGGTAGTTAATAAAAAAAATTGGAAAGTTGAAACTCTCCCCTCCTCTGTTGTCATGCGTACTTTTAAGCCCTCATTCTCCTAAAAAGTATCCTTTATTTTATGAGTTCAAAAATATTTTTATTTAGAATAAATTTTATAATATAAAAAAAAATTTAAATTAGAGCATGTCTACCTATAAAATTGATCATACCCCGAATGATCAATTTTATAAGTAAGCATGCTCTAAATTAAAAATGTTATTTTTATTATACAATTCAATAAACGTACCTATGAACTTGAAAAAAAAAAAAAAAAATTACCATCAATATAGTTTTGTTGAATTTGACTAGCAGTTAATGGTGTTGCCCACATTTTAAAGTCATCAATCCAGAAACGCCCATAGGTAGGATTTTCTCCACCTTGAAAGTATGTAGCAGTTGCTTTAGACCAAGCAGTTTGTGAAACAGTGTCCACTATGAAATAATATAAATTAGAAATTGAATCATATTAGTAAATAAGGTCTGTCAAATTATAAGACCCCAATTTCAACATGTAACCCGTTTACCGACTTACATATATATATATATATATATATATATATATATATATATATATATATATATATATATATATATATATATATATATATATATATATATATATATATATATATATATATATATATATATATATATATATATATATATATATATATATATATATATATATATATATATATATATATGTAATATATGCCAATTATTGAGACTTTGAAAAAATGTGCATAAAATTAAAAAGAAAAAAAAAAACGTTTTACAAATATTTATGAAGCTTCAAAAAACGAAGCATTTTTTAATATTCAACTGTCTCCAGCTTCACAAATCAAAAAAAGAAAATCAGCAGATGCAGATTATTTTTCAATTTTAAATAAGAATAAGGAACTAAGTCTTAGTTCCTTATTTTTATTAGAATAAGGAACTAAGACTTAGTTCCTTATTCTTATTTAAAATTGAAAAATAATCTGCATCTGCTGATTTTCTTTTTTTGGTTTGTGAAGCTGGAGACAGTTGCATATTAAAAAATGCTTCGTTTTTTGAAGCTTCATAAATATTTTTAAAACGTTTTTTTTTTCTTTTTAATTTTATGCACATTTTTTCAACTTGACTACTTAGTCTAAGTAGTCAAGTTGACCAATTAACTTCTAAAGAAGAAACATATGTGGAGCAAATAAATAAATTAAAAACGCAGGTAATAAGGTTGGAAACTGAAATTACAGATTTAAATTCTAAAAACAAGACTCTTGACACACATTGTAACACATTAAGTTCTCAAGTAGAGACTATGAGTATTAGACTAGGAGAGGAGGAGCAGTTCCAACTTATTTTAAAAAGACAACTTAAAACAGTACATCGTAAATTTGCATCTGCTCGTAGCTGTAATTCAAAATTGCTAAAAAAAATTAAAATTGCAAAAGAAAGCGTAAAAGTTAACATAAACTAGAACAGTTGCCAAATTTGCAAATATTTGGTTAGCGGTAAGAATTTAATTGTTGTGGATTCATATTTAGACTATGATAACATTGGTTCTTCTGAATTGTTTTTGGGGTTTAAGTGGATTAAGCCACAAAATCCATCAGTTGATGACCCAATAGTTGTTCAAAAACATATTTATATTAAGTTAAGCTGTGCTAAACAATATTCGAAGTTAAGTAGGCGTAGTGCAGCTAGGCGATCTAAGGTTGCCATTATATTTCTTCAATTGTTAGCTGGTTCAGATGTGAAAAGTGACTTGTGTATGTTGTTATGTGATGTCCTGTCTCGTAAAATGTCAATATTGCATTGTGTTGGAAATAAATTAGGTTTTGTTTAACAGTTAAGTGTTTCAGATGCTGTAGAGCTTCAGAGCCAATTAAGGATGACCACAGCTGAATTTTGTAAGCTTAGGCGTATTCTGTGTAATCTTGGTGCAAGGATTCTCCCATCTGAGCCCAAGATTAGACAAGAACAAGAAAGGCGGAAAATGCATGTTGAAAAAGATCATGTCACTGTAAAGTCCATGTTGCTTTATCCATCTGCGAATGAAGCCCTTTGTTTAGTATCTGTATTAATGGTTAAAAGTTTGGCAACTTATACTGAAGAGGTTTACAACAATCTTCAAATTCGCGACCACCTTAACATTGATGTTGGTTTTGATAATGAGATATGGCTACTTTTTGCAGGCGATAAGGGTGGGACATATATGAAATTCCATTTTGAAGTTGTCAATTCTAAATCATCTTGGTCTATGTATGATGTTCATTTGTTTTGTATGTACCAGAGTTCAGACTGTCGTGAGAACAGTTGTCGTATGTACCAGAGTTCGTGAACAGTGTCGTGAACAATGTTGTGAACAGTTGTCGTATGTACCAGAGTTCAGCCTGTCGTGAGAACAGTTGACTGTCGTGAGAACATTGCCTTAATTCTTGGGCATTATGCCAACGACAAAATTCATTAAAAAAAAAATTCATTCGTCCCAATTCACACTAAAAGGCAAAAAAATTAAGTTGTTCTTAAGTGGAGATTTTCATTTCATCGATGATGTTCTGGGACACCAGGGTTCAGCTAGCTTTCCTAATTCTACAGACCTAGTTGAATTCAATTCTCTAAGAAGCCATGGCTCTATGCCTCACACACCTGCTAATTGTAGCATCATAAGGAGAACAATAAAATCTCTAGAAGGTGCTTACAATGAGAATTTGTGTGAAAATAGACAAGGTGGAAACCTAAGAGCTTTAGGTAAGTTTCATCATTCAGTTGTTTCTCCTGTGATTTTTCCCATAATATCTTTAGATAATGTAGTGTCTCCTGTTTTGCATATTATGTTAGGAGTAGTGTTGAAACTGTTTAAATTGTTATTTCCTAAAACAACAGCAGCCTTGCGTTTAATCGGGGAGCAGTTTGTAGACATAGTAAATCTACAGGCTCAATGGATAGCCAGTAATAAAAATGATTTTTCTGAATTAGAATCCATATCACTAAACTCCTCCGATAAAAAAATCAGTATTAAAAAGTCAGAAAATTGTGCTAGCATTAGGTGTTTAATTACAAAATATGATTCTAACATCGATTGGGTGCAGTGTGGTACGTGTCAAGAGTG